>OY986436.1:47896624-48428275 GCA_963920525.1 Dichetophora obliterata | reverse complement strand
AATAATAATAATAATAATAATAATAATAATAATAATAATAATAATAATAATAATAATAATAATAATAATAATAATAATAATAATAATAATAATAATAATAATAATAATAATAATAATAATAATAATAATAATAATAATAATAATAATAATAATAATAATAATAATAATAATAATAATAATAATAATAATAATAATAATAATAATAATAATAATAATAATAATAATAATAATAATAATAATAATAATAATAATAATAATAATAATAATAATAATAATAATAATAATAATAATAATAATAATAATAATAATAATAATAATAATAATAATAATAATAATAATAATAATAATAATAATAATAATAATAATAATAATAATAATAATAATAATAATAATAATAATATAATAATAATAATAATAATAATAATAATAATAATAATAATAATAATAATAATAATAATAATAATAATAATAATAATAATAATAATAATAATAATAATAATAATAATAATAATAATAATAATAATAATAATAATAATAATAATAATAATAATAATAATAATAATAATAATAATAATAATAATAATAATAATAATAATAATAATAATAATAATAATAATAATAATAATAATAATAATAATAATAATAATAATAATAATAATAATAATAATAATAATAATAATAATAATAATAATAATAATAATAATAATAATAATAATAATAATAATAATAATAATAATAATAATAATAATAATAATAATAATAATAATAATAATAATAATAATAATAATAATAATAATAATAATAATAATAATAATAATAATAATAATAATAATAATAATAATAATAATAATAATAATAATAATAATAATAATAATAATAATAATAATAATAATAATAATAATAATAATAATAATAATAATAATAATAATAATAATAATAATAATAATAATAATAATAATAATAATAATAATAATAATAATAATAATAATAATAATAATAATAATAATAATAATAATAATAATAATAATAATAATAATAATAATAATAATAATAATAATAATAATAATAATAATAATAATAATAATAATAATAATAATAATAATAATAATAATAATAATAATAATAATAATAATAATAATAATAATAATAATAATAATAATAATAATAATAATAATAATAATAATAATAATAATAATAATAATAATAATAATAATAATAATAATAATAATAATAATAATAATAATAATAATAATAATAATAATAATAATAATAATAATAATAATAATAATAATAATAATAATAATAATAATAATAATAATAATAATAATAATAATAATAATAATAATAATAATAATAATAATAATAATAATAATAATAATAATAATAATAATAATAATAATAATAATAATAATAATAATAATAATAATAATAATAATAATAATAATAATAATAATAATAATAATAATAATAATAATAATAATAATAATAATAATAATAATAATAATAATAATAATAATAATAATAATAATAATAATAATAATAATAATAATAATAATAATAATAATAATAATAATAATAATAATAATAATAATAATAATAATAATAATAATAATAATAATAATAATAATAATAATAATAATAATAATAATAATAATAATAATAATAATAATAATAATAATAATAATAATAATAATAATAATAATAATAATAATAATAATAATAATAATAATAATAATAATAATAATAATAATAATAATAATAATAATAATAATAATAATAATAATAATAATAATAATAATAATAATAATAATAATAATAATAATAATAATAATAATAATAATAATAATAATAATAATAATAATAATAATAATAATAATAATAATAATAATAATAATAATAATAATAATAATAATAATAATAATAATAATAATAATAATAATAATAATAATAATAATAATAATAATAATAATAATAATAATAATAATAATAATAATAATAATAATAATAATAATAATAATAATAATAATAATAATAATAATAATAATAATAATAATAATAATAATAATAATAATAATAATAATAATAATAATAATAATAATAATAATAATAATAATAATAATAATAATAATAATAATAATAATAATAATAATAATAATAATAATAATAATAATAATAATAATAATAATAATAATAATAATAATAATAATAATAATAATAATAATAATAATAATAATAATAATAATAATAATAATAATAATAATAATAATAATAATAATAATAATAATAATAATAATAATAATAATAATAATAATAATAATAATAATAATAATAATAATAATAATAATAATAATAATAATAATAATAATAATAATAATAATAATAATAATAATAATAATAATAATAATAATAATAATAATAATAATAATAATAATAATAATAATAATAATAATAATAATAATAATAATAATAATAATAATAATAATAATAATAATAATAATAATAATAATAATAATAATAATAATAATAATAATAATAATAATAATAATAATAATAATAATAATAATAATAATAATAATAATAATAATAATAATAATAATAATAATAATAATAATAATAATAATAATAATAATAATAATAATAATAATAATAATAATAATAATAATAATAATAATAATAATAATAATAATAATAATAATAATAATAATAATAATAATAATAATAATAATAATAATAATAATAATAATAATAATAATAATAATAATAATAATAATAATAATAATAATAATAATAATAATAATAATAATAATAATAATAATAATAATAATAATAATAATAATAATAATAATAATAATAATAATAATAATAATAATAATAATAATAATAATAATAATAATAATAATAATAATAATAATAATAATAATAATAATAATAATAATAATAATAATAATAATAATAATAATAATAATAATAATAATAATAATAATAATAATAATAATAATAATAATAATAATAATAATAATAATAATAATAATAATAATAATAATAATAATAATAATAATAATAATAATAATAATAATAATAATAATAATAATAATAATAATAATAATAATAATAATAATAATAATAATAATAATAATAATAATAATAATAATAATAATAATAATAATAATAATAATAATAATAATAATAATAATAATAATAATAATAATAATAATAATAATAATAATAATAATAATAATAATAATAATAATAATAATAATAATAATAATAATAATAATAATAATAATAATAATAATAATAATAATAATAATAATAATAATAATAATAATAATAATAATAATAATAATAATAATAATAATAATAATAATAATAATAATAATAATAATAATAATAATAATAATAATAATAATAATAATAATAATAATAATAATAATAATAATAATAATAATAATAATAATAATAATAATAATAATAATAATAATAATAATAATAATAATAATAATAATAATAATAATAATAATAATAATAATAATAATAATAATAATAATAATAATAATAATAATAATAATAATAATAATAATAATAATAATAATAATAATAATAATAATAATAATAATAATAATAATAATAATAATAATAATAATAATAATAATAATAATAATAATAATAATAATAATAATAATAATAATAATAATAATAATAATAATAATAATAATAATAATAATAATAATAATAATAATAATAATAATAATAATAATAATAATAATAATAATGATAATAATAATAATAATAATAATAATAATAATAATAATAATAATAATAATAATAATAATAATAATAATAATAATAATAATAATAATAATAATAATAATAATAATAATAATAATAATAATAATAATAATAATAATAATAATAATAATAATAATAGTAATAGTAATAATAATGATAATAATAATAATAATAATGATAATAATAATAATAATAATGATAATAATAATAATAACAATATATTGTAAAATATAGAAAAAATTTGCTTGCGTTTTATCCTTGGGAGTGATATTGATTTTTGAATAACTCAAAAACTAGAGCTAACTTAAAAAAACGCAAAACACCATTAGGATCAGCGCACTTGAATTAAGTTATACCCCTGGGTGCCCCGTTTGATGGATTTTGCAACTAGCACAGTGTTATCAGTTCATCAAAAATTTCATATGCATTTGTTAGAAATGTGTTACATGATAACTCAGATTCAGCATTTTCCACTAAATGATCAACGCTTTCCACTATTTTTTTGGTATATCTACCTTTAACCCATAAAATAACAATTTGTTGATGTTTGAATTCGATGTTTTTGCTGCTGTTTCAAAGAATTTTTTAATTTCATAATGATGCTGCCACTGTGCACCCTAAGGTACGCCCACAGTTAATTGCAAATGCATATTATAATTTGCAATTGCACAACTAAATGCACTACTTCGTGAATACCCCTATTGTTGGAACAAATAAAAAAATGTTTGTTAAATTGTGTTTTTTTTTAGAGAAGAACAAAAAATAAAAAAATTAAGGGTGGTGCGGAAAATTAGCCTTATCAAGAAGTGCTTTAGAGAAGCATTCTCATAAACCACTTTTCGAAGACATTCAAATAGCATTTAAATTCAATTAGAGTAAAACAAAAATTATCTATTTATGTTTTTAGATTAAAATATGTTTAAATGATATATGTTCTAGATATTTTCCGTTGGATTTTTCAAACCCCAAACAAAATGTAACCACTTCCTACTTTAAACACCAAAATACCGTGAAAATCGGGAAAAAGGATATTTTACGTGAATTTTTTTAAACCCCTAACAAAACCCAAACACTTCTCGTTTCCAACACCAAAATCGAGAGAAAATCGGAAAAAGGGATATTTTCCGTAGGATTTTTGAAACCTTCCTAACCACAAAAATTATTTCATTCCATGAAATGCTTTCTGAAAGTCCACCTAAAAAAACACCATCTTGAATCCTTTCATTTAAGGGCTCAAAGAAATCTTTTATTAAAAAATTCTGGAAGCACTTCTAGAGAAGACTAAGGCAAGCATTCCTCCCAATGACATGCATATTTTAAAAGAATGCCTTTTGGGTATGAAAGTGGAAGGGATGGAATTTAAGACTTTCCCTTCCACTTTACTTTTTTGTGGAAGCACTTTTTTGCTGGGTTGCTTAGATGTACAAAAAAATATTCAAGATATTGTTCGCTATCTATTACGGATACCCTACAATAAGCATTTTTTATATAACATTTGCGAACATATATTTGGATTGTGAAATTTCTTACAAACTCATCTTACAAACTCAAATTTGTAATTCAAATTTATGACGATATCTCGAAAACTGTAGCTTTTCTCAGTACAAAGTATTTTTGTATGAAAAGTCGTTGGTTAGCACTAAGTGGCAAACTGAAAATAGAAATAGAGTAGTTTTGTATCTCTTTTACGCTCATCTGAGAACGTAAGCGATTTAATATCACAGTGTAGGTCGAAAGGTCACATTAAAAAGGTCGAATTTCGACCACTGGCGAAAACTAGTTTAAAAATAACATGTTCGTAAAACTACCCTTTTTTAATATTATTTTTAAACAAAAAAAAAGTTCGCTTTCGAAAAACAATTTAGTCTGCCATGTCAAAGAAGTACAACTAATTTGTATTTTTTTTGTTGACTCATTTCCTGCCAAAAAATTGCTTCGTATTTTAAACCCATTCTGGCAAATGGTTCAATGGGACAATGACATTCGGAAATTAACTATGTTCTTAAATAAACATTTTTGTATATTAAATTTACTATTGTTTAATTTCATATCTTAGGTGATGATGATAATAGGGATAAGATAAAAGTAACAATTTTTGAGCATGTTTAGAATTCACTTCATAAGCAAATAATTTTTGATTAAAAAAAATCACTTTCAAGTTCCAAAAACCACCTATTGCCGTGTTTCGATGACTTATTTAAACTCATATCTACCTTTAGTATATTCAAAGAACATTATTTTAGCCAAAAGAAAAACAAAGGTATTTTACCCAAAAAGTTAGCAGGTTTCACTAGTAAACACAACATCAAGCCAAACCACGAGTGAGTTACAACCACAACAACAAAATAAAAATAAAAAATATATACAAAAATTAAGAGCAAAGCAAGCTGACTGCACCTGTTCACTGCACACCGATTGGGAATTAAGTGTTACCCATCCAGGGAAACCGCGTGCCCAAAATCAGCCAACCGAACAAACAACCAAACAAGTCAAGTGAAACGATGCTGGGGTTGAGAAGAGAAAAAAAAGATGCAGTTTTGCAAAATTGTTCTAATTATAAGTTATGCTCGCCTGGTTAGAAAAGGACACACAGCCAAACAGAAAACACAGTCAAATACACGCATAAGAAACACACACGCTCACTTAAGCTCATACATAGCATATACTTACATACACAATATATGCATGTGCTTTACTCCATTTTGAGTCTGTATCTGCTGCGGCAAAGAAAATTGTTGTGCATTTTCACTGATTTCCCATGAAAAACTATTTGTTGTTTTAGCAGTATCTGTGAGTGTTGGTGTTGTTATTGTTGTTGCCGTTGCTTTAGCTGTGGGTTTTGGTGATTTTGGCGCGTTTCGCTGCATTTTCGTGTGACACAATATTGCTTTCTGCATTTATGAACATGTGTGTGTGTGGGCGGGCGAGTGCGAGAGAGTTTCATAATGTGTGGTCTTATGAACTAGTTTATCTGTTCTTTGTATGCATGCTTCCTGCCTGCAATGGTGTGTGTGTTGGCAAACACATTTTTTCGTATAACTATAAAATCTATTAACAAGAAAAATATTTAGGCATAAAGCGTTAAATAATTGGCAAAAAAATGAAAAAGTAATAACTTAAATTTTGTCTTATAAAATAAAATCAAGTATGTAATTTAAAATAAGTTAATGTTTTAAAAAATCAAGCATGGTTTTTCAAAAAACAATAACGAAGATTAGATAATTAATAGTGATCTATCTATTCTTTGAATTCTTACATGATTTTCATTGTGAGCTTTTTAGATCAAGTAAACTTACTTCAAAACTTTAGATTAAGTAAACTTGGTTCACAGTTAAAAGAAGTTCACAGTTAAAATCATGTAGAAATGAAGAAGATTATTTTAAATAGTATTTTGCTCATGCAACCTATTTTTTTGAGTAAATATTTTTTGTAAAAAAAATTTCTTTACCTTCAACTTTGACAAGTGATGATTTAATTTATAAACAGAAAACAGGATTCTTGGATTTTTAGGAACTTTTATGTAATTTTATTTGAAGTATGTCTTAACTTTTGAATACTTTAATATTATCCACACTTTTTGAAAAACAAGGAATTTATGAAAGTTTCAAGAAGTAATTTTTGCGAAAAATGGTAAATTTTGTAAAGGAAAATATCTAAAATTTAGCAAAGTTCGAAAAAAATTACCAAAAAAAAAAGAACTCTTTGGTTTTTGACAAATTTTTTTTTTTGTAATTTTATTTGATTTCTATAATATTTGAGCCTATTCTGCGGAATCTTTTATGAAAAAAATTCTGTTATTCTGTTATGCTTTTCCACACAAATTTTTCAGCTGTCAAAAAATCTCTTATGAGATCAAAATTCGTATTCTGCATGACAATCTTTTGTGAAATCTGTAATAAATCACAAGAGATTTTTTGAATTGCCACAAAATATTTTACAAACTCTTGAATTGGTGTTCAATCTACATGATAAAATCTGTTGTGAAATCTGTTATGAAACACAATAAAATAGCAGATACGTTTTTTTTACTTTTATAAAAATTTTAATTTTATTCTGTGTGTTAATGTTAATGTTATATGGTGGAGATGCGTACTGCGGCCTAAATGAGATCTATTGTACCTCCTTCTCCAAGCTCCGCTGGGTTGGCGGCTCACAGAATTCATTCAAATTTTGAAAAAAAGTCTGTAAATTTTGGCACAGTTGAGATATTGGAAAATTTTATTTTTACCAGTTTTTGGAAACAACAAGTATTAATTTTTTTGTAAAACTTTAAAATTATCATACATTTTTTTTTAAATTGTGTATAACTCCCACACCATACATCATACAAGGACCATTTATACAACAAAATGTTTGTAATTTCTGTACCTTCTTAAAAAAGAAATTATTTTTAAATAATTTAATTTTAATTTAATAAATTTAATTTCAATTGTTAGTAATATTTTAACTTTATTGAAATGTCTTTCGTTTTTTTATATTTTGCGTTTTTATAGTAACTTTATTTTTATTTTATAGTAACAGAGTATAGTTATTCTTGCCTAGCTCATTGATTTTTTGTAAGCATTACCATGATATTCTCGACGATATCTCACAGAAAACTAATAGGCCTATTACGGTTCACAGCAATAAACTGCTGTGTCTTCTTACGAGTAAACACAACAGTCAAGAAGACACAGCAGTTTCAAGCTATTATAATTCACAACAATACGTTGTTGTCACGATTGATTGTGGAACGTATGTAGAATTCAGGGTTGTTTCGGAGAAAAATAAAAAGTACTCTTTAAAAAGTACTTTCTAAATAACAAAAAGTACAAACACGATTAGAAATTTTTAGCGAAATGAACGGAAAAAATTGTGAGCCCATATTTAAGCCCATTCATTTCAACTAGCGTTAAATCTAGTTTCATGACATAGCTGGATTTTAAAATATTTTTAAATACAAGGAAGCATTTTTTACGAAGATTATAATGAAAAGGAAAAGCAAAAAAATTCCGCTCCCCCCCATTTGGCCGGAAATACAGGCCCTTTTTATAGTAAAAAACAAAACAAAACGTCTTTTAAATTAGCTATAATTCTTACATTTTAATACAGATTTATAATTGGTACTATAGAGAATTATCTATGGCCTTTCTAATGATATATAATATTTTCAAATTGAACTTACTTTAAAAGGTCATATCATTTTTGTAAACAATTTTTTATTTCAATTTGCAAACTCCAAAAAAAATCTGCAATATCAGAAAATCTTAAAAATGGGATATGTAGTTTTGATTGTGTTGTATTGTATTGTATTGTATTGTATTTATTTATTCCAATTTTTATGCTAACAAGAACTTAATCTTATAAGTAAGCATTAAAGCCAAGTTGAAAGTAACATTAGTACTGATTTGAACAAATAACTATTAGTCTAAGACTTAACAAGAATTTTAAATAAAAAGCATAGATGCAAAATATTAGTAAGTACATTAATAAAAATTATACATGAATAGAAATAAGATAATTAACATTTCATAAAAATTATTATAATTAATCTACAAGAACAAACTTATAAAAACAAAAATTAAAGTTATAAGTTGAATGTCACAATTACTGCAAGTAACAAGAAATAGCTTTTTTAAATTGCGTTGCGTTGCTAATACACTGAATATTATTGGGAAGCGAGTTCCAAAGACGTATAGCATTTACACAAAATTGACGTTCGGACATGAAGCAGGCAAATTTTGGTTGCAATAAACTATTTCCTCGGTTAGATCTCAAGAATTTAAGCTTTTCAAATAGATAATGTGGCTCTTTAGTATTAATGATTTTATGTAGTGATACTATTGTTCTCAAGTTTAGCAGGTTATCGAAGGTTAGACTGAAAATTTGTTTTGCATGCTGCGATACGTGATCGGTACGCTTAAGCCCAAATATGTACCGAGCAATATTGTTGTACGCTACATTCATTTTTCTCTTGCTTGCAACATCACAGCATGCATATATTTCACACCCATACAAGAGGGTGGGCACAAGATACGCCTTTGCCAGAAGAATTCTAATCCTTTGCGGTGTAATTCTTTGAGTTGCCCAAAGGTTGCGGAGCATCCCGTAAACTTTTCCTACAGTGACATTTATATGATTGGACCATGTAAGCGTGCTATTGAAGATAATGCCCAGGTTTTTTGTAGAAGCCACAGTCTCAACATAGGAGTCATGTAGAGCAATTTTTGGAATTGGCGAGATATTTGTGGCTTTCCTGCTGACTATAAGGCATTTTGACTTTTTTGGATTTAAACAAAGACCATTTGCACAAGCCCAAGTGTAAACCCGCTTAAGATCGTGGTTCAACCTGTCAACACAACTGTTAATATTACTTAATGGGCAACTTATATAAAGCTGAACATCGTCTGCGTACATATGTACATGGCAAGATTTTAAAATATTTGGCAGGTCGTTAACGTACATAGAGATTAAATAGCGATTACATAAATAGCGAAAAAAAACAAAAAAATATTCACCAAAAGGTACATAAAAAAAAATTTCAGTTACGATTATTTTTCCTAAATTTTTTTTTCTAGAGTAATGACAAACAATTTGGTATATAAATAGTATTTCTTTGATGTATGGTTTGGGAATTATGTCGAAAAACTTATATAAATATAAAAAACTTTAAAAACTTCTTTCTAGTTTACTAGAAGTGGAACTCCCAAACGTGTTAACGACAATTTTCGATATCGTTAATAAGCGAAAACTGTCATCTTCTATGAACATGGCTCGCACAACGATAACGACAACGATTATTATCTTTAAATTACACTTTAAATTAAAGGGAATTAATTACACTATAGGTTAATAAGCTTAATTTGGATAAACAGTATTTTGTCGATAAGTCGAAAGCAAGGCTAGATATCGATAAAGCAAACTTAATTCATTACCAAAGTAAAGTTTAAAGCTATGTTCGACGCTTTAAATTTTAAGTCTTTCTAGCTTAAAAATTCAAACTTATTTTCCTAAACTATAAGAAATAGAGCAAAACGCGTTTTGACTTCGGCGTAACGCGACTTAAGGACGATGTTATGGCCATCATTTTGGTACATTTAATATTGAAAAAGTTAGAGGATTGCCAATAATAGAATATATTCACATTACGAAGATTTGCTTAAGAAAATAAAAATATTCGGCAATTATGCGGCTACTTTGGGCCGAAGAATAAAAAATCGGCCGATTATGCCAAATATCGAAGCCGAGCATTTGGTCGGACACTAGATATTTTACAAATTATGCTAGGAGTCTTAAAAAATACATTTTTATAGTGCCAATAACATAACAATAATTAAGGAATTATGAAAAACTTAAAATACACATTGTTCTTAACTTAAAACCCCTCTCCCTGTCGAATTGGTGAGGGGAGCGCGATTTTTGTAACACCCTTTAAATCTACGCAAAAACTGCTATCTTGTATTAAACAACATTTTGAAATTTCAGCATTTTCATCTATCTACATTTATGCCGAAATTTCAGCCAAACATACTTTTCTCTTCTCTCATAAGCAATAGTTCTTCCTTTCACTATTAAACGCATTTCTAAACTATCAAAATAGCACTTCTTTCTACCATAAAACATCCAAAATTATAAAAAGGTACCATCGCAAAAATATTTCATACTCTGAAAATAAAAACGTACTTTAATTAGAACGTTTCGATGCAACTGTGAACTGACAACTGTCACTGTCAAAATAAAAAAAAGTAAGCAAACAAACAATTTCCAATTCAATTACTGAATTCAATATAATTCTGTTCACAAGGAGACGTATTACCAATTTTCTGTTAAATCTTCATAGTTAATTAAGAAAAACGTAATTTTTAATAAAATTGATATTTTTAATCCATGTTGTTTCTTCAACACAACACCAAATTTGCTGTCTTCAAAATTTGGCAGATAACAAGACAATAAAGCACAACTGCTGTATTGCGTAGTAAGTGTATTGAAGACACGGCATTGTTGACAGACAACAGTGGAATGTGATCAGTTGCTTTGTTGTCTACCGTAATAGCAATTTACACATTGAAGACAGCAATTACTGTTGTGTTGTGAACCGTAATAGGGCTATAATGCTTGAATTGCTGCTTGGCTGTCTGATATCACAATTATATCCTGACCTTTGTATTCCAGGTGGAATTGCGCACACAGCTGTATTGCTAGGACTTCCGCTTAAAAGAAACTGGGTGTTGTCCCCATAGGCTCAAAGTAAGTGATTCTTCCTGTGCCTATACCTTCCAATGTCTTAAAGCAGTGATCCTCACAGCCTATGCCCGCGGGTATTTGAGCTTTTTTGCTTAAAAGCTTTCTGTATAGATATTAACTCAAGGACGAGCACTGTACTGCGTCAGTATCTATTGAGTTTTTATGCAGAACGAACCTGCGTCACATGCATGCTTGTTAGATTGTTGTTGTTGCTGCGCATACGCAATTTATGTTATTTCTATGCATAATGTCTCTTCTTGAATGGATTTTTTTAATGCAATTTTTTTTTGCAAAAAAAAATTTAACTCAAACAATTAATAATTATATTACTTTATCAAAAACGAACTAAACACCATAAAAATTAAAAAAAAAACAAACAAAAAGTAGCCTATCCCAATTATTCAAAAACAAAAAGAATTTAAAAAAAACCTCGAACTTTTCATGCCCTTTCTATCCAGTCATACTTTGTTAAGAATTCAAACCTTTATTTAATACATAATAACAAATTCACTTCTAAATACAAATTGCTTTATAATTTTTTTTTTAAAAGATGAAACTAACCTTCACTATTTAAAAACATTTATTCTTATTTGGAACAGTGCATAAATCAGTAAATGATCATATTTTTTTTTTATGTGAATTTTCAACATTAGTAAGACAACGTTAAAAGCAAATTTTTTCAAAACATCTCCCTCTCACACACCTCCCCTAGATTTGTAATACAGCAGAGTAAAATTTTTCTGGAGACACTGAAGCGCAACTTCACCTTGAATAAAAGCTGAACTAACAGCCCTATTCTGGTTGTTAACTTAACAAGAAATAGTTAAGGAGCTCTTGTTAAGCTGCTTGTTATGTTATGTAAATGTTGGTATTCTTAAAAATCATTAACAACATAAAAGCTTAAAAAGCTTTTAAAGTTCACCATGCATGGTGAAAATCGATATGCCTGTTGAAAGAAGAGATGCGCTATATAAACAGATGCTTCGAGTGCAGCTTGTGACTTTGCAAGTGCTTGAAAAATTTGCCACGGCTACTGAAAGATTTCATTATCAACACTTAAAATAAGTAAAAATTCTTTCATTTTTCAGTTTAATGTATTTAAACTCAATATTATATTAAAATTTGTATTTTTTTATTATTTTCACAACAATTTTCTATCTAAGCACATACATTTCATTCGTTGTTAAGACTCTTTCTGTTATTAACAAAATTGTAAGGAAAAGAGCTTTTAAAGTTGCAGCAGAATACGAAACCTTAACAAATAGTTAATATTAACTATTTTGTTAATGTGGTGAGCTTAGTTAAGCTGCCAGAATAGGGCTGTAAGACTCAAGTAGTATTTTTTTCCAGTGAAAAGCTTTCAATGAGCTTTTATACATAAGCAAATTATGCTTGTATAGAGTTTTATGACCACTGTTTTAAAGTCATCCATATACAATACAATGATATACTGTGTTGTTTGTTGATTTGTGATATTATCTCGCTGTCCCACTCTTTCTTGATACTAAGCTTAACTTCGAAGTGTTTTTCGAAGTTGTACCTTTTTACTATATCTTCTCTTGGTAGATCGATGTAAGGTGTGTGCTTTGCAATATCCTTCTTCTCTCTACTGCTGATAGTTTTACCTTAACCTGTCCCCTCTTTAGCGATGCATAGCAGAGTTCGCTTAGCTACTCCCTCTATGACAAGGTGTAAGGGTGTTAGGTCCAGAATTACTTCTAGTGCTGCTGTAGGGTAGGTCCTCATGGCACCTGTGATGCATACAGAGGCCAGTCTCTGCACCATAATGCAGACTGACTGTTGGCATATTCCTCATTGTGGGTAGCTTGTAGTGAGTTGCAACCACAGCTTTTCCCCGCCAGGTTCTTACATACCATGAGTTCACGCGTTGCTTTGTTTATGGTTTCCTTTGCATGTCTTCTACAGAGGAGCTTTTAATCTAGTTTGAGTCCTAGAAACTTCACTTCTCCTTTGAAGGCATCAATTCTCGCAGTTCGGAGATTTGGCAGGCTTCTTTTGTTAGTAAAGGGCTTATAAATAATGGCAGACGTGAAACAAATTAACAATATTGATTTAATATTTTTGCTTAATTTTAACTTTTCCGCAGGGCATTGCCTTATGGAGTGTCGGGTAGGACGATCCCGCGGATCCTGAGTCATTGCTCTTGTTGTTGATTTTATTTACTAATCATATCGGATAGATTGTCAGCCCTAATAAGGTGCGTTTCATATTTAAAACCCACCCAATAAACTTTGATGGTTTCATATATAAAAATGAAGAAATTTGCTTCCTATTAATAAAAAACAAAATAGTAAGTACTGTAAGGCTAGTAGCTTACGATGGCAGCTCTGTTTTGTCATGCCCTTCGAAGTTCCGTTATTTTTCAACAAAACATTTGATTTGTTATTTTAAGCTGGTGCAATTATCGTTTTATAATTGTATTATAACATTTATTAATATTGTTATATCTGAGCTAGGTATATCAACTAATTGTCCCCTTTTCTATCCCAAAGCACTGCAGAGATAAATCAGTTGTCATTTTTCTATCCCACAGTTCTAAATCCCACAGAATTAAACTTAACGGAAAATGCCGTTAGTTTTTTGCGATTGCTTTGATCACATGCGCAGCTTACTTATTGTTATTAGTCGAGAACTTATGCTTAAAAGCGACGTGTTTTATAGGTTATATGATTTGTAATAAGTAGAAATTTGGAAAGGTGAAAAAGTGATGAAGTGCAACAAAAAATATTTGATAAAAATAAATGATAAAAAAAAACGAAAAATGAATAAAAGTGCAAAAAGGAAATTGAGAGAGGTATCAAAAACGAAAAAGAGATAATTTTTCGTAAATGTGTGGAAGTGGGAAGCGAAATGTAGGCAGATGTGTGCACCGAAAATCCTTAGGACGGCAAAAATCAGTTGTTAACAGAAGGCAAATAGTCCATTGAACTTCGAATTAGATGACAATGTTTAATTGCCTTACTTCGATTCTGAAAAATCTAGCCTGACTTAGCAAATTAAAAAATGGTATGTAAAAAACCGGCCCTCAAAAAAGTGCGTGCGAGAGTTAATTTAAATATTACGCGAAGAAAAAATAGATGTTGACAATTTTTAAAAATTTTCACATAAAACTAAGCCAGCGGTTCTTATTTATATGTTGGAGTTGTAAACCAATTTAATATGTTGGCCGGTGCTGAATGCCTCCCAAAATCCCTAAATATCAATATTAATATCGACGGATTACCTCTATTCAGAAGCTAGTGGGCTCAACTGTTGGTTCGGGTTAATAACAACGATTTTAGTTCGGGTAAATAGCATTGAAAATCACCCAGCTTTTCAAGTTTGTGTTTTCCTAGGAAACAGTAAGCCAACCAGCTGTGCTGAGCATTTGAGTGCTTTTTTTAGTGAGCTGGCGCCTCTTTTGATAGACGAACACTCGATAGACGAAGTGTTTCTGTAAACTAAAATATGCGACTTGAATCGATTGCAGTTCTCACAATGTTCTTACTTGGTGAGAAAAATTTTTGCTTGCTTATGCAACAGTCCAATTCAATAAAGTTTTGGAAATAAACGTATCCACGTTACAAACACTTCGACCGCGTACAAGATATCAACTTAAAGTTTTCCATGTAGTTTATAAATATATTATTGGCGCAATATTATATGTACTACAATGTATAAATTATTGAATACATAAACTGAAATATTTCATAAATTAAATTCATTCCATGTTGAGCACTTGTGCAGTTAGGTTTTCGTGCTCACACCACTATCAATTTTTCAAAGCTGTCAAAATTTTCAATGTGCACAAGTACACAACTGCTCAAGTCATTAATTGCTCAAGTTTTAGGCTACAGTAAAAAATCACTTGTGCAAATTTTTGACGTACGTGTATTTTGTTTTTGTAAAGTGCACAAGTCCTCAACTGAGGACTGGCAAGTGCACTGAATCGTGAATACCTCTAATATAAGAACTTCAACATAGAAAATTACAAGATCTAAAGCTTATTGCATCGTCTTACAATACTCCATTCCAGAGATTCAACTATTTTATATACTTATAATAGCATATATCGAGATTTGTTTATATCGAAATGATGGAGCACTTCCCTATGTTTGTTTAAAACTTTAAATAGTTATTCTGTAAAAGCAACAAATTGAAAAAATATTTTAAGCTATCTATAATATTTTGAAAAAAAATCAGTTTAGTATGCCAATCTACCAATGCGATGGTCCGCTATGATTCCAAACTACAGTGAATGCCGTTTTCTGGCAAAGTTCTAATGATGGAAAAATGGTATTTAATTGGAAAATGTATGGTCACCAAAAACACATGAACGATTCCGAAGTTGCAAAAAATATTGCAATGCAGCCGTGTTTTTCTTTTCTATTAAAAGATCAGAAAACCAAGGCATGTGCCTTTTGCAACAACGTTTGGCTTTGACCTGAAAGGTAAGGGATCGACTATTAGGGGAAGAATTGATTGGAACCATACGTAAATTATCAATTAGGCGGAACAAACGTGAAAGACAATTTGAATTTGAATATTAAGTTTTTACCAGGTGAAAGTTAGTGTTTCCTTTCATTTAGATGAAAGAACTGATTTTAGTCCTAAAAACTAATTTGTGATCAAGGTTTCGTACTTCTTTGGTACTTTTGTAGGTTTAGTCTTAATTGAACTTATATGGTTTTGTGAGTTCATCAAACAAAATAAAAGGATTGTTTGTGTTTCCACACTCAACCTGAAAAATTTCCTATAAGGAATAAGTTCCTTGATTATTTAAAAAAAAAACATTGATGTGTCAAACTACGCCAGTGGCAGCATTTGTTTGTGTGCGTGAATAATCCCATTGGAAGAGCATGGCCATAGATACCTTCAAAATTAAGTAAGGCACTCAGGGAACCCAAAAAAGATCTACTGATGAACTTGTTAGCTGGAATAATCCTATTGGAATAGTTGGGCCGTGGAACCTTGACTGGGATCTCAAACAACCTAAAAAGTTCCAATGTCGCATTTTAAAGTAGTTTCATCAATGTTTTTTTTTTTAATTATCAAGGAACTCATATACCCAATAAAAAGACCAATGACCCACATATAACCTCAAGAAATCCTTTAGGTAGAGCTTGAAAACACATTCTATCCTTTTATTTTGTCTGATAAACTCATAAGGATATAAAAGTTAATTTAACACATAAGCTCAATTGACACTTAAAACCTATAAAAATGCCAATGAAGTACGAAACCATGGTCACAGAAGAATCTTTAGGACCAAGATTACTTCTTCTATCAATGGAAACACCAACCTTCAGCTGAAAATATTTAAACATGGCTTCATTGCAATATTTTTTGTAATTTCGAAGTTATTTATGTGTTTCAAATGACCATACAACAGCAAAATGCCGTAAATTCGTTTGTACAAAGGCAAACTACCGTATCTGTGCGAGGTTTGAATTGTTAGGTGAAAAACATTAAGTTACCACTTATATTTCTCTAACATTGTTACCACAGTTAACAAATGTTAATTACAGTCTGACTAAACTTTAACATTAAGTTGAGTTTTTATTATTAGTCAAACGTAATTCACCATCATAACATTCAAACGTTATTCAACACACAACTCTTAAAACTTGTCTGCAAACTCAGCAAATGTTGAGGAGCACAAAGTTTAAAGAGAATTTCAAGGAATTTTTCTTGATGGTGAATACAATGACGAGTGCTTATTGAGCTTTTCCCCAATGTGTTGAAATCTTTTATAGTGACAGGGTGAATAACCTAAGCCGGAAATGCAAGTGGTACAAAAACTAAAACTTTAAGAAATGGCATAAAAACAGTTTATAGCGGAAATTCAAGTGTTCAATACAAAAAACACACAAATAACACTCAACTTCCACTTTCTGATGAAATTAAATTGTAATAAAATTAATCTAATGTCGAATCTTTTTACCAAAATGATCGTTAGAACAGACCGAAATATCGACCCCGCCGTCCGGTGTCTTAAAAGTAAAAGGAACTCTTTTAAAAGGTTTCTGTATAATTTTCTTCAAATCGAAAAAATTCATAGGCTCGGCTTTTGTTTCGGCATTTATATATTACTAGATGATAAATCCTGTGTTACTAGAGACGTTGTATACAGCAAGAATAATAGAAACAAGATTACGACATCCGCATATTTTATCGCTAGATGACGTAATTGGAGCCAGCTGTTCCTATTGGCTAAAAAGATATGGCTAATAAGGAGAATCTTGTTTCTATCATTCTTTATATACAGGGTGTCCGATATAAGAGTACATACATGTACGGAGGTGAAAGAGGAGGTCAAATTAAGCAAAAAATCGTATAGGTGGGGCGGTTTTATTTTCACACCCTTACGAGTTACGTGTTTAATTGCTATTTTGTGGCTTTGATTAACACTATTGTTTGTTGCAAAAAAACTAACTTACAGAAGATTTATTTTAAGAGCTCATTTGAAAGACAATGAAATTACTTTTCTAAAGGCAAACTTATCCATTCTCGAGCTGTTCTCGTGTGCAAATTAACTCAATCCGTTAAAATTAACACTACTGAATTTCCACATTAAACGCAATTTTCTCTGAATTTTGCGTAATATTAATCAAAGTTTTTTAGCATTAAATTTGTGACTTAACAAAAATAAATGAAAAAATCGTTTGAAATTATCTTGAAAACTTTTACAAGCCGCGTATTTATATTCTGCATTCTAAGCTTTAAAGCAATTAAAGTTATTCATACGCCATGATGTACCCAATTGGTTGCAACTTATGCTGACTTTTGTAAGAACTTTTGTAAGAACTTTTGTAAGACTTTTTGTAAGACTTTTTGTAAGACTTTTGTAAGTCTTTTTTAAGACTTTTTGTAAGACTTTTGTAAGACTTTTTGAAAGACCCACTCGGTCTTTTTGTTATTATATTACTATATATAAATTTAAATACTCTGAATATTAAAAATCGAAAGTCGAAAATCGACGATGACATATTTTCAGAATGAATTTTCAAAAATTTCTATAGTTTTCATCTATTATGACCAGGCCTCGGATTTTGATGACCTAAAAAACTGCAAAAAATGACCTAAAAACTCACAAAAATTACCTTAAAAAAATTACATAAAAAATAAACTAAAAATAAAGCTTTAGAAATATAACATTACTAAGTTTAAAATTTTTTTTTACATAATTCTTACACATAGCGTTAAAAGGTACATTTTAAAGTTATTAAAATTAAAGGAACGTCGTTTTCGTTGTTAACAGAAAAACCTCTTTCTACTTCTGCACTGACGAGTGAAACATATTTAGAAGACGAAGTGTTAAAATTATTACCCTTTAATATTTCATCAATAGTGCATAAAAATAGAGTTAACAAAATCTAGAATGTCCTGAGTCTTTATCTAACACTTGGTTCATCTTTCTACTAACCCTTTTGTCAGTTTCACCACGCGCAGACCTTTTTTTAATCGAAGTCTATAAACAAAGCTACACCTTTTTCGAGAGGTAATGTTTTTGATTGAAGGGACTCTATTATTAAAGGAATGTGTTTAAAATTTGCATTTCTACATTTTTTAGTATGAAAAAAATGAACTAAAAAACCGAAAATTGTCCAAAAATGACAATAAAATAACTTTAAAATCGCTAAAAATAACCAAAAAATGTCCTACAATAAATATAAAACGATGAAATATTACGAAAAAAGAACCTAAAAAATTTTTATGTTTGAAATTTAGGAAACATAAATGGACGTTTTAAATAAGCAGGAAATATCTAAGAAGCAGCAGAAAAAAGATGACATGTCATCGAAATCCTAGCCCTGATCATGAACTTTCGGTGACCTTGAACTTGGACTGTTGTGTAATTTTTGTGTAGTCTAACACGTGTAGATAGTATTAACATATAATAACTCAACACCGAACGAAACCATTTTAGCTCACGGTGTTCCTAATTTAAAGTCCTTAATAATTAATTACAACTAGTATCGCCTGTGGCCGAAGTTCGACCAACTTTCTGAGATTTCAATCGTTTTTTTCTCATTCTAAGACGATGACCTTGCTTTAAGAAAATGTGTTGTACTAAGAAAATTTTAAGTTTCAAATTATCGCAATAATTTTTATATCCAAATGTCGAAATTTTTTAAAAATATTATCTGTAAAAACATTACAAAGAAAACTTTCGTACATCGTTATTTTTCTAGACCAGGACTTTTCATACAAAAATACGTTGTACTGAGAAGAGCTATAGTTTTCGAAATATCATCATAACTTTGATGTCAAAATAAATGTAATTTTTCAGAATTCACTATTTGTGAGAAATTTCACCATCATAATATATATTCACACATGTTAAAAAAAATGCTTATTGTAGGGTATTCATAAAAGATAAATGAAGTGAATTTTTCAGAATTTACTATTTGTAAGAAATTTAACCATCACAATATATATTCAGACATGTTATAAAAAAAATAATTATAGGGTATTCGTAAGAGATGGCTAAAAAAGCTCCAAGTCTTGTTGCACATAACATCAATGTCTAAAATTCGATCTTACACAACGTTTTTGCATCTCTTGCAGTTTAGTGTTTACTTAATAAATTCTCTTTTTAAGCTCACATTTCAGGTCGCAAGTCACTAATATAAAATGCAATCATACTGAGCAGCCAGACCTTTCATCTGATACCTCGTTCACTATTCTACTTCTTCCTGCCCCTGAGATTCCTTACTAAAATTAGTATAAGGTTTCAACGTTAATATTTCAGGTCAGAGGTCATTAATTTAAAATCTAACATAATTCGGCAAATCTATGGTGCAGTACTTTTCGAATGATATACGTTTCATTGCCCTTATTCTAAAATAAATATCAAAAAAGATTACAGCATTTCTCTTTGTCGATCTTTGTGTTGACAGTTGTAACAAAGAATGTCCCATATGTGCTTGTGTTTAATGAATATGGATTATTTGTCATTTATTTCAAATAACACCAAAACATTAGCAATTAATAAATTAAAAACATAAGTGATTTTCGAAACAGACTGTTTAGTCTGTTGTGTAATTGTCTCTATACAGGGTTGTTGTTGTTGCTGTCTTCTCCAAACTTACTTGGCTTAAAAAGCTCACAATTAAATTCATGTAAAAATAAATAAAGACGTTTTGCTTCCAAACTGAAAGTGCGGTCGCCTAACAATTTTGAGGACAAATATTGAAACCAGAGTAATCACCCTTAATAAAAGAAGCAACAGCTTCACCATAAATTTTTTTAATTCGAAAAAAGAAACTACATTAAAAATATTATCTTCGCCAATAGCAGGAATCGAACTCACTACTACTTGGTTTATAAAGCAACTGAAATTTTATATGGTGACCAAATGTCAAAACTTACTGAATATTTTGACAGTTGGATGTCGTTAGTTGCTTTACAACTGCTGAAACATAATTGAAAAAACTATCATTACTGTCTGGTCACCTTTAGATAAAAAAGTGTTCAGGCTTTTAATTTTTCTTCACATTCTTTATACTTTATTGTTACTTTTTCAATGGGTTCAAGATATAAAAGCAAAAATCAACGACACCAATTTTTTTTAAGATTGAATAAAAACTTATATTAGATAACGAAACACACGAAACACAATCAAATTAATAGTAGGGAGGGCGGGGGCTCAAAGAATAGAGAATTTTAGTACATAAAATATTTTTATTACTATAGACAGGCACGAAAAAATAGATTTTTAGCCATAACGTTCTTGTAAATGTATATAAAAAAACATTTTGAAAAAAAAATTAATTTCGCCAAAAAAATCATAGGTTTTCTTTTTTGCGCAAATTTAGAAGAATTTTCGCAAATGAATGCAAATGCAAGGGTCAGAAATGCGATTTTTACCTTTTCTTTTATTTTTCGACAGAAATAACTTTTCAGTTATTTTTACGACAAAAACAACTTTTCAGTTATTTTCTTGAGTAAAAAGTCAATATTTTGGTTCTTTTTTTTTAAAAAAAAAGATAAAAATATATACACTTGTCCAACGATGCAATTTGAAGCAAATTTATTAACTTTTGAACAAATTAAAATTGAATGAAAAATATATAAAAACAGCGTAGATATTTGCATTGAAAGTAAACATTTTGATTTTCATGTCGTTTTCTTCTCATTCTTAGGTAAAGTTGTTTTATTTTTTTAAAAGTCATTGTATCAAAAATTTCTATAATTTTGAAGATTTGTGAATGTTTTTGTAACAGAAATGTTTTAAATTTAAATCGTCGAAAAACTCGAATACGAAAAAGTATTACAAAAACAAAATAAGTGTTAGCAGAAAACAGTCGTGCCAAAGCTAAGTGTGTAACAATTTATATGCACTCAATGTGTTTACCAAATTTCAGCGAAATCCGTAAAGCTGTTTAGGCTTAAATAAAAGTAAAACAAACAAACAAAGAGAAAATTACTTTCATTACTACAGATATCCTTTCAGAAAAGTCGAAAAAAGAGCACTTGAACTTTTCTTTCGTTAGGATTGGAATGTCTGTACAATGAATTTTTCTTAATTTAATTTACTTAATTTAATCAAATCTTGCACACAGTTTTGGTTAAACCCATAGAAGATAAAAGCAATGCAAAACTATTTTCCCATACGACCTATGTGAGGTAAATAAAATGAAAATGAGGTTTTTTAACTCGATTTTAACCAAATAAGAAATTGGTTGGGAACTTTTACAAATCTCATACCTTCCAGGACTTGATTAAGTTGTACAGCCAATTTAGCGATCTGCTAAATTTGCAAAATTTTTTAATTTCTTTCAGATTTTATTTGTTCATTTAATTTAACACAAAAACTATAAAATTAAAGAAAAAATTTCATCGCTAACTTTTAAGAAAACATAACATAAAATAATTTAAAAAAAAAACGTTGCGAAGTGTATATAAAGGCATTATGGTTTGACAAAAAATTTATTTAATTTTAGTAAGACGGTTGACCTCTATTATTATTAAGATCCTCTTCTAGACGTCTTGGCATGGAGTTAGTAAGGGAATGTAAGTAAGAAGGATAATATAGTATAGGATAGTATAGGATAAAATAGTAAGAAGGATAAATTTTCTTCCACTCTTCCTGGAAGACAATTTTTAGCTAGTTAGTGCCCTTAAACTGGCTCTCATAATGAAAAACTTTGGTCAATAATATGAAACAAAGGTTTTCCATTGAACTCATAACTGAACTAAGTTGAGAGTTGGAATGCTTCGAGATTCCAAGAACTCTTTGTCTTCTTCGACCGATGCATTGAAGCGTTGACATGCTTCAAAATAAATTCTGGAACTGCCGTTTCTTCTCCACAGACAAATAAAACATCGTCCAACAGTTGAATCAATACTCTGAATCCTGGTTCTTCTGTAATTTAAACCTGCCCTAACCATAAGCGAACCGCCACTGAAGTTTCTCTTCTGACACCATGATTTGGGAGAGCCTTTTGGGCACCAGGATTTCTCTAGACCATCTGGTTTCCATTCCTCATCCCAGAATCTGTATTTTTCAGCAAATCGAAGTCTAGCCAACTTATGCCTTGGCAAAAGAGCAGGCTTGCAATTTTTTTCTCGTACGATAAGCACAAATATTGCTGCATTATTTGCTGCACACGACGAACACCGAAAAAAATTCAGTTTTACTGATCAAATTTTGTTGACGTTGGACAAGGAGGCGTGGCACCTCTCAAACAGCCTTAATTTGCCATATCGAATAGCTTTGAAATTATGTGAATTTTATGGAAGTTTGAAAACGGGGGCGTGGCAGCAACGCACCGGATTTTCAGCTAGTAATATATAATTTTATGAATTGTTTATGGAACATTCGCTTTAAATGATAACGAAAATTTTGTGGAAAATAAAAAATTTGCAAGCTTACTGACAAGAGCAATGTGATAAGTCAGTGACTGAAACAGAAAGTATTTTTTCGGCAAAAAATATTTTATTCCTTAGCATAGTCTCCTTTTAGATGGATTGCTTCCAAATAATAGGTTTTATAAAGATTCTGAAAATAAGTGCTCGTTTCAGCGATCACCTCTTCATTCGAACCAAATCGCTTACCACCGAGCCATTTTTCAGGTTTGGAAATAGGGAATGGTTGCAGGTGGCTAAATCTGAAGAATATGGGGGATGGGGTGGCAGCTTGTAGCCCAATTTATAGACTTTTATCATAGATTTTTGTCATGGCGACTACAGACGTGACAAATTTTTTGAGATTGCGGTTTAATAACGCTTTAAACACGTCTTCTAAGTGGTCACACGGCTTTTCATCGTGGCATCGCGGCTTTTGCATATCCAAATATTCTTGTTAAATGTGAGCAAACCCCGCAGTTGAGATGTCTACAGCCTCAGCCACCTCACGCTCTTTTATTCTCCGATTGTCCAATATCATTCCATAGATATTATCGACCATTTCTGGAATGACGACCTCTGTTGTTCTAATGGTAACAAAAAACAAAGACAGTGGCTACCCTATGATCTCCCACTGACACACCACTTTGACCTAAGTTCTATAAATTTTGATCTTCCAAACTTGCAATATGGATATTGTTTTTTAAATTTCGCGAAAATATCATTTAAATTACAAAGCAAAGTTTAAGCCACTTCTGCTTCTTAACTTTCTTATTACACTGTGCGGCACGAAAATCTGTATTTAATAATTTCGACGTTTGTCATTTGATTTTAAAATGAGAAATCTCGTGATGACATTTGTTTTGCCACTTTACCGAAGACTTTAGAGCAAAATTTTTTTAAATTACTCAAAACATACATTTATTATCATGTTGATAACTCGTAAAACATGAACAATTTAATTTTTGTTTCTTCAGCAAAGTTATTTCTATTATTCTGGTCAACAGCTTTGCTGAGCAAATATATATAAAAAAAATCGTTTGAAATTGTCTTTAAACATGATAAGCCAAATGATGAAAAAGAAATGTACTCAGTCAGTTTTGCCTGCTTTCAACGCTTCAGAGCAATTAATATTGCTCATATGCTATGCCTTTAAGCTAGACTTTTTGTAAGACTCACTCGATAAGACCAACTGGAATCGATTTTTTGATACTATTTTGTTAAGCAAAGTTGTAGGCAAGAATAATAGGAAGAAATTTGAACAAGAAACCACAAAATATTAATGGTTCAAGAGTTATCCACATAAAAATGAGTGCATATCTTGAGTAATTTTTTATTCTGAGCTATGTATCTTAAAAAAACTATTATTCTAAAATGTTCGGTAAAGTGGTAAAACAAATTCCACCACGAGAATTCTCATACCAAAATTATCAAATACAAAGGAATAAGGGTACAAAAAAGCGCACAGTGTTGTCAATTCTCACAGATAAACAATCTCCCATACCTGGAAAAACGACGACTATCCTCATCACTTTCGTAAAATTCCAACACTAACGTTACTATCTCGGATAAAATGTAAACTCTCTTCTTTCCAGCTGTGTAAAAATGCCCTGATATTTCATTAATTCTTTAGTAAATTTTCCAAGATATACAAAAGGGAGGTCCTTTTTTTAGAAATTGCTGAGCACCCGGTTTTTTGTTTTTTGTGTCGAAAACTTTTTCCTTATTTTTTACAATAACACATGTAGCTTGGAGTTTGAAGTTTACACAGAGCAATGCAACTGAATGAGCATTATATAATAATTTGCTGACCCCCAATAACAAAAATTTCCAAAAATTATTGTTGGATTAAAGTTCAATTAACTAACATTCCAACGATAGTGGAAGTCAACATTTCTTTAAGAAGTGTTTGAGATATGAATTTTAGTATAAATCGATTTTCGACATTTTTGTTAAATTTGTGCACCCTGCAACTCCACCAAAAATTACGTCAAACTTTTTTCCTCCAAATCAAGTTTTTTATTTCCGCTCCATGAAAAATTCAAATCAACCAAATCGGAAAAAGTCATTCCGTTAGGCCGGTAAGTTGAAAATGGAATCGCTGTTTTATTTTTTTTTCTCTTACTATAGTAGATCATTTTTTTAATTTTTAGCAAGAAAAACAAACGAAATTTTTTTGACATACAAATAACGACGAGTCACTGTACAGACACATTTTTGTGAGATTTTTAGAGATTTTACCGTTGTCATAATGTCTCTCTCTAAAAACGGTAGGCGTAATTTTCGTTTGATTTGGCTAATTTTTGATTTTGATTTTTATTTTTCACATAAAAGCGTATATATCAAATTTCATTAAGATAGCTTGAAAAATACGGCTGTAAGCGTGACCACATACAGACTAACATAGCAAAATCGACACAAGATATGATGCTAGTAAGAAAAAGATATACTTTTCTATACCTACCACACCTCCTTATGGGCGTTATGTGTTAAAAGGTTATGACTTTATAGGTATAAATATCTTCAAAAACATGATGAATTTAAACCACCTCTATCTTCCGTATGAAGTGAAATCTCAAAACTTCAACTAAAGATTTTAACTACAATGTACTATATGGTGAGTAAATTTTCAATTTTTCAACTTGTGGCAGAGATGTTTGACCCTAAAGTTGGCCAATTTCTCAAAAATTATCAAAAATTAAATTAAGTTAATTAAATTAATTACATTTAACATTTCAACTCTGAACAGGCTGTAAACAAAAAATTTAATAAGTTCAAAAAGCAAGAAATTTTATATATAAAAGACTAGTTGAAATGTACTTAAAAAAGTTAAGTCAACAACTAATTGTTCTCTATAAAAAAAACTATTAAATTTGCACAATATTACGATTTCAGCAAAAAAGTTTAATTATTTTTTTAATATGAAAAAAAATTATTGTAGTAGCATTTATGGTATGTGAGAGTTAAGTCCGAAGTATGCTTAATATAAAAAATTTTAATGCATTACTCTATATCTAACATAAAAAAGTAACCGCAAACGCTTACAAACGCATAAGATTCTAAAGGTAGCAAGGCAAATATGGCCGCCATTTTGAAAGTACAAAAGAAAATATTTTGAAAGCGATTGTAATCGCCAATACATTGAACAAATGTTAATGAAAATATAGAGATTTTTAAAAACGGTAAAGCAACATGAGTGGAACCAGTTGATTTGGACTGACCCGATAGTCTTTCTTTTTTTGTTGAGCTATGTAATTGAATAAAGTAACTGGAACCTTTATTTGCTGGTTATATTTAATGTAATTACATTAATTTAACTAATATTTTCCAACATGTTGTTTGTGTTCCGATGTTTGTGTTATTGCTATCGTCGAAGTGCTTGAATGGGTATGTGTGCAATATGAAAACAAATAATTGTCATTGGGTACAAATAACAACAGTAACAACAACAACTTACTATGCCGACAACATTAACAACTACAAACATAATTGTTGCAATGTATGTAAATATTTTGTGTACAATTGTTACTGTCGAGGACGAGAACAAGAACGATGACGATGAGGAAACTGCAACATATGCGTCGTCAGACATTCATGCCCAGGATGGATGCCTGGGTTGTCCTGTTCCTATTAGAGTCATATGTTTGAAATGAGCTCAACATAGATGAGTGCGCCATGCTAGCTTTATGTCTAGCATGTGCACTGTTGTGTGTTAATGTGTGTGTGTGTGTGTGTGTGTGTGTTTGAATGTGCGAGCGCATGTTTAGAATGAAATCTTAATTTAATAAACCAAAAACTAACACATACAGCAGATGTTGTCATTTATTTACAAGCACAAGCATGAAAGCACACACAAACAAGTGCACAAACAAACAACCAGCCAACACATTAACACAAATGCACTCACACTAATGCAGTCATGTCGAGATACTTAAATAAATACACTCATAGACGGTAATAAACAAGTTGCAGACACATGTTGTCTCTGTTTCAGGTGATAATAATTAATTTAAAAAAAAATTTTGCAAACTTTTAGGCATACAATAATTAAAGTAAATAGCATCATTTCGCCTAATAAAGCCTGTTTTGAGGGGAATTATGAGCAGTTATAGGAATTAATTAAAAACTTATAGAATTATTTTGACAGAATTGTCAATTCTTCAGCACAGCATGCAAAATAAATAGTTTTGGGCAATATTTTTTAGGTGACCGGACATAGTCCCAAATTTAAAATTGTCGCTTTTTTTGAGGACGTAATCAAAAAAATTGGATTTGGGATTATGGCCAATATTTGGGATTATGACCACAAAATGAGGGAACCAATACCAAATTTAAAATTTGGGATAATGTCCCTTGGGGTTATGTCCCATCACCATTATTTAGTAGCTGGTTTACCCGGAGCTGATGTTGCATGTAAGATGAGAATAATGAATGGGATTTGGCACGGCCCAATGTTCAAACCCATCCAAATCGGTGACAACTCTGATGGCATTTATCAAAGTTATAAATTTTGAAAAAAACAACTTTTGTTAGTGCTTGACTGTTCCATTATAATTATGCGAAAGGTATGGGAGATATATTAGCAGCAATTATTTTATATTTTGATTATATCACTTATCATTCTCGTTTAAATAGTTTATCTGCGGGATATCGTTTTTTAGTGTTGTTTTGTTAATAGATACCAAACTCGGCGGTCAATTTGGGTAATTTTTTAACTGCTATTAGTACTGGTTGTTTTTGCCTATATTCTCATTTTTTTTCTCAAAGAACGGTAAATTCAATTGGTCTCAAAATATGGCATTACTAGACAGGAAACTTATTGCTCATTTGCTTTTCGGTGTTGATATAGCTTTTGCTTTTACTTTCGCTTTTGTTTTTTGTTCTATTACTTGTTTTCCTTTTCTGTTTGCTTTGGCTTCTGGTTTTGGTTTTATTTTGACTTTTGCTTCTGCTTCTACCTTTGCTTTTGTTTCTTTTTTCTGTTCCTGTTCTTCTTTTGCTTTTTTCATTTGTTTCGTTTGATTTTAGTTAGCTTTTTCTTCTAAAGTTTATGTTTATGTTTGCTTATGTTTAGAGAGGCAGAAAAGCGCGAGCAGGAGAAGATTGAGATGTATGGTGACAGGAATGAGGCCCGAAAATTTTTTGAAAAAACAAGACGCCTTGCCGATGGTTTTAAAACCGGGGCCTCTTCCTGCAAGGATGAAAACGGGAATCTAGTGACAGATGTCCAGAGTACACTGACGTTATGGAGGGAACACTTCTCTAAGCTTCTAAATGGCGAGGCTGACAACAACCCCGCCAATAGAGTGATATTCCGGAAACCCCAATTTTGGATGACAGCGTTGAGGTTCCGCTGCCCGACTATGATGAAGTTCTGACAGCTATAGCTCGGCTTAAAAAAAACAAAGCCGCGGGAGCTGATGGCTTACCTGCTGAGCTGTTTAAGAATGGAGGCGAAGCTCTACTTAAATGCATTCACGAGCTTCTATGCAGAATATGGTCGGAAGAATGCATTTCGAACGATTGGAATATCAGTGTGCTCTGCCCAATCCACAAGAAAGGCGATCCCACTATCTGTGCCAATTACCGTGGGATAAGCCTACTTAATATCGCATAAAAGGTCCTGTCGAGCGTTTTATGTGAAAGATTGAAGCCCATTGTAAATGAACTGATCGGACCTTATCAGTGTGGCTTCAGACCTGGAAAGTCCACCATCGACCAGATTTTCACGCTAAGACAAATCTTGGAGAAGACTCAAGAAAAACAAGTCGACACCCACCATCTTTTTGTCGACTACAAAGCCGCCTTCGACAGCCCAATTAGGAAGCACCTGTACTCCACCATGTCTGAATTTGGTATTCCTGCAAAACTAATACGACTTTGCAGGATGACACCTAGCAACACCAGCAGCGCAGTTAAAATCGGGAAGGACCTCTCCCCACCATTTATTACCAAACGAGGTTTCAGACAAGTTGATTCCTTATCGTGCGACTTTTTCAACCTAATGATGGAAAATATCATCCGAGCTGCTGATCTGAGACGTAGTGGCACAATATTCTACAAGAGTGTTATGCTGCTTGCGTATGCTGATGACATAGATATCATTGGCCATAATACGCGCGAAGTCAGTGCAGCATTTTCCAGATTAGAAAGAGAGTCAAGTCGAATGGGTCTGTCAGTGAATGCAGATAAGACGAAATACTTAGTGTCAACAAACAAACAGTCCCAGCGTCTTGGAACCCACGTTAACGTTGACAATACCTACTTCGAGGTTGTGAAGAACTTCGTTTATCTGGGATCCAGCATTAATTCAACCAACGACATCAGCATTGAGATCAAACGAAGAATAACTCTTGCCAACAGGTGTTACTTTGGGCTCAGTAGGCAATTGAGAAGCAGAACCCTCTCTCGACGAACGAAAATCACGCTCTATAAATCGCTCATCATGCCCGTCCTACTTTACGCATCACAAACCTGGACGCTGAGCAGTTTAGATGAAAAGACTTTAGGAGCATTCGAGAGAAAGATTCTTCGTAAGATCTACGAACCAATCTGCGTCAATGGCGAGTACCGAATACGGTGGAATGATGAACTGTATGAGCTGTACGCTGACATCGACATAGTCAAGCGCATTAAAATCGAGCGGCTTCGCTGGCTTGGTCATGTTCAGCGCATGAAAGACGATGCTCCAGTGAAGAAAACATTCGATTCGGTACCCAGCGGCGGTCAACGCAGAAGAGGACGACCGCATCTTCGTTGGAATGACCAAGTAGAGGACAACCTGACGAAGCTTGGAATTTCCAACTGGCGCCAGCAAGCGAAAGACAGAAATGGCTGGCGCAAATTCTTAGATGAGGCCAAGACCGACATACGGTTGTAGCGCCAACTAAGTAAGTAAGTAAGTAATGTTTATGTTTATGTTTATGTTTATGTTTATGTTTATGTTTATGTTTATGTTTATGTTTATGTTTATGTTTATGTTTATGTTTATGTTTATGTTTATGTTTATGTTTATGTTTATGTTTATGTTTATGTTTATGTTTATGTTTATGTTTATGTTTATGTTTATGTTTATGTTTATGTTTATGTTTATGTTTATGTTTATGTTTATGTTTATGTTTATGTTTATGTTTATGTTTATGTTTATTTTTATGTTTATGTTTATGTTTATGTTTATGTTTATGTTTATGTTTATGATTATGTTTATGTTTATGTTTATGTTTATGTTTATGTTTATGTTTATGTTTATGTTTATGTTTATGTTTATGTTTATGTTTATGTTTATGTTTATGTTTATGTTTATGTTTATGTTTATGTTTATGTTTATGTTTATGTTTATGTTTATGTTTATGTTTATGTTTATGTTTATGTTTATGTTTATGTTTATGTTTATGTTTATGTTTATGTTTATGTTTATGTTTATGTTTATGTTTATGTTTATGTTTATGTTTATGTTTATGTTTATGTTTATGTTTATGTTTATGTTTATGTTTATGTTTATGTTTATGTTTATGTTTATGTTTATGTTTATGTTTATGTTTATGTTTATGTTTATGTTTATGTTTATGTTTATGTTTATGTTTATGTTTATGTTTATGTTTATGTTTATGTTTATGTTTATGTTTATGTTTATGTTTATGTTTATGTTTATGTTTATGTTTATGTTTATGTTTATGTTTATGTTTATGTTTATGTTTATGTTTATGTTTATGTTTATGTTTATGTTTATGTTTATGTTTATGTTTATGTTTATGTTTATGTTTATGTTTATGTTTATGTTTATGTTTATGTTTATGTTTATGTTTATGTTTATGTTTATGTTTATGTTTATGTTTATGTTTATGTTTATGTTTATGTTTATGTTTATGTTTATGTTTATGTTTATGTTTATGTTTATGTTTATGTTTATGTTTATGTTTATGTTTATGTTTATGTTTATGTTTATGTTTATGTTTATGTTTATGTTTATGTTTATGTTTATGTTTATGTTTATGTTTATGTTTATGTTTATGTTTATGTTTATGTTTATGTTTATGTTTATGTTTATGTTTATGTTTATGTTTATGTTTATGTTTATGTTTATGTTTATGTTTATGTTTATGTTTATGTTTATCAATATTCATAAATTTAAAGAATGGCGTCCGCCCAAAGCAAGAGCCATGTTTAGATATTTTAGCTTCGACGATTTTTTGTGGTGGCAATGATATGATTTTTATTTTGAAGTATTTTACAGAATTTAATTTGTGTTCCCCTCTTAAAAGCTTCTATATTTTTTTACACAATGTTCAGAAAATAATTAGGGTATTCACAAGGTGTGCTATCATGTCATATTTTCCTAAAATTTTATAATGGTTTAAAAATGTTGTTGTTGCTTTAATATAAAAAGTACTAAAATATTATAACACTGAAAGCTGTGTTTATTGTAGTGTCGTAATCAACCATCCATTACGTTCAAAATATGTGTTCCGCACAAACAGGCTATTACTTTATCCATTTCACTTTCTTTTCAATGCGATTATAAATGTTTATTTTCACTAGATTTGTATCAGCTGAATGAGAGTTCACATAGCACAATATGTTTGAGGGGTTGCTCACACTAGTTTTATATTTTTATGATTTCAACTTAGTTTCAACTAGATTCTAGTTCCAGAGTTAGCAACTGATGTTGTGAATATCATATTAAAACTTCAGATTATTCGGCTGAATAGTTTTTGATTTTTCTACAACACCATGCAACACCAAAAAAGTAGCTTCGAGATAAATGAGTACAAAGAGAATGAATGTAGTTGAATCACTGTGACTCGATATCTACTAAAACTAAAGCGGAAATAACATTAGTATCCTAACAAAAATTAAAGAGTATAGTCTCTAACAATATACTTTTTAAATATAAAAAAAAATCGATATCATGATACGTTGTGAATACCCTAAATATTTTTTTCTTTACAATGTCAATTTGTGGAACTACTCTGTACTTTTTAATGCTTTTTTGCGTTATTTCTTCCACAACAGTGTCTCTATCTAACTATCTGCCATCTCTTTTATGTTCTATATTTTCAATTACCTTTACTATCGTAAACGCTTACTATTTCAAATTGATTTCTTCGGCTAGGTAAATTGCAGGATTGCAACTTTCTGACTTCACAAACTACAACTACTTTGCTAGTCTTAACAAATTTTTTGTTATCTAAACCAGTTTTTTGTAGAATTCTTCTTGCATCTATGTGGTTTTTTATTTCGTTTTTTATGTACATTGCTTTTTTCTATGGTCTATCTTTGGTCCCATAAGGTTAAGTCGAAGCATGAAATTGGGCGCACAAATGTTCGCCAATTTTAATCGCCAAAAATTTTGCAAACTGTTGAAAGCAATAGAAGAAGTTGCTGCAAAAACAGTAGAAGCAGCAGACATGATAGCAACCAATGCCAGCACACCAAATATTGTTTGAATTGAATTGAAAAATGTGCGGCACAAAGTTTTCGCATCATGTTGGTCGTGTCATTGTTTCTATCTGTTTGGTGGGTGTTGGATGGAAATGGGTTGGAGCTGAATTGGAGGTGGAAGGTGGTCACTAAAGATACTCAAGCAGCTATAGCTCAAGCACTAACCAACTCAAGGTTGTTGCTGTTTGCAGCTAGTTTTTCGATGGCGCTTGGGCGGTTTCCTTTGGTAGTTGGTTGTTGTTTTTTTTTTTGTGTGCATATAGAAGGATATTCCATAATGATATTATTATTTGTCATAATTTATGTCACCGCATTGTTTGCTGAGCAATTGTAATTGGAGGTTTAGGTGATGGTGCAGAGATGGCAAAAACAATCGTAATGAGTAAAACCCAAAGTCAACTGCTCTGTGTGTGTATGTGTATGTGTGAGTATATCTTTAAGTGTGTGGCTTTATTGGAAAAAGTTCTGACGCCAAACGGAAGCTATTCCAAAGGATGCAATTTTCAATGTGAATGAATTTTATTATGTTCACGGAAACGATTTGACAAACGAGTCGTCGTAGAGGTTATAAAATTAGAATTGCAGAATTATTGTTGCACGTGTTATATAACTCATTATAAAACAAAATTAAAAAAAATTAGTTTAAGATAAAAATTTAAATTCAAAATCATCCGAAGTCAATCGAAAAGTAAAGAATGTCATAATATTCTTATGAAGAAGTTATGTACCTCTCTCTGTCAAAACTAAAAACTTTTCTTCTTTTAAAAACTTTTTCTATAAAGAAGGAAAAATTAAAAACTTCTATGAAAGTATTCTGGTAGAAAAGACAAACAACACTCCAGATTTCTTAACGGTGTTTTAAATGTTTTTTTACAGTGGTTCCTGTCTTATATGAAAGTTAGAATTGAATAAAAGCAGTTATAGTACAGTGCATGGAAAGGGTTAAAAATTTAAAATAAAAATAGGTCGTTATTTAATATGAATTGCAATGCTAATTATTAGATGACTTTAAAGTTCAAAGGTGTTTTGTTTTACGATACACCAGCATATTCTAATAAAAAGAAGTTAAAGATCTGCACCAAAAGATTGGTATCGTTAGTGGAAAATAGCCACCCGGCTTCCACTTAAACATCACAAACGGGCTTAAAATTGCTTTTGCAATTTCATTATGTCGCTCTCAAAGAAACTTTCATCTCTTTTGGCAAAAAACTTGAGCAGTCGATTTTTACAAACTTCCCTTGAGGAAAATGTTTTACCAGTCAAATCATTCGCCATTGGCAGGAATAGATTGTTATCACTTGGTGCCAGGTCAGAACTATAAATAAGGTGGATGCATAAGAACCTACTAATTAAGTTCCAGGATCTTCTGACGAGTCACTTTCGATGTATGTGACCTTTCGTTGTCCTGATAGAACACAATTGCTCTTCTTTTTGGCCACTTTTGGGCGATTGATTCCTTCAGATGGTTCATTTGTGTACATTACAGGTCCCATTTAGGAGTTTGGTGGTAAGGAGCAACTCAAAGTATTCCGTTGCAATCTCACCAAACACACAGCAAAATCTTCCTGACAGTCAATTAGGACTTGGCTACCGTTTGCGCAGACTTACCACGATAACAGAATGACCGTTTACTCTTGACGATATGGGGTCTATTTTCTTGCAATGCAACAACGATTCTCAGATGGAAATTCGGTCCATGATTTTGGTTGTAAGAACCAAACTATATTGGTACTGAGTTCAGCTTATTTTATCGATATCTATTCTCGCTTTCAACTTTTCGATGAAAAAAAAAATTTGATCTCAAGCTAAGCTGCTTTTCGTTCATATCTCGACGCTAATGAGATATAAGCTTTTGAAAGTTTTGCAGCATTTTTTCGACATAACTTCCAACCCATACATCGGCCAAGGACGATTTATACACCAAAATGTTTGTAATTAGTCTAGACACAAAACTGCATTTATGGAAAACTTTTAAAAGCCGCCTTTGTCGTCCAAATGAACGTAATTTTGAGGATTTTTTGCTGTAAAACCCAAACCATACGTCGTCAGAAAATAATTTTTATTTTTATTTTGCAACACTTGTTTTGAATCAAATCGTTTGGTTCTATGAAAAAAATATAAACCTACATGATAAAAATAAATTTATAGAGATATTTGACATTAAAGTCAGTCGATTTTGTGCCAAAGAAAAGCAAAACATTTTTTTTTTTTGCCAATTTTATAAGAAAAAATCAACCGGAAAAAAATCAAATTTATGTTTTTTTATCTTTCTATGGCTTTAATAACAATAATATTAAGAGGGTTGTTAAAGAAACAAAAATCTAAAAGGTCGAAAAACCTTCAAGGGATTTAAAAAAAAGATTTGGTGCCGAACAGGAGCACAACAATTTTTTCTTTGGACAAGATTGCAAAACGTTAGTAGCGCAAATAAAAATATCAAAGGTATGTTTTTTCATCTTTTTAGGATCAAAATGATAGGAATCCCAGCAGCGGATTTGCCAGTGGCTACCATAGAACTAATACAGAATAAATTACCAGGTAAGGAAGCATTATTTTTTTCAAAAAGTAATGCGTCTGCATATAGCAGAAGTAATTAACTCATACCTCATTACCTGTAATGTAGCATACAAGAAAAAGTAATGCAGTGATTTTGCAAATATCCGAATTACTTAATACAAGTAGTATGTTACTCCATAACTTCTAGGTAATTCTGAAGGGAGGCGATCACTTACCTCCTGTCTCATTCAATGTTAAATGTAAGGCCTTTTATGCATAGTAAGGTAATATAGTCGGAAGTAGTGGTCATTACAAGGTAATTGATGCTTCATATATTCGGAATATATTCCATCCGCTACTGGGATATTACCTCAAAAAATTTTTTTCTTAGCTTAGCCTAGCCATTGACAGGGTTAAAACTGAAAACGTTATTTTGGCACTAGATTAAACTTATTTTTTCGATATCTATGTTGATGCCAATTAAAGTTTCTTTTCGTTCTATATCTTGTAACGTGGTTTTGTCTAAGTCTGAGGCAAAACTCAGCTTTCACAGGATTCTCTAAAGGGTCCCCACTTAACCTCCAGCAATTAGTAACGAAATTTGAATTTATATTTTAAATTTTTATTGAACAATTTGAATTTCGTACGCTAGTTCTTATTTTTCATACTAAACAAATTTATTTCAGTACAAAGTATGTAGTCGGAAGCGGTTCTATGTAACGGGTACTCAGTTCTGTACAACGGGTGTTAGGATCATATGGCAGATTGTCGGTTCTTAGTAATCAGGCTATCGGCTCTAAGTAACGGATAATCGGTTTTAATGATGGGTGATCGGTTCTAGTAATCAGGTAATCGGCTTTAATGATGGGTGATTGATTCTTAGTAGTCAAGTAATCGGTTCTGGTTTGGTTCTAAGTAACGGATAAGCGATTTTAATGATGGGTGATCGGTTCGTTGGCAATCAGGTAGCCGGCTTTTATGGGGAGTAATTGGTAATTTTTACGGTAATCAGTTGCTATGACGGTAACTGGTTCTTATGACGATATTAGGTTTTTACGAAGGGAATCGCTTATGACAGAGAAGAGAATCGGTTCTTATGGCGATAATCGGTTCTTACAACGGTAATCGCTTCTTAAGACGGTAATTGGTTCTTATGTTGGTAATCGCTTATGACGGTAATCGGTTCTTATGAAGGGTGACTGGCTTGTTGGCAATCAACTTACAGATCTACAGCAACAAAAGTACTGCGGCGAGGAGGTCTGAAAGCTTTATCAGGCAGAGGTCAGACTCCGCAGTGAGAAGAAGTTATGCAGTGAGAGGCTCAAAGGATTTGCAAAGTCAAATTACGTAAAACTTGATTTCTGGTGCAAGGGCCACCGAGGCAGCGCAGCGAGCAGAATCTAAAAAATTTACGGGGCAGACGACAGCAAGGTTCGACTGCGACGCTTGAATTCTGTTGCAAGGGCCGATAGCACGGCGAGCAGAATTCGAGCTTATGGTATGCAAAGTGAGTTTGACTGCGAGTTTGAGTTGCGAAGGCAGGTAGCGCAGTGAGCAGAATACAGGAAAACGTAAGAAAAAAAAAAACAAAATAACTGTTAACTCGGCTTAAACGAGGAAGCAGAGGTCGGTTATGAGCCTCATGTACCTCATAAGTACCTCATAAGTACCTCATAATGCGGTAAATGCCCTACCTGTCGCTCCTGATTTGACATTTACTCACATTTTTATATATGTACATGAGGGCTATGAAGTTGTTGTGAATTATATGTCAGTAGCTGTTTAAGATTATTCATGTCTAACGCTACCATCCGTCCTGTATTTCGCAGGACAGTCCTGTTTTTCGAGCAATGTCCTGCGTCCTGTGTAACGGGCTCAAAATCCTGCTTTTTATTATTTTGTCCTGTTTTTTTTTATTTTCTCCAATGCTTTCCATTGAGTCAACCATTTTTATAAGACTAATTTCGATTTTTTTTGTTATGTTTTTGTTGTATTAAAAATAATTTAATATTTATATAATATTGAATTTTATATATGTTTTAACAAAATAACATATTAAATACAAATACTTTATATTAATTGATATTTAAAGCTTATGCTACAATTGTTACATAAAATAATAAATTTGATAATTTTATCAATGAAAATGCTTATTTTAATTCTTCGAACAAACAAGTAATAGTAATTTTTCGACTTTAAATTACGTCCCGCGAAAATGTCTTGTTTTTTTTGCGAGACGTCCTGTAAATCCTGTAAAATCTTAAAAATTTTGTCAATTTGTCCTGTTTGTGGCGAAAAAAGTGATGGGAGCGTTATTCATGTCTGAAAGTATGTCGTTACTGAAGTGTTGTTGTTGTTGCCTTTTACATTTTCTTAATGTCTACTTATATTTAGTTCCGGTTATATTTAGTATTGTTGTTGTTGTTTTCTTTTCATTTTCTTATGTCTACTTATAGTTAGTTCTAGTTATATTTAGATTTTTTTGTTGTTGTTTTTTATAAACAGTTCTGGGAGCCAGGCTTCGACCCCGGCGGCTCGAATGAATATTTTAATTTTAATGTTTTATGTTTTTAAATGTTGAAATTCTTTTTTAAGGTTATTATCAATAGAAATGACTAAGAAAATTGAAACTAATGAACTTATAAATAATTATATTCGTTAAATGAACATTATGATTTCTTCAGTGGATATATGAAATACGTTCTGGCGGCCTGGGTTCGATCAAATGAATATTTTTAATTTTTTTATTTTAAATGCTTTCATTCTTTTTCTAGATTACTTCCAAAAGTAATCAATAAGAAAATTTTAAATAAAAAGTTTAGGAATAGTTTAATTCGTTAAATGAAAATTATATTTCAATCTTATTTTCTATCAAATGAATAATGTTCGTATAATTGTATTTATTTATAACGTACCGTTACAGTCTCTCTGCTAAGAAGATATACGCTTTTTAAAGTTTAGGGGCGTTTTTCCGACATAACTTCCAAACCATACATCGGAGGTCATTTCACTATAATAAAATTTTTCATTTTTTCACTATAAAATCAAAATAGATCGTTCAAAGCTGAAAACGATATTTTAGTACTGAATTCAGCTTATTTTATCGATATCTAGCCTCGTTTTTGACTTATCAATGAAAAGCACTTCCAAATTGAGCTCCTTTTCGCTCTATGTCTCTCCGCTAAGATACACGCTTTTATAAGTTTTGGTGCATTTTTCGTTATAACTCTCAAACCAAGAACAGTGAGTCAATATATATTAATAATAATATTGGGTCAAGAACAGACTCTTGAAGAGCACCAATATTGATTTTATTATCGGAAATGAATTGTTGTTGTACCCTTATGATACACGCTCAGAAATCTTGGATTGAATTCTAATAAAAACTGTATTGTATATATGACCACACCAGAATTGCATTAGAATCTAATATATGTCAAATATTAAAATTGAATTCTAATCCCATCATACTTAATTCTAATACAAAATTGGAATAGAAACTAAGTTTAGAACAATACTATTCTGGTTTATATTTTAATACATTTGTAATCAAGTGTAATACTTCAGTTATTAAAAAGTAATACGAATAAAAAAATTTTTATTAAATATTAGCACAAATTGTATTAAATAGTAATACAAATCGTATAATATTGTATTAAATAGTAATACAGATTGTATTGAACAGTAATACAAGATGTATAACATTTAATACATATTGTCCTGAAAAGGTGAAAGGAAAAATCAACATTTATGGAAAAAATTTATGGAACATTTATGGAATAAAGCTATAAATCTTTTATATGTTTACTTACTTTTAAAATTACAAGTGAAATAAAAAGAAAATATTTGGTCAACCAATACTTACTTACTTACTTAGTTGGCGCTACAACCGTATGTCGGTCTTGGCCTCATCTAAGAATTTGCGCCAGCCATTTCTGTCTTTCGCTTGCTGGCGCCAGTTGGAAATTCCAAGCTTCGTCAGGTTGTCCTCTACTTGATCTTTCCAACGAAGATGCGGTCGTCCTCTTCTGCGTTGACCGCCGCTGGGTACCGAATCGAATGTTTTCTTCACTGAAGCATCGTCTTTCATGCGCTGAACATGACCAAGCCAGCGAAGCCGCTCGATTTTAATGCGCTTGACTATGTCAACGTCAGCGTACAGCTCATACAGTTCATCATTCCACCGTATTCGGTACTCGCCATTGACACAGATTGGTCCGTAGATCTTACTAAGAATCTTTCTCTCGAATGCTCCTAAAGTCTTTTCATCTAAACTGCTCAGCGTCCAGGTTTGTGATGCGTAAAGTAGGACGGGCATGATGAGCGATTTATAGAGCGTGATTTTCGTTCGTCGAGAGAGGGCTCTGCTTCTCAATTGCCTACTGAGCCCAAAGTAACACCTGTTGCCAAGAGTTATTCTTCGTTTGATCTCAATGCTGATGTCGTTGGTTGAATTAATGCTGGATCCCAGATAAACGAAGTTCTTCACAACCTCGAAGGAGGTATTGTCAACGGTAACGTGGGTTCCAAGACGCTGGGACTGTTTGTTTGTTGACACTAAGTATTTCGTCTTATCTGCATTCAGTGACAGACCCATTCGACTTGACTCTCTTTCTAATCTGGAAAATGCTGCACTGACTTCGCGCGTATTATGGCCAACGATATCTATGTCATCAGCATAAGCAAGCAGCATAACATTCTTGTAGAATATTGTGCCACTACGTCTCAGATCAGCAGCTCGGATGATCTTTTCCATCATTAGGTTGAAAAAGTCGCACGATAAGGAATCACCTTGTCTGAAACCTCGTTTGGTAATAAATGGTGGGGAGAGGTCCTTCCCGATTTTAACTGCGCTGCTGGTGTTGCTCAGTGTTATCCTGCAAAGTCGTATTAGTTTTGCAGGAATACCAAATTCAGACATGGTGGAGTACAGGTGCTTCCTTATTGGGCTGTCGAAGGCGGCTTTGTAGTCGACAAAAAGATGGTGGGTGTCGACTTGTTTTTCTTGAGTCTTCTCCAAGATTTGTTGTAGCGTGAAAATCTGGTCGATGGTGGACTTTCCAGATCTGAAGCCACACTGATAAGGTCCGATCAGTTCGTTTACAATGGGCTTCAATCTTTCACATAAAACGATCGACAGGACCTTATATGCGATATTAAGAAGGCTTATCCCACGGTAATTGGCACAGATAGTGGGATCGCCTTTCTTGTGGATTGGGCAGAGCACACTGATATTCCAATCGTTCGGAATGCATTCTTCCGACCATATTCTGCATAGAAGCTCGTGAATGCATTTAAGTAGAGCTTCGCCTCCATTCTTAAACAGCTCAGCAGGTAAGCCATCAGCTCTTGCGGCTTTGTTATTTTTAAGCCGAGCTATAGCTGTCAGAACTTCATCATAGTCGGGCAGCGGAACCTCAACGCTGTCATCCAAAATTGGGGTTTCCGGAATATCATCTCTATTGGCGGGATTGTTGTCAGCGTCGCCATTTAGAAGCTTAGAGAAGTGTTCCCTCCATAACGTCAGTGAACTCTGGACATCTGTCACTAGATTCCCGTTTTCATCCTTGCAGGAAGAGGCCCCGGTTTTAAAACCATCGGCAAGGCGTCTTATTTTTTCAAAACATTTTCGGGCCTCATTCCTGTCACCATACATCTCAATCTTCTCCTGCTCGCGCTTTTCTGCCTCTCTTTTTTTCCGCCTGAAAATATGTCTCTCTTCCCTCCTCTTTTCTTTGTATCGCTCCTTAGCAGCGCGCGTTACAACCGACTGCAGGGTGGCTTTGTAGGCGGCGTCTTTCTCTGCAGTGGCGTCGCGACACTCCTGGTCGTACCACTGGTTTGGGCGAGGGCGTTGGTAGCCAATCACCTCTTCAGCAGCCGCACGCATGGAGTTGGAAATGTGTGTCTACTGCGCGCATATATCATCGATTGGAGGAGTGCTTTGAAGCAGGAGTGAGAGTCGAGTGGCGAAAGCATCGGCTGTCTGTTTCGATTGCAGCTTGTCGACGTCTAGCTTTCTCTGTGTAGGGTTGCGTGTATTCTTAGCTGCGCACAGACTTGTACGAGTCTTGGCTGCAACAAGATAGTGATCCGAGTCAATGTTTGCACCACGGATCGTGCGTACATCCAATACACTGGAAGAGTGCCTTCCGTCGATCAAAACGTGATCAATTGGATTTTTTGTTTTTTGATCAAGGGACATCCAGGTGGCTTTATGAATATTGAGATGCTTGAATCTAGTGCTACTTACGACCATGTTTCGTGCTGCGGCGAAGTCAATCAGCCTCATTCCGTTATCGGAGGTGTTGTCGTGGAGGCTGAACTTTCCGACTGTTGGACCAAAAATATTTTCCTTGCCCACCTTAGCGTTGAAGTCACCAAGCACGATTTTTACGTCGTGGCGGGGGCAGCGCTCGTAAGCATTTTCAAGGCGCTCGTAGAAAATTTCCTTGATCTCATCGTCCTTGTCTTCTGTCGGAGCGTGCGCATATATTAGGCTTATATTGAAAAATTTAACCTTGATGCGGATTATGGCAAGTCGTTCGTTCACAGGTGTGAATCGCAGGACGTGGGGCCGTAGTCTCTTGCCAACTACAAATCCGCATCCAAACTCGTGCTTCTCCGCATGGCCGCTGTAGTAGATATCACAGGGTGCATGCCGAATGCAACCCTGTCCCTTCCATCGCAATTTCTTGGATAGCAGTGATATCAGCTTTGTATTTTTCCAAGACATCAGTCAGTTGGATAGAGGCACCTTCCCAATTAAGGGTTCGGACATTCCAGGTGCATATCCGTAAATCATTATCAGTTTTTCGTTTGCGGTAGTCGTCATCAGATTTGGGGATCATTTTTCTTCTTTTATTATATGTTTTCATTGAAATTGGTTTTTACGGGTGGGCTTCAAATCCGACGCACAATCTATTTTAAGCCTAGGGAGGCCCGCCGCTCAGATTAGCCGCCAAACTAACGGTTGTCAGTTTTGACGTTGCCCAGGAAACACCACGTGGAGGTTTGAGTCGACTTGAGGCGATTTCACAAAGATTATGCTGGCCTCGCCAGGTTGAGACAGTCAGACATGTTACATTGTTCCATCGCCCCCAATTTCGCAATTGGTCAACCAATAACAAAATATTTATTCATTTAAGGGAAGGTTCTCCTGGATTTTTTTGAAAAAATCCATTTTTTTTTTACATAAAATGAAAGTTACATATATGTAGAATGTTTGTGCCAAGGGATATTTCAATACGACGCGTATTTCTCGAGCTAGAGCGTGTCAAACGTACCCATGTCACGCGCGCGTACCAACTTTCTTAAAACTTTAAACGCGTTTTTCTCGGAACCATGTTTTCTAATCTAACGGACAGCACAGGGCTTGTTCTATTGATCCGATTTCCTTCATTCAAAGAATGTTTGAAAGTATATACTTTTTTGTACGCCTGGAACCTAACATTGGCATAAAAAATTGTTTATTTATAATTTTTAAACGAGATCTAAGTAAAAAAAAAAAGGAAAAAATTTCAATTTTTTTTTTAAAAGTCCATAAAATTGTTTGTTTTTACCAAACTTAATTGAAGTTAGGTTCCAGGCATATGAAATGTTATCAATTTTAATAAATTTTATACATTTCTCATTTCAGTTTACTACCTGAGGCCCCACACTGTCCGCGGGAGGTCGATGTTTTGCGCGCAGAGGTCGACGAGATCCGCAATTTTCAAGCCGCCATTTTGAATTTTTCAATAATTTTTTTTTTTTTACTCGTCAATAAACCACGAATCAAAGTTCAAAAGCATAAGTTCGTATGTCTTTTCATTTTCCCACAAACCATTCTCAAATTTTGCTTGTTTTTCGGCCAAATCCAAAAAAATCCAGGAGAACCCTCCCTTAAAGTTTCTTTTATAACATACGGTTTTTCGTTAACAAAAACTATTTCTTTAGGTTTTATTTTGACAATGTCAGATTTCAGAAACAGAATGACAATTTGACAGATGCTTGATAGATATTTGAATTATATTTTAAGACAATTTGTATTATAACTTGTATATAACACAATTTTTATTATACTTTAATACAGATAACATTAAATCCATTTTTTAATATACTTGAAAGTATAAGTTTTAATCAAAAATATATTAAAAAATGCATGATTCCAACGCTTGGCTTAAAATTAATTCCAAGATTTCTGAGCGTGTAGGTATGAAGAGAATCAATTATAAATAGAGTCTGGGTAATACAGAATACATATATACACAGTGGTTCGATATGTATTTTCGTGCACTGAATTCAAATCCGCAGTACGATTTTCTCTATCAGGTCGAGTTTAGGAGTTATAGCCAAATTAAAGTTTTCTATATGACCTTGTTACTTATTATGTTGATATTCTATGATTTTCTATGTTGATAAGTTTCAATGATTTTCTATGTTGATAAAAACAAATTCTAAATGTTTGACAGTTGAAATCATTCTTGATTTTAAATACAAATTCAAGTTGTTTGATAGTTTAAAATCATTATTGAGCTTTAGGTCAGGATAGAATAATTAATTGCTCTATCGAATTCTCTCTGAAACGAAAAAGTCAAGATATCATCCTTCAAAGTTCAAAAATTTCAAATTGTAACATTTTTTCAAGTTTGCAACCCTGTTATTTTTTTTTTCATATATTTATTTTCTGTCAAAGATATTGGCAAAAATAAAAAGCTTGCTAAAGCTAATAAGATATTCTATCTGATAAAAGAAAGTTTTTGAAAATAAATGAAAAAAAAAAGTTACAGAGGTACAAACATGAAAAAATGAAACAATTTCAAATTTTTAACCTATTCAAACCTTTTTAAGTCTATTAAAAACAATATAAAAGAAAACATTTGCGTAACTTCGTTCCTATACATTGCAAAGCATCCAAATTTCGTTTATGCATTCTCTAAACCACTTCAATCACAAATTGAATTTGTAATCACAGGGAGAAAAAGTCATGTAACGAAGGGTTAAGAAGTGTATCTTTCGTTGACAGACCCTCTCGAAAACCAAACTTGCAGTTACTGCAAAATTTTTTCTTATTTAAAAAGAGCACATTTTTAAAAATATTTGATATTATGTCGATATATCGACAGTTTTAAATAATTTTATAATAATAATAAACAATAAATGTTTTATTGTTATTTAAATTATAATAAATGTTTTTATCGAAGGCATCATAAAATCGAATCTTTGCATCGAACCGGACAAAACTTAAATATTAATATTTAATAAACTTAGTGCATAAAGAATCTCAAAACAATTAATTCGCTGTGTTGTGCTTTGGAAATTTAAAAATTTTTTTGGACAAAAGTTTTGAAAATTTGCTAATACTCTGAAGATTTTCTTCAGTAATTCTCAAAACGATTTCAAAATTTATGAATAAATGCATTTAAAAAAACCAACAATCCAATATTTGTTATTTTAAAAATTTTTTTGCAGCAGACACGAAAAAATACAAAAATTTGAAAGTTGCAAATATTCTTGCTTCAGCATCCAACATAAAATATTTTCTTCTGCCTCGTTTCTTAAGATCGTTCGTTTTAACTTCTGCTGCTGCTACGTATTTTTTCCATGTTTTTATCTCTTTGCCAGCATGCCATTTTCTATGAATTTAAGAGGTCAAAACTTTTAAAGTTGATCCTTTGTAGAAGAGGATGTGGTAGAGTAGTAGCAGTAGCCGGAAGTAGCATTCAACTATGACGTTCGAATTTATTGCAATAAGCATTGCATCGTACTCACATGCTACTTTTATCCCATTCTACTCTTTGTCTACCATTCAGTTACAACTTCCCATATCTTTTCCCACTTTTTTTGCTCTCTTCAATAACATTCTATTTCTATGTCTTATCCTTTCTGGGTTTGGGCTTAAGCACGTGTGTGTGTGTGTGTGTGTGTGTGTGTGAGTTGTACGTACTCGGCGTATGAAAAGCTTGTGCTTGGAATATTCGTATGCTACACATTGTGCGTTTGTAGGTTTGTGAAAAGTTTATAGAAAACTTCACTTGAAATGGCAACAACAATAGGGAAAAAAACAACATCATATTGCCAATAAAAAATGGTTGTGCATTGCTCGGATATTTTTCCAAACAGAGCATCTTAATGATTTGCACTTAACATTGTGCTTATAATAATAATGTTTATATATTTGAAATTGTTACGACTTAATAGGCGTGGCACTTGAAAGTACAGTTGGCATATTTCAAAAAATATTTTCTCATGAATAATAAAATAAATTAGAAAAACAATTTAATAAATACGCTGATATGAATATAAGCTTGAGCAGAAGAAGTTTAAAGTATAAGATATCAATATTACAAAGAAAAAGTAGCACTTGAATGCAAATCTACAAGGCAACATAAAAAATTCCAATAGAATAATTATTGTCAGTTTTTTTTTGTAGCTATTTTATTAGTTTGAAACTTTGAATGCATTATAATTAACTGTTGTTAATTACTAAGGTAAACTCTACGAATTTCATCAGTGAACTTTTAACCTTCTAACTTAAAAAAGCGATGAAAACTATTAACATTTAGCAATGCAATAAAATCACAAGTCATAAAGCACACTGTAAAGGCGGATTCACTGATCACCTTCAGCATGTTTTGCAAGTTTTTTTATATGAAGTTTCCTCTCAGAGAATAAACTTGCTGCACGCTCTTCAACTTGATTAACATTATTTTAATTCACACAAAAACTTGCTGAAGGCTATCAGTGAATCCAGCTTAAGAAAAAGATATTCCCATTCAACAAGGAAACTTGTTAAATTCATTTAAAAACAAAAATACATTAAAAAATAAATTTGGCATCTTTTATTACAATATTAACAAAACAATAAACGCAAAATTAACTTTCCAGTGCATTGCAACAAGACTGAATTTCTATTACAATAACAAAACTTGCATACAAAAATTATTTAAAAATTTATTAACGGAATAATCCGCTTAAGCATCGACTGTGTGTTTTTTATATTTTCTTTGTATGCAATTGTTACTGTAAAGCGCGTTGAAAAATGTGCTGAATAGTGAAAGAGTGCAGTTTGTGTTGTTGTTTTGTGCAGGTGTTGTTTGTTTTTGGTTTGGCGCAAAGACAAAATTAAGATAGAAAAAAATTTGTTTAAAGGTATACACGGGCCAATCGAGCAACTACATGGGCATGTCAGGTTATTTTCAAAAATAATCTATTCGTTATTTAATTCAATTATAATTTTGTATATATTATATAAATGCTTATTAATATTTTGGGTTTATTTAACTTTAATGCAAAAGTTTAGTAGATTTTGGAACTGTTTCTGTTTAAAATTTATTATTGCATTACTCTGTAAATTTCATCATTAATCATTAATTATTATAACTTTATAAATAGCATTATATATTATATTGCAGCTACTGAAAATACCGACACACATTACTTACTTATGACAAAATAACAGCGACAACAAATAACCCCACTACTGCACTAGTCACTACCGAGTGAACATTTTAGCGAGTGCTCCGCAAAAGAAGGCATGCTAACACTGCTATTATTGGCGCCAATACATCTTCCATGATCACTGCTTTGATGAGTACTTTTGTATGAAAAAATTTACTAAAAAAATTTTTAAAAAATTTTAAATACACAGAACAGTTTGTAAAAATATGTAGATTTTAAAAAAACTACAAAAAAATTTTTTTTTGTCCGAGTTGGGTCTCGAAACTTGGGCTCCCGAAAGCTTACTTTTATTTATGTTGATGCAAAATAAGCCATCGATACTTAACAACCACGATAGACGAGTAGGTAAGATGTCGGACCGCCACATGAGATTACCATGGTTCAAATCTGAAATTGTTAGTCGTTTTTTATTTCAAGTTGATATTTATATTGCTTTTCTTTCTAACATGACTTCTCGAAAGAGCGCTTCTGGCAGGTCTCTTTTGACAAGGAGAGCGGAACGCCTGACAAATTTTCCCATTTCAATTGCCCACTGGGTAAATCATACATACAGACACACGCTACATACCTATTCATGACACCATAAAAGAAATCAACAACACACAACCGCACTACTGCATAAGCCACTTAACAACATACACAAACACACATACTTACTTGTGACAAAATAACACAAAAGAGTAGCGACAACAAGCACACTACAGCATCGTCCAGCAATTAATATAGCCATACACACACGGCAAGCAACAAACGTATAATTCCTAACAGGTTTTCACGCCACACAATACAAAAGGGTGACACAAAACAAACCAAGTCAGCATTCCTTTTAGGTAAGCTCACGGAGTTGGACTCCGGTTCTGTGCGTAGAACTCTGAAGCAAATCACTTCTGGTTCACATCTACCAGAGGCGGCACACTTTTAATTTTTGCGTTCCTTCTTTCCTCTGGAGAAAACCAGTTCTGGTTCGCATCCACCAGAGGCGGCACACTTTAAATTTTTGCGTGCCTTCTTTCCTCTGGAGCAAGCCAGTTCTGGTTCGCATCCACCAGAGGCGGCACACTTTTAATTTTTGCGTGCCTTCTTTCCTCTGGAGCAATCCAGTTCTGGCTCGCATCCACCAGAGGCGGCACACTTTTAATTTTTGCGTGCCTTCTTTCCTCTGGAGTAAACTAGTTCTGGTTCGCATCCAACAGAGGCGGCACACTTTTAATTTTTGCGTGCCTTCTCTACTCTGGAGCAAACCAATTCTGGTTCGCATCTATCAGAGGCGGCACACTTTTAATTACTCTCTTGGTTTTGTTGTTTTAATCATATTAAAGAGCATTCCTTTTAGCACTCCTTTTAGCCTTCCTGTTGACGGGAACTGATTACCGACACCGATTACCATTCACCAATACCGATTTTCATTCGTTAAAACCCTCTCTCTCGGCTACCGATGATATACAACAGTAGTCTTCGACTGTCATCGACGAACACTCATTTTGACTCACACGACACTGCATTGCAATAAGTATCATTAGTTTTTAATTAGGCAAAGTTATAAATAAAGAACCTAAGTTTAATTGGAAAACTGCGTTGTTTTTATTTGTAAAAGTTTGTGGTCCTTTCATTTGATCCTGGCACGGCTGTGCTGACCTCAGTCATTAGATAAAACCACCATCACAGTACTTTACTTTTGCATTAAACAAAAATAAACTCAACAGAGTTAAGATACTTTCATATTAAATACAAAAAAAATTACAATTAAAATTAAATAACAAGTAGATTCTTTTGAACAAAACCGAAAAAACTTGTTAAAGCACTTGTCAAATGGAATAAAAATTTGCAGTTCTATGTTTTTTATATCCAAGAAATTGATAAATAAGCTTTACTTTCCTTTTAAATCAACCATTAGTGAGTCTCCAGCAGACAAATTTCTCAAAAATGCACAAAAATGCAATTCGGGGGACGCCAAAATTGGCTTACATAAAAAAAAGTACACCAATTGAATGTATTTTTTTATATGGTCTTTAATTTTAGTACTGGAATTGGGTGTCATATTTTTGATACACTCTAATACATAACTATGTACAGTGTTCACTGAGCAACAAGCGTACTTAAATCAAAGAAAGTATTCTTCATTTTTAAGAAAATTTAATTTGTTTTATCATAAAGAAATTTCTTTTTCATTTTAAATAAATCAATTATGAATTCTAATATTCTATTATAAATACAACGATTAAATTATTTTATAAACAAAACGGAGTAACAAAATTATACATTTATCAAGCCAAAAAGGAAATAAATTTTATAAACAAAAGGGACCATCATTAAACCAATAAATTTTTCTTTCAAATCAAAAATATAATAATTGTTAAATTAAAAAACAATAGAATTTAAATTAAAAGTTTTATTTCTCTTAAGCTAAAAAGTAAGAAATTGTAAAACAAAAGGAAATTGAAACTTGGTTGAAAAAATCTAAATTTGTAATTTAAAAATTTGTGTTTTTAGCACTTTTTGATCATTTTCTGATGAAAATTTTTCAAACAAAATCAAATGCAATTCTTTAAATCTATATAATAATACGCAAACACCTATCTTTAGCCCCCTTTTTAACTAATTTTAAACAATACATTTGAATGAAATATATATCATTTGAAAGCTCTGGTTCATAGAATATGCACAATATAATTTTTATTTAAATGTTTTTTTATTAAGATAGGTACAAATTATAAATAAAAAACATTTTTTCCCCATATAAAAAACAGCAACAAGAAACCAAGATACATATTCTACTCACACCTTCGCGCTATTGAGAGTCGCGAGAGTGAAATAAAAACAAAGCTGTGTGGTTGTTGCAGTGTTGCCAGCTACTGCTTATCGAAATTCGTAAAATTTGCCAAAAAAAAATCCGCTAAAATTACGTCACAAAAAATATTTTTATTTTAATATTTTATTAAATATTCTTCAATATATTTTACGGTTTTTCGGAAAAAGTTAAATCTGGTTATTTGAACTTTGGCGGTTAAAAGTTTTTATCTTTTTACCATACGATGTAAAGACAAAAGCTTTAATCTTATATATAAATACGTGAACATCAAAAGGTGTCGTACCCTTTTTTAATACATATTTATTTTAGAAAAAAGATAAAGAAACGTGTATCATTTGAAAGGTACTGCACCATATATATAATAAGTTGGGGATTTGCCGAAGCAGACCACAGTGGGTCCCTTTTCGTCCCCTATTGGACAAAGGGTACTACTGCTCGGAGTACTCGTACGTGAGCATGCTCCTCGTGTAAGCATCCTTTGTCACCTCAAGCATATCCTTATAGGTTAGTTGACCAATCTCGGCTTCGCCAATAAATGGGCGTCCCAGAGTGGTCAATCTTATGCTTGCCAGCGCCGGACACTGGCACAGAATGTGTGCTGCTGTTTCCGGCTCCTCTAGGCATAACCTACACGCATCGTCCTCGGTCAGAGTCATCTTCCCGAGATGGTACATGAAGGGACCGTGTCCTGTGACCAGTGCAGTAAGCCAGCTTAAAGTCCTTCGATTGTATCGGATAACTTTTGCTGCCTCACTACGAGACCACTTCACGGCCGCCTTTGATTGCCTGCAATTAACAGCTTCTTCCCACCTTTTACTGTGTTCCGAGTCCGTCCATTGTTTAATAAGGCCTGCCACCATATTGTCGCCTAAAGCGATACGTGGTTCTGGTCCACAGAATTCTTCTGCTGATCCTGTTCTTGCTAAAGAATCAGCTTCTTCATTCTGTTCTATGCCAGAGTGTCCTCTCACCCACATAAGTGTAAGCTCATTTGTCTGGGCGCACCTATTGAGTTTTGTAAGACATTCTATGGCCAACCTGGAAGTGATGTCTGTCCGTTGCATACACCTAATCACAGACTGATTGTCGAGAGCGATGACAATTTTCTTGCCACTGATCCGGCCATCTATCAGGTGGTCCAGCGCATGCACTACGCCAAACATTTCTGCCTGGTATACAGACACAAACCTCCCCAACCTCAGTACACAGGATAGGCTTAACTCTTTTGAGTACACGCCTGCCCCGGCCCGGCCATTCATCAGAGAGCCGTCTGTGAATATACTGATATCGCTACCAGCGATTTCTTCACAAACGGCTCCATCCGTTATAAGAGTTTTATAACATTTTTCTGTTATTTTTACTCTCTGCCTTCCATCCATAGGCATAAATGCCTCCCTGACATCTCTCTGTACAATATCAAGGATGCGAATATGACCATGCAGGGCCGTTGCCCCATGCCACGTAGCATTTCGCAACATCCTGAGGGCTGACAGCGCCGCTGTTTTCTTTATTTCTAAATCCAACGGCAGCATACCTAACAGAACCTCCATTGCGTTTGTTAGAGTGGTGCGTATTGCACCTGTTATTCCAACACACGCCAGCCGTTGGACTCTGTCCAGTCTCTTCTTAATGGTTTTCTGGCTGACTTTTGTCCACCAAATCACCGAAGCGTACGTGATGACAGGTCTAACCATCATAGTGTAAACCCATTTCATAGCCTCTGGGTTTAGCCCCCATTTGAGACCACAAACGCGTCTGCACTGGAACAGAACCCTCTTGGCTCTTTGAATCCTATCTTCTACATGCTCGTTCCAGTTCAGTTTGCTATCAAGGGTTACCCCTAGATATTTAACTTTCGTGGACATGTTGATTTCAGCTCAAAAAAGTCTGAGTGGTTCTGTACTCAGGCCTACCCTCTTTCTAGTAAAGAGAATATTGTCTGACTTGCCTGCGTTTACGGTAAGGCCTTGTTCTCGACACCACTCCTCCACCATTCGGAGTGCTCCCTTCATGATGTCAGAGATGGTGTCAATGAACTTGCCGCAGACCACCAACGCAATGTCATCTGCATACCCTATCGTGTGTATGCCCGATTCATCCAGTCTAACCAGTAGTGAGTCCACAGTTATGTTCCACAGGGTTGGCGATAACACCCCGCCCTGGGGACATCCTCTACTTACTCTACCTCTAGTCTTTACTCTACCATTCTGCATGTTGACAGCCCTGTGTTTGAGCATATTGTCCACCCAATTTGCTATCATTGGGCTTACATTGCGTGCTGTCAGGGCTTGCCGCAGCCTTCCAAAGCATATTTTGTCGAAAGCACCCTCGATGTCCATACATGTGGCCATCGCAATGCCTCCTGAAAATACCTCCTTTTCAGTCACTCTTACCAATTCGTGAAGAGCACTCTCCGTAGACCTACCTGCTCTATATGCATGTTGGCATCTTTTCAGAAGATTTTGCGTCAGCGAGGTGCTCTCAAGACAGTCAACCATCACTCTTTCCATCGTTTTCAGGAGAAAAGATGTTAGGCTGATCGGTCTGAACGACTTTGCCTCCGCATAATCTTTTTTTCCAGGCTTCGGAAGAAAGACAACTTTCGCCTCTCTCCAGACTCTCGGAACATACCCAGTCGCTAGGCAAGTAACGAATATACCCCACAGCCTAGGTGCAATGAGATCTTCCCCCCACTGCATCATAGCAGGGAATATACCGTCCATCCCTGATGTTTTGTACGGAGCAAATGAGCGTATAGCACTCCTCACCCCGTCCATAGTGATCATCCTTTCGGCTTCCAGCCTGTCAACCCTGTGCATTCCTTTCTTCAAGGGTGTCCACGGGTCATCAGACTTAAAACTTCCAGGAAAGTGCACCTCCATCAGAACTTCCATGGACTCCTCTAGGTTCTCTGCCATGGTTCCATCCTTCTTTCGGATCAGTCCCACTTTGGAGAATGGGTCTTTTGAAACCATTTTCTGAAGCCTACATGCTTCTGATATAGTTTCCATCCCAGAACAGAAGTCTCTCCACGACTGCCTTTTCCGTTGTCGTATGAGGTACTTCAGTTCCCTTTTCCGTGCCTTGTAATTTGCCCATGTTTCTGGGGTTCCCCCTCTCATGTGCAGGTTGAAGGCCTTCCTAACCTTCTTCTTCAGAGATTCGATTTCCGTGCACCACCATGGCGTTGGATCACCATCGTCTACTGAAAGTATTGGGCATGCCACCTCGTAGGCTTCGACCATGGCCGAGCTAAGGTGTTTGACATGACTTTCTACTTCCACCGTATTCCCTGGTACTTTTATCGCTTTTTGGGTCAGTGTTTCCCTCAACTTCGCCTTATATTTCGCAGGATCTGTATTCTTGGGAATCCTGACCTTCCTGCGATTCCGCTGGCGTCGGATTCCTTACTTGAATTCAAACTGTATGGATCTGTGGTCCGACATGGTTAGCCTATCCACGACCCTCCAATTTTTTATTCTGTTCAGAATCTTCCTGCAGATGAGAGTTACATCAATCACTTCCGCTCGCCTCGCATCAACGAAAGTCGGTTGTGCTCCTCTATTTGCTACCAACAGATTGTACCTCTCCACAAACTCAAGCAATTGCTCTCCTCTGTCGTTGTTGTTGGTGCTACCCCACGCAGTATTGTGCGCATTAGCATCACATCCTATCATCACTCCAATGTTCCTTTCCTCACAGTACTTTACCAGATTCTCCACCTCTTTTGAAGGTGGTTGGTCTGGAGAGTCGTAGGGAAGATACGCTGAAGCTACCATACAAGCACCTGTACCATCCCCGATTCTCACAACGGTGAGATCCGGGGAACATAGGTGTGGCATATGTACCGCTAGTATAACATGTCTCACCAAGATACAAGTCCGTCGTCTGCCATCTGTTACTGGTTGGTACAGCGTGGCCTTTCGCTCTGAGAGACCTTTAATTCTATTGTGAAGAATCCAAGGTTCCTGAAGCATTGCTATGTCAATTCCATCCTCCTCCATGCAACGCATCATCATTGCTGATGCTGCCCTACTATGGTGTAGATTGAGTTGACACACAATGAGGTTTTCCTGGTACGGGCCCACCACCCGCCCTGGTGGTTCTTCCCTTGCAGGATTCCCCACCAGCCCCGTACCAGGGGTTCCATCGCACTCACCTTGCATCCTTTTCGAATTTGATGAGAGCTTGATCAAGGCCGCAGTTGAGTTTCCCTCCTGCCAACCTGATTGCCTCCATCTCATCCTTCCGGCACCACACGGTGAGCTTGACGCCTCCTTTCTTTGCATCTCCGAACTTCGTTACGTTACTAACTCTCCATTTAGAAGTGTCTGCAACGCACCGGTTCTGGGTCTGCAACCTCCTAAGGATGACCTCCTTGCCTTCAGAAGTTCCGTAGACAAAGATGAACATCCTTCTAACGTCCTTCAATGCGTACAGTCGGTCGATCCGCAACTCAGCCCCTTCCCATAAGTTCTTGAGCTTTGTCACGTTTCGGCACAGCCATACCTTGGATGATGGGTTCTTGCACTTAAGTACAATTATTCCATCCTCCAAGTTTGCATTGCCCACAAAACCTACATCGCCATCACTCTCATCGATGGTGTCGAGAGACTCCAAGAGAGCGGATTTAAAGACCGCTAACTGAGACTCTCCCAACTGACCATCGATGGAGCAATCTACGATGCCCATTAAGAGGTCTTTTTCTGCTACCATAGCATAGGATGTCCGGCAGCTTCCAATAACCCCTACCTGGTTTGATCTTCCTCCAGCTAAAGCCTTCGACTTCGCGTCCGCAACCCTTTGTTTTGGCAAAGTTTTACTACCGCTCGGTTTCTGGCTATCAGCCCTCCACGATTTGCCCTCCACGATTTGCACCATAGTTGTGCAGAAGCATGACCCGAAATATGGGCGTTGAAAGTATATTTTCATTTAAGTAAAGTATTCCAGTCTTGGTGAGGAGGCTTGCACAATATAATTGGATTTTAGAATGAAATGGACCTTTGACCTGAAACATAATCGTAAAAAGATAGTTTCTTAAATGAAAGCTAAACTTTAAGGAAGCGTTTATAGTGCCGACTTACGATCGAATCGAGCCGAGCTAAATCTCAAAAATGCATTGGGCAAAAGAGATGCTTGGCTTGCGTTCTCTATTGCTTCCATGCGTTTCTGACTTTCAACTCGGCTCAGAAAAGCAACAAATCTCCGCTATAAGCGCGCCCTAAGAGGTGATGTAAGAGAGAATATTAGACATTGATAAGATGTGGAAAAAACTATGCAGGCATTTTTCGCCATCTCTTACGGATATCCTAGAATAAGAATTTATTTTATGTAACATGTTTAAATATATACGGTGATGGTGAAATTTCTTACAAATGGTATAAAAAGAAAAATTCCGTTATTTTGATATCAAAATTATTTCGAAATATCGTCAACTATAGTTTTTCTCAGTACAACGTATTTTCGTATAAAAAGACGTTGATTAAGAAAAATAACGGTATACAGCAGTTTCAGTTAAACGTACCGTAAAAATAAAAATTACGGAATGACCATATCTGATTTGGGTTGAAATTTACATGAAGCATCACTGACTGACAAAATTACGCATGAAGCATCACTGACTGACAAACTCATTTGGAAGAAAAAAGTTTGACGTGATTTTTGGCGAAGTTACAGGGTGCAAAAAATTGAAAAAAATCGACAAAAACGTCGAAATTTAGTTTTACGAAAATTCGTATCTCAAACATTTCTAAACCGAATGTTAAGTCCGAACTATCATTGGAAAGGAACTAAACAGACTTTATTTTAAAATTATTTTCGATAAATTTTGGTGGTGGGGGTTCCATCCTTTTTTGTAAAGTAATTGATTTCAAAGTAGGGGTTCTTTTCAAATTTTTTGCTTAAAGCTGGTAAAATTAATTTTTCAGCAATATAAAAAGGTGGGTGTTAAGGTGGGGGCTTATTGGGCTAATGATAAATGATTTTAATATCTAAACTCAAATATTTCCTTGATTAACAAAGTAGTTTCTTAACCGAATTTTAAATTTGAGCTACCGTTAGAAAGGTAGTTGAAATTGAGAAATTTTGGTGGTTGGGGTTTTTATCCCTTGTGGCAAGGTAATTTATTTTAAAGCAGGTGTTCGAAGAACATTTAAAAATTCAAAATAAAATATGTATATTAAGGATAAAAGGTAAAGCTGGCAAATTTTTTTTTTAACAATATAAAAATTAGGGTAAGGATTGAATGGGTTCATGAGATATGAACATTTTAACATCTTAACAAAACTTTAAATTAAAAAATATTTTTATTTAGATGTTAAAATTACCATATCTCATGAACCCAGAAAGAACATTAAATTCTTCTTTTCGAAAAATGCTAAATCATGAGAGAAACCATGGGAGGCAGATAGGTGTTTAATAGAAAGGTTGAGGTTTAAAACATAAGGGGACCATCTTATAGATATGACTCATCTAAGAATCACCTCAGGGGTAATAAAAGCCATGAACTATTTTCGGCAGTTTTCTTCATTTATTGAGCTTTTTGTGGATTGTCCCAAAAAGCTGACTGAAAGGGGGTGGATATGTTTGAAAGAAATATTGGTAGGACTAATAATAGAACCAGCTCATACACTTTACTCCTTTACATGTTAATTCGGGAGCGATATAAGCAAGTGCGAAAAAAGTTTTGCTAAACGGTTTTACAAGTGAAGCTACGGAATGACAAAGATTGTGTTCATTTTTATGCGATTATAGTAAAGGGCTTATGTTATGTAAGGAACTCAAAGTTCAACGCTCCAAAAATGACAAACGAGTGCTGTCATTTTCGCTATTCATCTTTATTTGTTATATATGTTTATATGTTCTGATTTTTCAAATCAACGCTAGAGTGCCATAACATACGCTACGTTAGTGTTCATTTTTCCCTCACTTCTTTACAGACAGTTGGTCGAATTTCGACCGCAGGCGATACTAGTTATTATTATTACATATTTTTTTTCATTATATTTAATTGTTAATTTCATTTCAAAAATTAATAGATATGAAATAAAAACAACTTAAAAATAAACCTACGGTCGTAAATATAAATTTTTATTTGTAGTATGAAAGTCAATTCGTTGAAATTTAATATTTATTGGTGTTTTCATTGCAAATGTTTTATGTTTTTCATTAAATTCTGCTAATTATGAAAGAAAGTAGTTTTAATACTGTTTTTTAAGAATAGTTTTCAAATAAATAAATCTTCTTCCACCATAAATAGATGTCCAATAATTTTTGCCTCAAAATTTGTGTTCTATGAGAATATGACATAGTCTATTTTAAAAACAGTTCCATTTAGTTCAAAGGTTGATACTCAGAAAGAATGGTTAAGGGGATTGCCTCTAAAATCTTCTAGAATTTTATTAAAAATTCACATATAATCTTTATATACGAAGCAATATATCCTTGATTTTTTTTGCATTTCTGTCAATATAACGTTATTCGTTATATTGACAATTCGTTATATTGAATATAACGTTATTCGTTATTGTTGCCAGCACTATATATTTGCTGTAAGCATTTTATGATTGTCGAAATATTGGCCTTAACCCCCCGTCAAACACATATTTTGAATCCTTTGAACAAACATATATGCCTGGCCAGACCCCTATACGTTTTTATGCATTTGTATGGCAAAAAGGGTACCGTAACTTTGAATTTCTAAGTATGCTCGTTTTTTATTTTTGTCATTAGACTTTTTTTGATTTGTTTATATATGTAGCTACCTAAATGTAAAATTTTTATTTATTTTGTGGAATGCATGAAAAACAAGTATAATGAACTTTAGAATGTTGTTGACACACAGGATTAGTGCAGTAAAAACGTGTCTTCCTACGCAGCTTTTCGTCTTGCGTGGCACAAATTCTGCAATCTTTTCTGGAATTCAGTGTATTAAAGAAAGATTCAATGGCCAAACAGGTTGAATGTTTTCCCAAAATATGGTTGTTGTTCATGTGCTTTTCAGTATTAGCAAGCACCAATTGTTTACTCAGCGTGTTCAAGAACATTCGTCGCTTCTTTTTTCTGGTTCCTTCTGTATTTTTATTGCATATGATGCAAGCGGCTAATCCCATGACGTCTATCATGTTGCAAAAAAATGCTAATGGCCAACGTCTGGTTGACCATTTTGTGGTGTAATACGTTACCATTTGATCCATTGTATCAACGCCGGCCTTTGTTGAATTCTAAAATAATATAGCTTTCGGTTTTTTTGCTATGCCTTCAACTTTCTCGGTGTAGTGCACAGTGGATAGTAGATTTATTGCTTTGTTCTTCTTTAGAGCGTAGCTGCACAGCGATACAAGGTTATCATAGAAACCGAACACAGATGAAAGCATTGGCCGTTTGATGTCTTTTTTCACTTCTTTGGGAAGACACCTTTTGTTGGATCTAATGGTGCCAACGTATGCTAGTCCAATCGACGAAAGACGTTTAGCTGCGTCTAATGTTGTAAAGAAGTTATCAGCAATAATAGTTCTGATAACTTCGATTGACTATCGTCAAATCGAATACAGTGCATCAAAGTAACAAATCGTGTATATGAATACACGAAATATGAAAGTGTAACCATCGATGAGCAGCTATTTCCATACCGTGGGCGCACAAAGTTCACCTCTGAAACGCGTGATGTTGTGCGGGCGGAATCTTACTGTAGCGGGTTCAGCTGTACTCCACTTGGTACCATCTTTTCCAAGCAAAAAACCGTCTTCAGCTTAAGTTGGTGCATTCTGACTTTCTTTTTCGGATTCTTCATAGTTGTCGAATATTTCATTTGCGTCAATTTCCAATTCATATTCAATGTCCGAGGCGTCATCTTGAGCACAAAATCTGTATTTTCACCGCTTTGGTCTTCAAATAAATCTAGTTCTTCGTCAGATTCTGTGTGAAGTGCGAAATCACGCTGTTACGCTAATGATAGTTGTTGGTGGAAATTGTCAGTAAGGCTGCCTGTACGCAAGCGCGTTTTGTACACAAATTAGAAATCCTTTGCCATAACAATAGTAATAATTTCACTTTAGTTTCCGCACAAAAAATTTTTATTTCGGACTTTCGATGTTGTATGTTCAGCATTCAATAATAAACTAACTGAACTCAAAACCAAAATCACAAACGAAAGAAAAAAATAAGAGAAAAATTAACACAAAAACTACCTGGAAGCAAACATCTGCATTGAATTCACATACAAACAACCGAAGGTATAAAAAAAAATACCTGGAAACAACAATCTGCATTGTATTTGCAGAAAAATAACCCAAAATGTGTATAACAATAATTTTTTTCATACAAATTGTATAGGGGTCTGGCCAGGCATATGTGTTTGTTCGAGGGGGACTTTTTTTGCAGTTTTTTCGTGTTGGAACGGTATTTTAGAATTATTTTTTTTTAAATAGAAAGCCAACAATATTTTAGGCGAGCACCGGGAAATAAAGGTATCTACCTAAACTAGAAGTATGTTTAATTAACGCTCAAAAATGAAATATGCCTGGCCAGAACCATGTGTTTGTCCAAGGGTTAACTTAATTGCACGCTTAAGTGTCATATTGTGTTTAAAATATATGTATAATTTTATGTATGCAATTATTTACAATAACGCAGCTACTATTTGAAATAACCCCGGAATTTTGGAATATTTATGTAGATACTTTTTTCATACTGATTTGGAGGGATTCGTTCTTGCTTTCATTATTTTTCAACCAAATTTAAATTGGTTTTTATTTTATACTAGCTGATATACCCTGTTTTACTCGAGAGTCATTTATATAAATATTTTTACAAACACTTCTCGATTAAATATTTTTTAAATTCTGGAATAATGAAAAACATGTTGACTTTTAAATTTGAGCTACCTTTAGAGAGGTAATTGAACGAATCCAAAAAAGTTTTGAAAAATTTTGGTTGTTGGGGGCTCCATCTCTTCCAGTGAGTTAATTGAATTCAAAGAAAGGTTACAAAAAACATATTTTAAAAATTAAAAATAATTTAAATATTCACTTAATATTAAAGCTAGCAAAATTACCTTTTCAACAAAATAAAAATTATGGTTGGACTCAAAATTACCTTGAGATATGGACATTTTAACATCTAAATAAAAATTTTTATTAAAAAATATATTGAAATTTTTAGCAAAAAAAGTTTTAATAAAATATATTAAAAAAGCAGAGATATTGGCATTAAAAGTTAAAACTTCTCATTTCATATAATTGTTTTCTCATTCTTAGCTATCAATGTTTTATGAAAAGTTCGTTGTACTAAAAATGATTGTACTAAAATCTAAATTAGCTGCGTTTTTTTCATGGGAGATCAGGATGATATTATTGCATTTGCAAGCAAAGCAAAAACAACAAATGATCCATGAAGTGAGCTGGACATTTAAATTGATCTAATTCTATGTTTTTAAGTGTTTAGGGCGCAACTGTAAAAGTAGACAACACTTAGCCGTTATTGACGGCTTGATGACGCTGCGACTTTGACATTTTAAAAGTTTGGTAGCAATAGCATTTTCACCAAAAATTTCGTAAAACTTATCTGCTAGCTACATAAGAACATCAGATATTTTTCTGTAAGCAGAAAACCCCAAACGTGTGGGATTAAATTTGAAGAAACTTTTGATAGACATCATTCGGCTCTTCAGCGCAAGGTGTATAGTTTGTACCCACAGTACTTACAAATGCGGCGCCATCTATCTGTGAGTTTAAAGCACGGATTAAAACCAATGAAAAAATTGTGCTATACAGATCCGCATATGTTTTATTATATCGCCATATAGCTGAAACTGATTACATAAAAATATTAACTTTTAAAGCATTCTTATTCACAGTCATCTTTTCGATGAAATGGTGATATATATACAACATTTGAAGTACCATTGATAAAAAATTGAGTGACAACGGTGACACAATAGTGAGAAAAAATAGAGCCTTCACAACAAAACAAATTTAACAGGAGGGAAGAGGGCTCCTTTTGAATGGGGACATTCAAATTATATAGTGAATTTTAAAAAAACTCAGTTTCATTAATAGTCTGGTATTAAAAAATAGATTTTTAGCCATAACTTTTGATTGGAAAGAGATATGGGGGGGTAGTATTTTAACATAAATTATTTTTGAGACTTAAATTTTTTGCTAAAATATAAAAATTACATTTTGGAAAAAATATATTTCGCGAAAAAAATCGAAGGGTGTACCCTTGTTGTTTTGATGACAAAAACAGTAAAATAATTTTTGCTGGAAGAATTGCTGGAATTGCTGGAAGAATTTTTCCAAATAAATGCTATGTCATATGAAAGGTAGCCAGATGTGCAATTTTTAATTGATTTAATTTAAAAAAAAAACAATTTTTGAGTCATTTTTTGAGTAAAAAAAGTTAATATTTTGGACCGGTTCAACATATTTTTGTGAAGAGATTTTGTTGAACTTTTGCACAAAAAAAATTTGAAGGGAATATATGAATAGACAGCGAAGATATTTGCATCGAAAGAATAAACTTAGATTTTTCATGTCGTTTTTTTTTTCATTCTTAGGCAATGATGTTTTATGGAAAAGTCGTTGTACTGAAAATTTTCGATACTAAAAAGTATTATAATAACGTGTTGATTTTTATAATAACAAAATTGTAGTTAGTTAAAAAATTTCGGAGGGGGCGTGGCAAAAACTAAGTATGCAATAATTTAATCTAGGATGCACTTAATATGTGTACTTAGCTTGAGCGAAATCCGTTGAGCTGTTTAGATTTGTATAAAGGCCAAATAAACAAACAAACAAACAAACAAACAGAAAATGAGTTTTATTACAGCAGAGTAAAAAATTATATTTATTGAATAGAGTTTTTGAAATGAATTGATAAAAAGATATGAATTGTAAATAAAAGTAGTTATCAAAATTTTTAAATTAATTCTTACAATTAGACTAAAATTCTTTATTTCTTTAAGCAAATCAACAAGTAAGTTTTTGTTTTAAAAATCTAAAATTTTTTTAGCTTTAAGTTTTAGTTTTAGTTGTAGCGCGTGCAATACAAAATGAAAATACTCTTATTTAAAAAAAATATCTTAAAATTAAAGAAATCTGAGTACATACATTTTTCTATTTATTAAAAAAAAAAGTTTTATATTAAAATCTGCTAATATACTTGTTATGACTTTTTGTTCATAAAATAATCAAAAGTTTTGTTTACCTTCTCCAACATAATGTTCTTGTCAATATGTATATAGCTTCCTGTGTCAATATCATCAAAATGTTTCTTCCAAAATATAATCAAACGCTTCTACTCGACGTTGTCAGTGTAGTAACCCTTTCAAATAAGGACGGCAACACAGATGTTTTTTCTTTCTGTTTTTGTGTCTAAGTTTTTGCAATAAAATCGCGTCTTTGGAAAACTATTTTCATTACAACTCACAACATGCTCCCCACACCGAATCTTCAAGTGTTGCTCCTTAACTCATAATGCGATACCTGTGCTTCTCCGGTCCAACTGCTTAGGCCCCCAGTGTTGCCATCTTGGCAACAGAAGTGTTGCATACGGTGAGCATTTATTTTTTGTTGCTCTGTACTTGTTTGTATGCTGTTTGTTTGAGTGTGTGTTTCGCCAAAGTGTATTAGTATTTGTTTATTTCTATGAGTGTTTGTCTATGGTAGTGTGTATAAATAGATATATATAGTATATTATTTTTGTATTTGTGTTTGTTTGCTACAGATTTCGGTTTAGTTTTGATGTGTTTGTCTTGATTGATGTGGTTCTGCAACTGCTTTATGTTGTTACTTATGTTGTTGTTGTTTTTGTTGCTACTAAATCTTCATTTCAACTTGTTGTTGACTTAAATCCAATAACGGTACCTCAACTCGAGTTTTGCAGCAATCATCATGTTGCCAGAGCTATCACCGTCTCCTCGACAACTCAGATGCTGCAGTGAAACTGCTGAAGATCAAAAACTGACTTTTCCCATCATCGGTGCGTGAGATTTCATTTTGTCGTGAAGTTGGCAAGAGTTGATTATTGTTCCATCTACAAAACTATGTTAACAATCATGAAAATTAATTTCAACTTTATATTTTGTATAATTAATTGATTAGAGTATATTTAGTTTCTGAAGAAATAACAATTAAACATTTACCGAATGCTAGATGTATAATTACACAGAGCGACAGCCAGAACGTGAGTAAGAAACCGACAAGTGTTTTCAATTATTCACGAATCTATCATCCAAATTTCTCCATCACGCCAGGATTTTGGGAAAACCGTTATTCAAGGTCAAAAATTTCTCTTAAGAGAAATCACCTTAAAGCGTTGAAACTAAAAGTGATACATGATTTTTGTCTGTGGCAAAGATGTTTATTTTAAGTTGATAAAAAATTGTCTTTCATACTTTCATCCCCCACCCCTCTTTTTCAACATTATTTTAACGTTTTTAAAAATAGTTATTTTAGCATAGCTATATTCTGCAAACCATTGAGAAATGTAAAACTATGTGTCTTCCCTAATCTCCCCTATTAAAAAACATATAGGGTCTTCCAACAACAAAATTACTCTAGATCCACCATATCCAAACAATAGACCCCAAAATTCAAAATAATTTTTTCACTTACATGATGTAAACTGTTGAAATATAGACAAATAGGGCGAATAAAATTAAAATTGTTTTTCGTACATGCATGAATATGCAGAACTCTTAGGAAATTTTCACTGATCTCAGGAATAATTTTTTACTTACCTCCGTTTTCTTAAACAAACGAAAAAATTCTTGAATACTGGCCTAAAAAGTTATATTTTTGAAATTTTTGTTCATGAATTTTCTAGTTATACAAACTTTATTATATTTTTGAAATATTTCCGAATATCCCAAAGAGTTGAAGATCAGTATACAAAAGCAGGGCTTCGAAGCGCTTCTAGCAGGCCATCATATAGATTTTTTAGCCCTTCTGCACTCATATCCAAGATCATTAACTTTTTTATATGAAACGAGAAAATGTTCTATGCCTTCCTCTCCCGCTACTCTAAAGAGTTTTTCTAGAAGCCCTTTTTGAGAATGCACGTTAGAAAGAAAAGCAATATAAATATCAACTTGAAAATAAAAACGACTGACAATTTCCAGATTTGAACCCGCATCCTCCCATGTGCCGGTCCGACAGCTTATCCACTCGTCCACCGCAGTTGTTAATTAAATTTAGCTTATTTTGAATCATTAAAAAGTAAGGTAAGCTTTCGGGAACGCGGGTTCAAGACCTAGCTCGGACAAAAAAAAATGTTTTCTTTATTTTATTTTTAAACTAGCTGAAACCCGGCGCGTTGCTGCCACTCTCCTTTGTCAAACGCCCATAAAATGTTATCAGTCAAACAGCATGTCTAAATTGAGGTCGAATACTGAATTCCGAGATTGTGTGACTTATATCCACAAAGCTATTCGATATAACAAATTTGGGTTGTATAGAGAGTGCCAAGCCCTCTTGATCACCACTCAAAGAATGTAATCAATTAAACTAAATGGAGGTCGAATACCGAATTCCAAAGCTGTGCGACATACAACTCCAAAACTATTCGATAGCACAAATTTGGGTTGTATGGGAGGTTCCCTTTTCCCTACGCCCATAAAATTTTAAAAATGAAACTGCATGTGTAAATTGAGGTCGAATACTGAATTTCGAGGCTGAGTTACCTATAACTCCAAAGCTATTCGATATCGCAATTTTGGGTTAAGTTGGAGGTGTCACGCCCTCCGAAAACTCTAAAAAATTTTATCAGTAAATGTGCATGCGTAAATTTTGGTCGAATACTGAATTCCGACTCTGTGCGACCTTGAAATCCAAAGCTATTCGATATCACAAATTTTCGTTGTATGGGAGGTGCCACTTCCCCTTGATCAACGTTCATAAAATGTAATCTATGAAACTGCATGTGTACATTGAGGTCCAATACTGAATTCAAAAACTGTGCGACCTATAACCCCAAAGCTATTTGATACCTCTAATTTGGGTTAAATAGGAGGTTTCACGCCCCCTTGTCGTACGCCCATTAAATGTAATTAATGAAACTGCATGCATAAATTGAGGTCGAATACAGAATTCTTAAGCTGTCAACCTATAATTTCAAAGCTATTCGATATCGCAAATTTGGGTTGTAAGGTAGGTGCCCCTCCCCTTGTCCAACTCCCATAAAATTTCATTACTGAAATGGTACGTCTAAATTGTGGTCGAATACCGAATTTCTAAGCTGTTCGATCCATAACTCTAAATCTATTCGATAACACAAATTGTTGTATATATTTGTGAGGTAAAAGGGGGTGTGGCATTTCTTCTTAAACCATCTCGTACTCAAAGCGAAGCCACTTACAAAATTTGAGCTCAATCGGACCAATAGTTTCGAATTATTTTTATATTTTCTTAAAAGTAGGCGTATATGAAGTGTGACCACGCCCGTTTTTATTAAAGTTAATGATAGTTATCATACCTACTTATTTACCAAATTTTAATTTAATTCGACCAACACCGTCTTAAAAATAGCATTTTTATTAATTTGTGGGCGATAAAAAGGGTGTGGAATTATTTTTGCTAAACCTTTGCGTAGAAAATACGAACAAATCCGTAGAAGGAAGTATCCAATTTGGTCCAGTCGTTTTCAAGTTTTAAGCATCTGAACAAATCACGATTCATTTTTATATACACAGATATTGATTTGTGGGCGGTAAAAGTGAGCGTGAAAACATTTATGCATCGTGACTGCCTCTTGGAGCACCTACACAGCATGTTTCACAATAAAAATGTGTGGAATGGAATTGCCATGATTTCGAAAAAGTGGGCGTATATATATTGCGACCGCGCCAATTTTTTGTACAGTTAGACAGTAACCATCTGAACGAAATTACTAAATCTTAGTTTTTTACGATCGAAACCGTCTGATATATATCCTTTACTTGGTTTGTGGTCGATAGCGCAAATTTGGCTTGTATGGGAGGTATCACGCCGCCTCGTCCAAATGTTACCAAATCTCACAGGAACACTCACTCTCCTCGGTAGACGTTGTTCTGCCACAGACCGCCTTACTACCATATACGAAAATGTCAAGAAATGCCAAATATATTCATCATTTTCAGTATAGCTGCCAAAAGTAGCCATATGCACTAAATAACCAAATTTTAGCCTAATACGACCAAAACCGTGTGAAATATAGCATTTTTGTTGTTTTGCAAGCGGTAAAAAGGGGTGCGGCAAAATATTTCCCTTGAGCCATCTCGTAATCGAAACAAATTGACTGCCCAAATTTCAGCTCAATTTAGGTAAAGCCTGGCGCGCTTTAGTTGACTCGACGCTAACTCCCCGAAAAGTGAGTTTAACTAAAGTGGAACAGTCCTATTTTTAGTGCACTTGCCAATAGTAACCATATGAACTGAATTACAAAATGTTTGTCTAATACGACCCATACCGTTGAAATAAAACGTTTTCACTGGTTTGTGGGCTGTAAGAGGGGAGCGTGGAAACCAATTTTTAGTACAGTTGCTGATAGTAACCGTACAAACTAAGCCAACATTTTAGCTCAATCGACCCAGTAGTCAATTTTAATGATTTCTCAAAAAGTGGGTGTGGCTATATAGCGATGACCCCCTTTTTTAAGCCAGTTGCCGAAAGTAACCATACAAACTTAGGTATCACATGTTAGTATCATACGGCCAAAACTGCTTGAAATATAGCATTTTCACTGATTTGTGGGCGCAAAAAGGGGGCGTGGAAACCAATTTTTCGTACAGTTACTGTCAGTAACTACACAAACCAAAGGACCAAATTTAAGTCTTATATGACCAAAACCGTCTGAAATAAACCATTTTCATTTATTTGTGGGCGGTAAAAGTGGGCGTGGAAACCCATTTACAGTTAGTACAGTTGTCGACAGTAATCGTACATACTAAATTACAAAATTTTAGCCTTATACGACCCAAACCGACTGAATTATAACATTTTTATTGATTTGGTGGCGGTAAAAGGGGGTGTGACAAAATTTTTTTCCTAAACCATCTCGTACCTGAAACAAATCGACTGCCAAAATTTCAGGTCAATCGGTTCAGTAGTTTTGGAGTCTATAGACATCACACAGCCAGACACACATCGTTTTGCTTTATATATATATATAGATATTGATTTGTGGGCGGTAAAAGTGGGCGTGAAAACATTTATACATAGTGTTCGCCTCTTGTAGCACCCACACAGCAAGTTTCACTGTAAAAATGTTTAGAACTCCGGAATTGAAATGATTTCGAAAAGTGGGCGTATTTATATTACGACCACGCCCATTTTTTGTACAGTTACCGACAGTAACCATTTGAACAAAATAACCAAATCTTAGTTTTTACGATTGAAACTGTCTGATATATATAATTTTTTTTTATTTGTGATCGATAGCGCAAATTTGGCTTGTATGGGAGGTACCACGCCCCCTGAACCAATCGTTACTAAACCTCACAGGAACACTCTCAAGATGTGGCTTCAGTTTCTCTGAAAATTTCATAAAGATCGGTTCAGCGGCTTCGGAGTCTATACGTGATATAGCCACATACCCACATACATACATCCATTTTTATATATATAGATTTAAATTTTTTTTACAAATCGTCGCTGCGCTTACAAAAATTTCTACTACTGCGAGCATATAGCTGTTTTAATCACTTCTAAGCTAAAAGAGATCTAAAAAAAACGGCAAATCCAGAAATATTGTTGACAGGCGCAGCGACGAAATCTTTCTGTGCATTTAAAATGTCTTTTTTTAATTGTTATGTAAAATTTCTTCATACAAAAATTTAAGAAAACGACTTTGAATTTTTCCATTAAAAAGTTTTTATATAATATGTAATGTGTTCGAATTCGGACACCTGGGTTCGATACTCAGCTCGAACAAAAAACAAAAAACCTTGTTTTAAATTTAGATTTTTTAAAATTGTTGTGATCATTTATAATTTTTTCTAATATGTAACAACTCAGAACCTTGAAAAGGTAGGCCTTACAGAAGCACTCTTCAATAGAGCGGTCATGGAAGGTATATTGACGCCAATAAAAACTCTGCTGCCATGCTTTCTTTTGCGTAACGCTAGCTAAAATGCCCACTGGGAATATTCTCAACACGTCACACAAAATTTTTACACTGAAATAAATAACTTCGACATACATATATATAATAAAAATATGACATATTTTAATGGATTTTTTTTAAAAAAACAAAATTTTGTATTATTAATCACTATTAAGTCTACTTTAAGCTCTAAGAGTGCTTAGTTGCAAAAACTTCCGATTGACTTGTTTTTTTAACCTGTTTGGTGCCCAAAAAAGCAAACTCATGTATTTTATTCATACATATTCAAAGTTAAAATCAATAAGAGCACAAAATTATGCAAAGCAAAATCCATCTTAAAGTTTAAGCAAAACACAAACGTCTAATTATCTCAAAACTAGAAAAATGCAGTTAACTGTTTTTTGCTTTGCACAGCAGTTTGATGGTCCTAAACATTTTTTATTTTTGTTTCAAAACCATTTTAAAATATATTTAAAGATACTTTGTATAATCAGTGGAAATCTTATAATCTTACGCAAACCTAAACTGCGTAATATAGATCAAAGCCTTTGTGCACATTTGAAGAGATTTTATTCTGTTTGTGGAATTAAAAAAATTAACCGATTTCATATAATCACTTTAAATCAGAGGTAGGCGTGGTTTTTATTCAAGTTTGCTCATTTTCGAACTTGGTCTTCGGTTTTTCTGTAACATCTTTTACTCTGTTACATTTTTACCATACTACTATTTGCACCTTGCAACTTTCTTACCATACCTTTTTTAAATTTCACCTTTCATAATGAATAACTTCTTGAACGTTGCGACTTCTTAAACTTTTTGTACCTTGCGTCAATTTTACCCTGCGACATTTTCTTGTGCGTCTTTTTAGCTGGCAACTTTTTACGTCTTGTACTTTGAGACTTGAAACTTTTTGTACATTGAGACTTTTTGTACCTTGCGACTTTTTGCATATAAACTTTTTTACTAGCGGCTTTCTTACCTTGCATTTTTTCTCATGCGGTTTTTTTGCGACATTTTGTATTTTTCGACTTTTCTTTTGACTGTCACATTGTAAGCATGCTACTTTTTGCACCTTGCAACTGTTTTACCATGCGTTTCTCTTCCTTGCGACTTTTCGTAGCAAGGTGGTTTTTGCATGTATTTTTTACATTTCAAGTAGATTTTTTTTGCTCATAATGACTTTTTACAATGTGAATTAACGTAACCTGAACCTTTTTTACCTTGAGATATTTTTTACTTGGTGACTCTCGCCAGTGGTTTTGTATTTTGAGGCTTTGTTCCTTGCTACATTTTTATTCATGCTATTTACATGTACATCCTTGCCACTTTTTACCTTGCTACTTTTTGTGTCTTGCGTGAGAGAGTTTTAAGAGACGGTGTATTGTACATATACAACCCCAGTGGTAAATGGACACATGACGTTACCAATTATATCTTAAATTTATGTACCAGAACCTTTCTGTATACATTTCAGAAAAAACATTACATTAAATTTTTAACCCAAAACCTTCGCAGAACATTTTTAGCTGAACCTTTGCTTGTGCTTTAAAAGATATTATAAATGTTACTTTTGCCGTAAAATAGTCATGTTGAAAGATTGATTCAACCTTCGGTCCTATCATTTGTAGACTAATTTTTTGAAAGTGTAGGAATTATGGATACTTTGCATAAGCTTATTATATAAGATTATTTGATAATATGTGAATCAACATAAAGAAAGAGATTTGCTTAAGAAATTGATTGAAGATTGAAGGTATACGTATTTTTGGAAGAGTCATACCTCTGGGCGAATCAAAAAAAAAAAAAAATAGTCATTAAAGCTAAAACTAATGCATCTACCAAATTTGTTTGGCGGATAAAATGAAAGTAAAAACGTCAAATGCATTTAATTTTTTGAAGATCAATTGTTCTAAATCCATCAAAATTTCCATTAAACTCAAAGTAGCTTTGTAATTTGAATTCCTTATATTAAATTACTATAAAAAAGTAAACAATTTGTACTGTGCAATAAATTCATTATGAGCTATATCGGGGCACTTAAATAAAGCCCTTACCATCTGGCAATGCTTGCTACCCAACCAGCCAACAGCCAGCCACAAGCTATATTGACAGTATTTTAAATGATTTAATAATTCCATGAATAATTGGCACTACCAAGCAACAAATTGTAGTTAAATTTCTGGCCAAACTAGCGAAAGACTGCAAAAATGTGGATGCTATTGCTGGTGCAAAAAAAAATCCACCCCCTACCACATGATAGTCAATATTTTGACGCTATCATGCAGGACGACGATGACGACTGCTGCTTCTGCTGTTGCTGCATCATTGGCATGGACAGTTTTTCCGACAACGACGACGACGATTCCTTCCTCGGTTTAAATGAAAATTGGGAAAATTTCGTTTCTTGCAATTTGGCAATTCTATGAACTATGGACATTAGTTGCTCTGACGTTTGCTCTAACGTCGCTTACGTTTGCGCTTACGTATTCGTTTCCATTTCCGCTTCAACATTCAGTAACGTGCCGTTGCCATTGATGCTGTACATCTTCGTTATCGCTTTGTTTATTTTTTGTTTTTTAATTTTTTCGAAATTTTTTACTTCAGTCCTTCGATTCGTGCCGTTTTGAAGTCGCCGGACGGAGTGGAGAGGCATGAATGCGGCGGCAGTCGAAGAGTTCAAACTTTATGACCAAAAGTGGCAAAATTTATTGTGATCGTGTGCATGAATGTGTCTGTGTGAGTGTGCCTCTATAGATGTGTGTGGCAAATTCAAATATGAGTGTATGTCCATGTTTCATTCACACAAATATCAATGGCTCTGTGTGTGTTGGTGTGTAAATTTGTATGATTGGATGTTAGTCAGTCAGTTAGCATCGGTGTGTTTGGCTCTGTGCATTGATTGTATATGAATTATTTTGCCAGCACTTTTGCCAGCTTTGCAAGTTCAATGAGTTGGTTTCCTTTTTTTTTCTTTACTTTACCCATTTTTTGGTTTTGTTATGCCATTGCATAAAAGTGCCATAAAGTTTTCGACATTCATAATTTAAGTACCTTGAGAGAGGCGTGCTAAAAGTAATAAAACTTAGTTTTTCTGAACTTAAATCTGTCAACTTATTCTCAACACTATCATTGTTTACAGAAGCATAGCAATTGAGTTAAAAGTACATAAATCTATCCAATTCTACATAATCATAACATTTATAGAGTTATGGAGAGAATAGATAAGCTAATGGATCATGTCAAGTTTTTCTAAACAAAAATTTAAGTATTTATATTATTAAATTATGAATTTAATTTAGGTTTATTGGACTCAATCTAAATTAAAAATTCTAATAACAGGTCGATATATGAGCAGCGCAGAACACAAGTATCGCAGGTCAAATCTTTTTCTAAGAAGAGTTATAAGCATAAAAGTAACAGTAAAGTAAAAACTTTTTAGGACTCCGTATTAGGAATAATTGCACTTTACACCCCACGCATTTTTTTTTCAAAATGTTCTAAGAATGCATTACACAAGTAAAATTATGTATTTAGAGCCCTTTAATACAAATGTGCAAAAAAAAGTCGCATATCAAGTGGTTTCAGAGACAAAAATAGTGAATTTTTAAAAAGTGACTTTTTTGCGTATATAAACTTTTTATGCATATTTGAAGTTCTAAAAATGTATTAAACAGATAAAATTCGTGTAAGTGCGAAAAAATTACCATTGGAAGATTATGAAAACATAAAGGCTCCAAATGAGAAAAACTTAAATATTGACCTAGATGTTTTCATTGGCACCGATGGCGATGTTTTTGATTTTTAAATTAATTGATATTTACTAAGTAACTAAGGTATAACTTAGGCATATAAGGTATATATATGGAGGAGTATTTACGAAGCAAGTTAAATAGTTACATGCATGATTAAGTTTTGAGAAATTTTTAAAACATGTACAGAGTAAGTTATACAGTTAAAAGCCATAATATTATTATTTGAATAAGAATTTTTGAAATATTTAGGCACTGTTAAATAAATGGTGGATGAAGAAAGCGAAAAATTGTTATTAAAAATCGCCGCGGCTTACGGTGAAAGATTGTTAAAGTTCTTGTTTTTTTCGCGGTAATTTTAAGCACTGGTTTTCGTGTTAAATTTAAGTATTATAATGTTACAGGTTAGATAAGCTTCCAGGCAAACTTTGCACTGAATTATAGAACTTTGGTGAATTTTATCTCCTAAACCATTCGTTGTCGACATTATTTTTGCATTTTTGGACTTAGGAGACCCAAATACGTTTAATAAAAATGAAGAAAAAATTATTCACGAGTGGGCTGTAAACTGCACTTATGCCCAATTATTCGGAGCACAAGCATACAGGCCATTTCTTAAGAAAACTGCCTAAGAATGAATTTTGTCTACTTTTATAAGCAAATAAAAATATTAAACTTTAAAAAAATATTTAAAAAGCTTTAAATTATCTTAAATAAGCTGAAAAGCGAAATTTTTTAAAAATTTCAGAGCACAACCAACGTAAGTTAAATTTTTATACTTCCCAGCAAACATTTTTTAAGCCCTCAAAAAACGTGACTATAAAATGTTCATGTATTTTCCGGAAGAGGACTGCATGGTTTTATATAAGGGCAAATTGGACTGCATTAAATAATTTTTATCGCAACTTTAATTGGAAATTATGTTTCGCTGATAGAAATGTGAATGCCGCGGCTGTCTTGGTACAAGAAGTTATTTTATTGGGTATGCGGTCTTTTATTCCCAATAAGATGAGAAGCATTAAACCAAAAGATCACTCATGGTTTAATGAGACCTGCAGTCAGGTCCGAAAGGAAGCCTTTTAGAATTGGCGTTTTAACAAGAATACAAATAATAAAAGACTTTGCATTGAGGCAAGGAATCGCTGTAATGCAATTTTAAAACGCGAAAAGTTTCTGCACGAAGCTCGCATCTGAGAACAGATTCTTTTCTGCCCCAAAAGGAGCAAAAATTTTTGGTCATTTGCTAAAAGAGTGAAGAATCAGACATCAATTCCAACTCTTTTAAAAGATGACCAAATCTTCACTGACCCGGCTGATAAAGCGAACCTATTGGCTAGATTGTTTGCACAAAATTCCACTCTCCCAGATAGCAATCAGCTACTGCCCTTTGTTGAGGGTGGATCTTCTGCAATGCAGGAGATCTACTTTCGAACGAGAGCAGTTAAAAGGGTCCTTACAAATCTCAACGTAAAAAAAGCCTTTGGCCCTGATGGCATACCGCCAATTGTGCTTAAAATGTGTGCTTCTTCGCTGGCTCGGCCTTTTCGCAACCTTTTCAACATCTCTTACAGAACAGGAGTATTTCTATCTTGTAGGAAGGTGGCAAATGTCCAGCCGGTACCAAAAAAGGGGGATGCCACGAGCCCTGCAAACAACCGACCCATTGCGATATGCTTTAAGCTTTCCAAAGTTATGGAAAGCAGAATAAACTTTAACATCATGAACTATCTGGAGCTCAACCAACTGCTTAGTGATCGTCAATATGGTTTCCGTAGGGCTCGCTCTACTTTTGATCTTATGGCGTTCTTAACCGAAGAATGGAATCAATGCGTTCATTTTTTCGACGAGAGCAGGGTTGTTGCTCTAGGTATTTCAAAAGCATTTGACCGAGTGTGGCATAAAGCGCTCGTGTCGAAACTTGTAGCATATGGTTTTGGTGGGAGCGTTGCTCGATGGATGACATGTTTCCTCAAGGACAGAACGATTCGAGTCGTAGTTGACGGTATTTCGTCCGAGAATGACGCCATTAACGCAGGAGTACCGAAGGATTCAGTTCTATCGCTAACCTTGTTTCTCGTTTGTATCAATGACCTTCTGTCGTTGACGCATAACCCAATACATTCGTTTGCGGACGACAGCAGCATTTGTCATTCATATTCATTTAAAAAACGCCCAAGCTTTATGGTGATTGAGAGAAAAAGGCAAAATATGAATGACACACTCGTAAATGATCTACAAAAAATCTCCTAGTGGGGTATTGCTGGGGTATCGAGTTCAATGCAAGCAAGACTCAGTGCTGCCTGTTAACCCACAAGCGGATGGATTGCCCCTTAGCTCCCCTCAATATGAATGGTGTGGGTATTGTGGAATCAGCCTCTCTTGACGTTCTGGACATATCGATCCAATCTGATCTTCGTTGGAATGATCATATTTTCGATGTGTCGAAAGAAGCGGCAAGTGCCTAGGTTTTTTAAAACGATGCAAAAATATTTCACTTCAGCTGATCTTCGCATGATCTACACCTCATAAACAGGGTTGTCAATATTCGAAGCGCCCATCTGGCAACACTGTAACTTTCAGCAGTGATGCCAAATCGACTAATGGCATACCGCGTTTGAAGCGTCATTCCAAGCAAATGTTTACAATGGAACAGTACCCGCCACGCGAACGCTCTAAAATTGTTGAAATTTACATTCAACAAAACAAGTCAATAGTGAAAACTCAACTCAATGAGCGATGAAGCTCATTTTCAGTTGAACGGAACGGTAAACAAACAAAATTACCGTATTTATGCCACTGAAAATCCACAAGAGATTCAAGAGGTACCTCTTCACGTTGCAAAAGTCACTGTTTGGTGCGGCGTTTGTGCTGAAATGCTCATTGGGCCGTTCTTTTTCGAAGATGATAATGGCCACAGAGTTACTGTCAATCAGGAGTGTTATCGCTATATGATAACCAATTTTTTCATGCCAATCGTTCGTCGAAAGCGTTTCAGGCACTACTGGTGTCAACAAGACGGCGCGCCACCACACACAAACCGCACTACAATCGATTTTTTGAAGCAATTGTTCCCTGGCCGTTTGATGTCAAAAAATGGTGATTTCGATTGGCCGCCAAGATCACCAGATTTAACGCCTCCAGACTTCTTTTTGTGGGGTTATTTGAAATCAAAGGTTTACGTCAACAAGCCAAAGACCCTAGAAGAGCTGAAAACCAACATCCGTCAAGAAATAACCGCCATTCCCATCGAAATGCTGAAGAAAACCATGGAAAATGCTGCAAAACGGGCACAATATGTCGTAGAGTCCAATGGCAACCATTTACGAGATATCATATTCAAGAAATAATGTAAGCAAATCTACTTGAACCCAATTAAATGATATTCATAACGAACAGACAAAAAATTGTGGTTTCTTTGATTTATTTAAAAATAAAATGGGCGCTTCGAATATTGGCAACCCTGTATTAGGCCGAAAATGGAGTACAATTCGCACATTTGGGCAGGTGCTTCAAGATCTTATTTGGAGCTTCTGGATCGAATTCAACGTTGTGCGATATATTTGATAGGAGATGAAAGTATTTCATCTTCTCTCATCTCATGGGCAACGACGCAATGCTGGTTGCCTAAGCCTTCTGTATAGGTACTACCATGGGAAGTGTTCAAGGAGATACATGGCCTGACGCCACCAGCTCGTGTGTTTCCCAGGTCTACTCGGGCAGCTGTTCAAGCCCATCCCTTTACTATTGCTTCGATGTCCAACAGAACCTTGCATTACCGAGATAATTCGTTTTTTAGTCGCACGGTAAGGTTGTGGAATAGTCTCCCTGCGAGCGTGTTTCCCGGCAGTTTTGAACTGTGCAAGTTTAAAACAAATCTTCACCAACACTACTCCATCTATCCACCCTTCAACTAACTATCTATCACCCATCTTCCGAATCAACACAATGCTTATGCATTTATAGGGGGCATCCCCTGAGCGTTGGTTCAGTATAAAAAAAAAAAAATGTATGTGAGTGTTTTATAAGTGTTCATAAGAATGAGTTATAAGAGAATCTTTTTTATGCGTGTTTTATGAGTGTTCATAAAATGACGCATAATAGAATCTTTTCAATGCATTTTTTATGAGTGTTCATAAAAAGGAATCATAAACGAATACTTTTAATGCATGTTTTAAGAGTGCTCATAAAAAAAAATTCATAAAATAATCCTTTTTATGCATGTTTTATGAGTGTTCACAAGAAGGACTCATAAAAAGATCCTTTTAAGCTTTTTTTATGGGTGTTCATTAAAAAGGACTCATAAAACAATACTTTTAAAGCATTTTTTATGAGTGTTCTCTTTATGAGGACTCATAAAAGAATCCTTTTTATGCATTTTTAATGAGTGTTCATAAAAAGGACTCATAAAAGAATCCTTTTCATTCATTTCTTATGAGTGTTCATAAAATAGAGTTATAAAAGAATACTTTTTATGCATTTTTCATGAGTCCTTATAAAATATACTCAGAAAAGAATACATTTAATGCATGTTTTATGAGTGCTAATAAAAAGGACTCGTAAAAGATTAATTTTTGTAAAGCAGGCGTTTGCTATGCTAGTGCCATAATTCGGGGAATATTCATTGTAAGTTTAAACGTTGGAGTTTGTGAAAGTGATTCCTGATTCCATTTTAATAATTACACTTAAATGTTAGCATATTAGATATAGAAAATAATCAAGTAAGTTCTTTTAAATTTTTCACAATAATATTGACAAGAAAAAGTGCAAGAAAGAGTCTTCGCAAATAATTAAGATTTTAAAAATTACAAAATTTGAGTCTTAAAAGAGTATTTAATTAGAGTCATAAATGAGTCTTTTTTTTGCGTCATAAAAGAATCACTGAAAAAAATCCATATTGGGGTGCCCTCAACCTAGAAAAAAAGCCTAAAAAAGAGTATTTTTTGGGCGCATAATGACGATAAAGCCTCATAAATAAGAGTCTAAAAAGAGTCTTAATGTTTGTTGGGTTGTAAGACATTTCTACTACTTTGTAAATATATTTATTTTTATTGATTTTATTAAATAAAAACAAAAAAGCTTTGAGTGATTATTTTTAGAGTTGATAAACAAATATTTTATAAAGAAGTAAGCAATTGCTTCAACTTATTTATCAAATAGCGCATGTATCGTGTAATTTATGCAAAATAATATTTTCTAAGCGTGAAAGTGCGCTCACTAGGTAAGGTAAGGTTAAGGTGGCGGTCGGTATACCAGATATTTGGTCCGTTGTAATGCCACAGGGGATTTATTTCTCCCCTCCTACTCTCCTAAGCACAGCCTTGGAATCAACCTGTACTAATAATAAAAAGCAGTAGACGACTAACGTCTCCTCAAGATCCTTCAGATCAGCAAAAAGAGGCTACCTAGATGCTTATGTCTTCTGCGGGATAGAGTGGGACATGAACAGAGGATATGCGATACCGTCTCCTCCTCTTCCTCATTCCTGCAACTTCTCAAAAGTCATTCGCATAAGTCCCCATTCTTAGGGCATGCCTACCTATAAGACAGTGCCCTGTTATATCTCCTATCATAATGGAGAGATCTTTCCTTGCCATTTGAGTGAGCTTTGTCGTTCATTTTTCAGTAAAACTAGGCCACATCTGTCTAGCAATGTTAGAGGTGGTGCTGTGCCTCCACCTGAAATTAGTCAGTTTTGTGGTATGTTGTCTAAGAGCCAGCTTGCACGACGCAAGTTGCATGCCAAATGTTTACATGTCCGGCAGCAGCGTTACCGTTGTACCTTCTCTAGCGAGCTCATCCGCTCTATAATTTCTGGGAATGTCCCTATGCACTGGTACCCAGACCAGATGAATGTCGAACATATCGGCTATCTCATTAAGAGACGGGCAACATTAAAGGGCTGTTACTGATGTAAGGAACACACCTCCAAGGGATTTAATCGCTGCTTGGCTGTCTTTCAGCCTGGAAGAAAGTGCGATGGTCTGGTAGTCTCAATGAGTTTCTGATGTTCAGATCCATAGAAAAGACGCCTCCTCCGACTTTGCTGTCAAGTTTCGAGCAGTCAGTAAGAATATACGCACTAACTTGGTGCGCTCACTAAAAAAATTATATCTTGAAAAGTAAAAAACCTTTTGAAAAGAGAAACACAGTTTTGAAAACAAGAATTAAACAAGACAGTACATAAAAATTTATTTTTTTTGCGAAATTTTTACAGTTTCTACATTTCCATAATATTTTGAAAATGCTCAAACCCTATGCCATATGAAAGTGATGTCATAAAAATACAACAACATTCAAGATTTCGAATAAATAAGTTACGGCTGTGGGGGCATTTAACTTCGGTCCAGTCGAAGATAATTTCTTACTAGTTTTTTGCTAATAATTATAATCCCATTGGCGTTCTGAATGAGAAATTTTCATATGATCTTCAGTAAAAATAAATCTTTGGAAGCACTTTCAAATGACAATTAATTATTTACTTAACTATGCGGCGCACACTACTTTGTGCCCATACAAAAGAGAGGAAAAAATTTTCTACAATGATTAATATATGCGCTGATTAATATATGAGTTCTGAAATACTTTTGTTCTACGACTTTTTTGCAGGTAAGTTTTACTTCACGTACATACAAATTACCTGGTTGGTCCCTGTCGATACTAGTAGGAGCTCATTAAAAAAGTTATATAAAAAAGGAAAAGTAAGCAAGTATTAATTTTATTTAAAAAAATATTTTATAAAACAGAAAAATATTTTTAAAATATATTGGTAAATATAATTAGTTTGTGTGAAAATCTAAAAAACAGATTTTTCTAAAGTGAAACTTAAATTTACTTCACATTTTTGGCAGAACACCTTTGTTCGTGTCAAACAATTTGGATGCTTTCATCTTGGTTTTCCTTCTTTTACATAAATGGTGGAATGATCAACATTATCAAATCTAATTTGGTAATGACGTCTACAATTTTAACGTCAGTTCTTATAGTTTAAATTATTTGTATTAATAGGCTTACGTCTCGTGAATGGTTCAATATCTATAAAAAGGTTATATTTTGTTATGAAATGCAATAAAAGTTTCTCATTAAATAATTTCTAAATCTATAAAATATTACATATTTAACCGTTTTTTTAAATCTCATTAAATTTCACAGATTTCTTAAATTTAAAAAAAAAATGTCCAAGAATTTTCAGAAATTCCCAATAATTTACCTTATGCATGGCCATGTCGTGCATAAGGTAAGTACAACCATTGGTCCACTTGCGCGATTTGATGCGAACTTGGCATTGGCCACGTGACGCATTTGTTGTACTCATGAATAACATTGGGACATGGTACAGCTGTGTGCAAAATAAGAGTTGTTCCCTTATATTGTTTAAAAACGGAGAGACATTTTTGTTTTGTAAAAAAAATTAAACAAAAAGTTTCTGTCAGATACAAGTAAACGTTAATTTTTTTTTTTGTTATCTTGTAATGAAGTGTGGTTGCTTAAATTTAAATAAAAAAGTTATGAGACAGCCAAATAAAAGAGTAATAAATTATTTGAACGCAGAATAAAAAAGATTTCAGAATCATGTACTACACTGTAAAAAGTTTTTGTTGAAATTTACTACAATAGTTGTAGGCAACAGATTAGCTACCATAACTGTAGTAAACTTACGCACCCTTATTTAATTTAACATGTTGTTTGTTTATTGATATGTAGTGAAATTCAACAAATAGTGTTTAATTTTGATAAAAATATATAGTAATATTAAAGCTATAATATTGATATTGTAGCGAAATTAAACATAAATTATTTAATGTTACTATAATATATGTAGTACTATTTTAAAATTACTACCCTTATGTTAGTAAAATTCAACAAGTTTTACGTAGTTTTAATACAATTAATGTAGTATTTACAAATTTCTGCTGTTATTCAAGCGAATAATTTTTTTTTAAACATTCCTTATAACATTATGTATATATTAAAACATATTTTAATATATCTTATAACTTAATAGTTTTGGCGGTAGTGCAGAGATATATCATATTTTGATTTTTTTTAATGATAATTCTCAAATAAATTGGTACTTGAAATACCACAACGCAGAACAGACACTTGCATAAAGAATTTCTTCTCAATGAGGGAGACAAATGAAACCCAGGCATTTTTGGTTTTTTTTAACTGTCTTTATTTACTTATTAACATGATGTTTTCATTTAACTGTAAACAACTTAACACTTAACAAAACTTCTATCGAAAAACGTATTCTTACTAAACTTTTTTAATGAACACCAGAAAATTTTTAAAGAGTGATCTTCACTCACTGACAAGCCGACTCGAATGAGCATGTGTTGAAAATATCTGCTCAATTTTAATTCAATTTATGTAGTAATATAAAACATCGCAATTGATATTGCAGCAAAGTTCAACATTTGTTGTTTAATTTTGCTAAGAATTGTGTTTAGTGGTAAAAACTCAAAGATCAATATAAAATGAATAGTAAAATTACACATTAGTTGGAATTTCAACAAAAAATTAGTATGATATTGATAGTAAGTTTGCAATTATTATTTAGAGTGTAATTATAGTGCTTTACAAAAATCGTCAACAAAATGTTGCTATAGTGGAAAAATGCAGAAAAAATACAAAATTTCCGAATATTTTCTACTATAACTCTGCCAATTCGTTTGATACTAAAATTGTTTATATACCATCTTAAAGCCTTTAACTTCTTTGGTAAAATACAGTGTTCAGTTTTGAAATTGAACCAGACATACAAGAGTTACGTTATGGAATATACATGTACCTATCAAAAATCGGTTTTTTTACCATGAATCCGGATTTTGAGGGTGTATGCGAAAAACCAAGTATGCAGAAATTTTATGTTTTATCATGTCTACAACCTCTGATTGTAATCCAGTTTTGGTGTGGTCAAATATAAATTTACTAAAATTTAGTTCAAGATGTTAGATGTTAGATGTTATACAGATCAAGGTTTTATTAGAAATAAAATGTAATAAGAAATAACTGTTTGCTTAAATCTAGTGCTAAAGATTGCTTGAATATTTCTGTGCCGCAAGGAATAACCGCTAAAGTCGAGTTAAGTCAAAGTTGAGTTAATGATGCAGATGTGTTTCACGCATATAGTTCCGTACACACACAGGAGATTATAATTTGATTCCAGCCAAAATTATCACACCAAATGCAAACTGCCTTCTAAACAACTTATATGGAGATCAAAAACTTTAAAGCAAAATTTCTCGAAGCATTGAAATTACACTTTAGCTGTTATTCTTTGTCGACATAGATTTGTCTTAACATTTAAAAATTAAAAAAAATGCATCAAAGTTTTCGTTTAAAAATGTACTTTTGAAAATATGTATCATTCATAAAAGTGTGCTTGAAACGTTTTTAAGTTCACGTGTTTTCAAGCAAAGGAAATATTTTTCTTGAATTTCTTATTGCAATTTTTTTTTACTACTTTTTTCCATTTCATCGCATTTATTTTCAATGCCAGCAACTTGCTGCAATTGACTGCTTAACCTGAGCTTCACGACAACATCAGGCAGCAGCGTTGCCAACGACACAAGAAGTAGTTTTTTTTCTAATAGAGCAGATCTCTAAGTTGCTGCTGTTGTTGTTGAAGTTGATGTTGTTGTCGTCATGAATAAAGAATGGCCCAGCAGCAAAATGGCGTCAACAAAATGAACATAAAAGCGACAAACATTCCAAAAATAAAAAATAAAAAACAGAACAACGCATAACAAAAACGTGAGAAACACTGAGTAAAGATGTGAAAATGCAATGTTTTGGTTGCATGCTTTTAGGCATTTAATCCAGCATGCTGTAGACAGAGTCACGACAGATAGGCATACAGTCGAAGGCCGACCGACCGACGACTGGCGAAGATAGTCGCATAGACAGCCAACGCGATTTTTATATTGGCAAAATAAACTTGCATCGGAAATTTCTGCCGGAAGTCATGCGGGTAAAATGGAGTGCAGTGGGAGTGGAGTGTGCAGGTCAAAATATTACCACCATTTCTCGGATGTTGGCCAATTTTAAAATGTTGCTTAGCTCACACAAAAAACCAAGCCAATGTCGGAAGTAGGGATGCAGCGTGAAGAGCGCCTTACGAATAACCGGAAATATTTTAGAAGCTTGCAAATTTTTTTCCTAATAGCTGCCGCCGCCACCGAATCCAAAGTGTCCGTTTTTTAAATTACGAGCTAGCAGAAGGAACGTGTGCGTGTGTAAAATTCGTCGATTGGGCTTAAGCCCGGTTAAGGTTCGCCACACTTCGGACAGACGGACAACGAAGTTCGGTCAAGTGGCTTTCGATCGGCGATAAAGCATAGCAGCAAGAAATGGAAATATCCATGCAAGGATGCACAAAATAGCCACACACACACACGTACATTAACTCACACATGCCAAGACAAAGTTCCACAGAACGTTGCATCCAACATTGCAGCCAGTGTGAGCTGGGCTTAATTTAGTGGGCAATAAATTTTGACTAAAAGATTTTGTGGTTTCCACACTGCGATGACTATCGATGGCACATCGGCTAGCAATTAGTCTGGCACGCTGGTAGCTTCTATTTCTAGTCCTAGGCTAGAGGATAAGCATCGGCGGAAGAAGTGAAGCCCAAAAAAGAATTAACGTGAAGTGCTTTTTGGATGCGGGTTAAGAAACCGCAAAAGAAGTTAGCGAACAAAATGAATGGGCTTCGAAAATGCAAATCAACGCAATGGTTATTAGAAATAAAGGGAAACACTGAAACACTGTTCTTTGTATAACAATATGGATTGACAATAAGGATAGACATTAAATATAGCGAAACACTTTTATTTTATAATAATGTCGTGTGACAGCAAAAATTAACTAAGCATTTGATTATATTACGTATGTAATTGCGCACTTGGGTTTATTTGATTTATCCTCCAAATCTGAATTTGTGGTCAAAATACATATATAAAGGGTGATGATTGCATTCATTTTTTCAAATCATTGATTGTGATTTTAAATTTCAAGTCCCAATCAATGATTTGAAAAAGTGATTGCATTCATTTTTTCAAATCATTGATTGTGATTTAAAATTTCAAGTCCCAATCAATGATTTGAAAAAAATTAATGCAATCATTTTTTCAAATCTTTGGTTGGAAATTATTGACTGGATTCACGATATTGCATTCATTTATTTAAATCATTGAAAACAGTCACTGTAATCTCAATAATATAATGTTTTAAAATATCAGTGTGAAGTAAGTAAGATATTTTTTATTAAACAGTGTGTTTGGATCAATGCTTCAATCCAGCTTCGATTGAGTCCTTAGGACAAGATGAGAAAACACATTTTATAGCGGGGGGTCCATGTTTTTCTGTAACATGTCTTATTATCAAAAGTATGTATTGATATCTCTGTTGAACAAGTATTGGAAATTCATAGACTAATATTATTTGTTTAACAGTTTATCTTTGTTACTTGCAAGCAAAATTAATTTTTGAAGAGCTTTTTAATTGTATTTTGTTATTTATTGTTCGGTTCGCTCTCGCGCTCTTTCACACGTTTAGCTTACTCTTTTAATATTTCAATTTCTTATACACGGTTAAAAATCTTGGAATAAATTTTCGTACAGCTAAAAGTATATTGCATATTTTTTAACCTTGCGGTTTAAAATTTTAACTTTCACAAATACTAACCCATAACTAAAATTTTTCTGTACTAAAATTTAAACCAAAGAAATATTGCAAAGCTGAAACGTAGCATAGTAATAAACAGGCAGTACAATTAAATTTTCGTGAAAAAATGCTGCTTCTAAACATGTTGCGATAATTTCACGCAGCGGAACAGAATACTGCTCTGACGAAAATGTTGTGAAAATTTCCACGTTTTAAAAATTTGAATTTTGTTACTTCTAACAAAAAAATATTAAATAAAAAAAATAAACAAAAAATGATTTATAGGAATGAATGCATTTATTTGTGATTTAAAATCATTTAATTCCCAATCAATGATTTGAAAAATTGATTGCATTCTTTTTTCAAATCATTGCTTGTTATTTGGAATTTAAAATCTCAATCACTGATTTGAAAAAATGATTGCATTCTTTTTTTCAAATCATTGATTGGGACTTCAAATTTCAAATCACAATCAATTATTTGAAAAAATGAATGCAATCAATTTTTAAAATCATTGATTGGGAATTAAATGATTTTAAATCACAAATGAATGCATTCTTTTACAGCTCTGCCAGATAGCAATAATAATTTTACCTATTATTACACGCTCAGAAATCTTGGAATTAATTTTAAGCCAAACGTTGGAATCATGCATTTTTTAATATATTTTTGATTAAAACTTATACTTTCAAGTATATTAAAAAATTGATTTAATGTTATCTGTAATAAATTTATTATAAAAATTGTATTATATACAAGTTAGAATACAAATTGTATTAAAATATAATACAAATATCTATCAAGCATCTGTCAAATTGTCATTCTGATTCTGAAATCTGACATTGTCAAAATAAAACCTAAAGAAATAGTTTTTGTTAACGAAAAACCGTATGTTATAAAAGAAACTTTAAATATTTTGTTATTGGTTGACCAAATATTTTCTTTTTATTTTACTTGGAATTTTAAAAGTAAGTAAACATATCAAAGATTAATAGCTTTATTCCATAAATGTTCCATAAATTTATTCCATAAATGTTGATTTTTTCTTTCACCTTTTCAGGACATTATGTATTAAATGCTATACATCTTGTATTAAATGTATTAAAATATAAACCGGAATAGTATTGTTCTAAACTTAGTTTCTATTCCAATTTGGTATTAGAATTTAGTATTATGGGATTAGAATTCAATTTTAATATTTGACATATATTAGATTCTAATGCAATTCTGGTGTGGTCATATATACAATACAGTTTTTATTAGACTTTAATCCAAGATTTCTGAGCGTGTATGATTCAGCAGCTATCAAAGTAACCAACGACATCCAGCTGTCAAAATATTTGGTGTGGTTGCCATTTCATCATGCGACGTTATGCGCTTGCCGAACGTGTGGAAATTCATTCCAGCGATATGAAAATACAATATAATATATCATCGTAGATATCATCGTATATCTAATATATAAAAATATCGTGTCACGGTGTTTGAGGCAGAACTCCTCCTCCGGAGGACCGATTTTCATGAAATGTTGTGTGTATATTTAGTAGGTATAAGAATAGGTCGTATAGTATATTTTACCCTCCTTCCCCAGTGGGCGTGGCACCTCCCATACAACTCAATTTTGCGATATCGAATAACTTTGGAGTTATAAGCCGCACAGAATTCACAATTTACGGTATTCGGTATTCGACCACAATTTACACAATCTGTTTCACTGAAAACATTTTATGGGCGTTAAACAAGGGGGAGTGACACCTTCCATACAACCCAAATCTGCGATATCAAATAGCTTTAGAGTTATAGGCCGCACAGCCTCGGAATTTGGTATTCGACCACAATTTACACGTGGCGTTTAATTGATAACATTTTATGGGAGTTGGGAAAAGGGGCGTGGCACTTCCAATACAACCCAAATTTTGCGATATCGAATAGCTTTGGAGTTATAGGCCGCACATCCTCGGAATTCAGTATTCTACCACAATTTACACGTGGAGTTTCACTGATAACATTTATAGGAGTTTTACAAAGGGGCGTGGCACCTCCCATACAGCCCAAATTTGCGATATCGAATAGCTTTGGAGTCTTAGGCCACACAGCCTAGGAATTCATTATTCGAACTCAATTTACACATGCAGTTTAACTGATAACTTCGTACGGCGTTGGACTAGGGGGCGTGTCACCTCTCATACAACCTTAATTTGAGAAATTCAACATCTTTTGAGTAATGGGCGGCACAGCTATGTAATTCAGTATTCGACCACAATTTACATATACAGTTTCACAGATAACATTTTATTCGCGTCAGGCAACGGGGCCGCGGCAGCAACGTGCCGGGTTTAAGCTGGTATTTAATATATTTTTCTGATCTTTGATTACGTACCGGGGTTTTGTTGCTTTGCAAAACTGAAGTAAACTGTGAAATTTTCAGAAAAAATATTGATATTTAAACGTGCCTTAAAAGTTGAAGAAATAACTTTTTTTTAGTACAAATTTTAAAAAAGTAATACACGTCTAGTTTTTGAATAAATTTTCCTTCAAAATTAGCTATTAAACATGCAAATTAGAAAAAAAACGACCAGAGTTGTGATTATTTACTTTTCGAAAAAAATCTCATTTTTTTCCTTGTTTTATTAAAAAATTGCAAAAATCCAATTGCACAATAAAATATTGTGGATATATTTTCTTAAACTATACCTAAAACAGATACAAAAAATTGTGCTATTAAGTTGAATACCCTAGTCATTATGAAATTTTTTGCTAGAAGAGTACCTTTTTGGAAATTTCAAGATTTTGTATTTTTACGGAAAAAATCAACAAAAACTTCAAAATCCAAGTATTGAAATATTCACCTATAAATTAATTAAAGATAGTCTTGAGCCATTTTGTTAAAAAAATTACACAAACCAGAATTCAGAAAAAGTAATTGCTGTTCAAACTTAACTTTTTTTTCAAAATCCTTAAAATGGCCTTTTTATTCATATCGCACACAACAAAAATCATAAAAAATCGGATAACATATTTTTCTCATTTGAAATTACTTAAATTATTTTCAAAAAATATTTCTGATTTATATTTGAAATAACTTTGGAGTTCCAGGGTTGCCAATATACATATCAGCTATCAGCGAAGATATCAGTAACAATGGCCGCATTCAGCGCAGACAACTGTTGTGAACTGTAATGGTAGCGCTACCTTAGTTCATGATGTTTTTCTCTGAATGTGTTGCTACTATACACGTCAGAAGTGAGATTCAATTTAATTTTCATGTAAATTTAATTCAATTGCAAAGGTTTCTCACTTAAATTTAACAGCGTCAGTAACAGCATCTGACAGTTAAGCAAACAGTTTTGTTCATGTAGCATAGAATTTGTTCACTCGATTAAAAGGCGTTCGCTACTTTATCAGTTTTAGTTAGCGCTACCAAATTTGTAACATTCAGCGAATTTTTACACAACAGTTGCCAACTGTTGTCTGCGCTGAATGCGGCCAATATCAGCTGTAACGATAGCTGTCAGTGAGCAAAACAAGTTACTTCAAAAATCATACAAAATTATGATCCTCAACGTGTAGGATGTAGATTGGAAGAAATTTTTTAGTGGTATTATTTCTAACCGTTTATTATTCATAAACTACAACTTCAGCCAATATATTAATGTTATCGTTGCAGCCAAAATATTTAAGAAACAGTCGTAAAAAAGATCAAGATTAATTTTTAGTAGGTTTGAGAGAAAGACAAAAGCATATGCTCAAAGCTTAAGACCGAGTTCTTACGCTTTAAAGCAAGGACAATATTAGCAGGCAGTTCATCATCTTGGGTGATTTCTTCCAAGGCAATATAAAAATCATCAGAATCAATTGCTTGCATATAAAATATTCTAAAATACGTCAATGACAACAAAACTTACTCTCGACATCCGCCATATTTAATAGAATTGATGAATCCGAAGTTCCATATGACGAAGTATCGGGGAAACAATATTATGAAGGCACATTTACTAAGATTTTTATTAAGACGAAATACTGAGGGATTTTGTTCATAGGATCCTTAGTTATTTTTAACTAGTTAACTGATATTGTATTTTCGAGGCAATCGGTTCTCGCTTTGTATATTACTCTCTCAGCTGAAGTCACCCAAGAATTGTTTAACACATACTATTGAAACAATGTAAAGGGTCCGCCAAATAACTTTTTTTTTTTTAAAAAATCTATAAAAAAAAACTACTGAATATTTTCTCAAATTTCTTTTTTTATTTGAAAGTAAAATCCTTCCGGTTAATAATGGAAAATAATTTCATTCAAATGGCTGCCTCGGCTAGCCATGCAGTAGCCTACACAATCGGTCCAATTTTTAAGCACATTATCGATTGTGTGCAGCTGTATTTCACCAATGGCTTCACGAATATTGTCCTTTAAAGCGTCAATTGTCTCTGGCTTGCCGGCGTAACACTTATCTTAGAGGGCACCCTACAAATAATAGTCCAACGGTGTCAAATCGCAGCTCCGAGGTGGCCAAACAACATCAGCTCTGCGGCTGATAGTGCGATCTTCAAAAACAGGGCGCAAAACATCGAGTGTAGCCTCGGCTGTGTGGCACGTAGCGCCGTCCTGTTGAAACCAAATGTTGCCAATATCCTCCTCTTCAATTTTTGTGAACAAAAATTCGTTCAACATGGCCCGATAACGATCGTCATTGACTGTAACGGCCACTCCTTGCTCATTTTCGAAGAAAAATGGCCCAAATATGCCTCTGGACCAAAATCCGCACCAAACAAGTGACTCGTTTTGGGTGCAGCGGCTTTTCAATGTATGCGTGCGGGTTTTCTGTGCCCCAAATGCGACAATTTTGCTTGTTAAATACCCACCAAGATCAAAATGAGCTTCATCTGAAAAAGTGATTTTTTTGGCAAAATCGGCATCTTCTGTAAGTCGATCGCAGGCCCACTTAGCGAAGCGAAAACGCATTGGATGGTCAGTTGGCTTCAACTCCTGAACCAATTGGACTTTGTATGGCTTCATACCAAGGTCTTTATGCAAAATTCGTCTCAATGATGTCTACGAAATGTTCAATTGTTGAGAACGACGGTGAATTGATGTTGATGGCGATTCACGCACACTTTCTGACACAGCAGCAATTTCTCGGGTGTACGCACTGCTTTTGGCTTTTCACGCTTTGATTTATCGATGAGGATGCCAGTTTCTTTCACTTTTTTCATAAGATAACGAACATACGGAGCTTACGGTGCTTCTCTTCTTCCAAAATATATACGCAATTTTCGCACACATTATGCAACATTACCATGATTATCGAAGTAATGTCGCAATATTTCCCAGCGTTGTTCAAGCGTATACACAACCATATTCGTTCAGCGGAAGGATAAAACTAATTATCTGTCAAATCAAACATAAGCTAAGTGTTACCATTCACGAAATAAGCACTAGTTGAAAAAAAAGTTAGATGGCGGACCCTTTACATACCAGAGATCCACAACGAATACTTAAAAAATAAGTAACACTCGAGTACTATTCGTTCCCAACTCGGTGATTCAAATCAGAGATTTGCAATGAATCACATTTTTGAAACATGATCCATTTACTCAAAAATGAGTATGAATAAGTATAAGTAGTTTACAAAGTAGTTTACAATATGAGTACTAATATGTGATTGATTCAAAACTAAGTGAATCACATTTTTGAATCATGATGCACTTTCTCAAAAATGAGTATGAATTAGGGATGCCAATTTTCGACTTTTTATTTTTTTTTAATTTTTCAATGAACGATTTTTTCGAAGTCGATTTTTTTGCCTAATATCGGTTAAAATCGGTTTTTCGATCTTTTCCCATTATCTCTTACATCACTTTTAAACACTGAGAATAAAAGAGTTCAAAATGTGCTAACCTCAATTCAATACATATTTCAAAATAAATATATTTTTTTAATAAAACTTTTTTTGTTTTTATTGTAATCCTTGTTTTATTGAAGTTCATTATTTGAAAAAAAAAAAATAGAAACAAATTAAGAGAAATCAAACATAAAACTAAATAAATCTTTTTTGACTAGATTTCGAGGAGCACTTCTGTAAAAAAATAAAAGTGAATTTGAATTGATTGCATTTGCATTACGACTATTAAATTACTTAAATTATGTTACTACACAATTTTTGTCAAACCAGATGTCCTCACCAATTGAACACAGAGAGACTAACATTTTGGCATGCTTTGGCGAAAGGCGGTTGCGTAATTGGTTGGGGATAATACATGCATGCAAGAACAAGCATTCGCAAGGTACGGACGTTGCAACTATAGGCAAAATTATTTTTGTAATATCCCACACGAAAGGTAACTCAACTGGCATTGTATCTCAAAATAAAAATGGAATTTTGTTTAATTTACGATTTTTTAGTGGTGTTTTAATTTATTGGCGTAGTTGAATAGGAATTCCATCAATTTCTGTTGCAGTGTTATGCTATATTCACACTGCGACCTAAATGTACATTTACGAAATCCACATTTACGAACGGCCCCTTGCTCCTTGTAGGAGTAACAGGGACAAATATATATAGTAAATGCTCTAAATGCGCATTTAGCTCTCACTGTGAATTTAGCATTGCTCCGTTCTGTTACTCTGCTAATGGTTCTATCAAAAAATTCCCAAATGTCGTCATCGGTATGTTCATCAGAAATGCACACAATATCGGGCTAAGCGATTGTTGTTTGCGTGTTTGAAATGTTGGATTGATATTATAATTGTTGTTTCAATTCATAATTCATTTAAAAATTTTAAATATTTTTTTTTGTTTACCATATTTTTTAATATTAAACCATACTAATGATTTACGCGTAAGTGGTTTCAGCAATCGCAGAAACAGTGGCTTCAGTGTTAAAATTTTGATTTGAAAATTCTTAAAAGGTATTGCAAAGTCCATAAAAGCAATTGCTTAAGTTTTCATATGCATATTTACTCCTTTACTGCAGTGTTTATTTTATACCCTGCTACTCTGGAAAAAATATGAAAGTCTATACAAATTACAACATGTGGCTCATAAGGTTGCTGATAATTTTAATACTATTATTCATATTTGAGGAGTGTACTAAATTTTTTTTTTATACAAACAAGGTTTTTTCTTTGACTTGACAGGAAAGTGATAGACTATTTAGGGGAATTGATTGGAACCACACGTGAATTATGATTAGGATAGACAATTTAAATTGCTTTTAGCCGAGGCTAGTGTTATGCCTTATCCTCGGCAAGCATTTCCAGCCCTTAGTTGTTCTTGTCCTTTAATTCCACATTTTCCACAATTTAACAATTTAGCTGTGGATTTTTACTGCTACTAGAGAATTGTAGTACTTTCGGCAGTGCTGGCACAAATTAGGAATTCACATTATATTAGGGGCATTCACGACTCAGTGCACTTGCCAGTGTAGTTGAGGACTTGACTTGTGCAGTTAGGTTTTCGTGAACACACTACCATCACTATTTCAAAGCAGTCAAAAATTTTTAATGCACACAAGTGCACAGCTGCTCAAGTCCTCAAGTTTAAGGCAATAGTAGAAAAGTACTTAGTCAGATTTTTGACGTACATTTATTTTATTTTTATAAAGTGCATAAGTCATCAAGTCCTCAATTGCACAGCCAAGTGCTCTGAATCGTGAATACCCCTATTGTTTTCTCAAAGTTGGCTACGTTGTTGGTGAACTGAACGGACCAGTGTTGCTCTTGTATAGCAATCGTTTTTCATTAAGGAAAAACTTAGTGTTTTCGATACAAACCTAGTTGTTATTGGAACAAAATTATATTAATTATGAATACAAAAAATTTCACAAAAACCGAAATACCCGATTAAAAAAATTGATTTTCGACTAATAACTGAAATCATTAATCGACTTTAAAACGTCGAAAAATTTTATGAAAGAGTCAACTAGTCGATTTTTCAACTACTCGACTATCCATCCCTAGTATGAATGCGTATAACTAGTTTCCAAAGTAGTACTCATATGTGATTGCTTAAAAAAAAGTGAATCAAATAAGTATAGAATGCATTAAATATTAAGGTTTGCCACCTAATAATATGTATTTTTGGGAATATTAGACATAGTTTAACAGTGTTAGGGGTCACTGATTTCGAATCAGAAGTCAGAATTTTAAAATTCAATTTGGTTAATAGGGTTGTAAATTTTTTGTTTTTTTACGAATTCGGTGCTGGTGCGAACACTAGTTAAAAATAGGTCACTGAATCCGAATCCGTTGTCAGAATTTCAAAATAATGTAATTTTTTATAAAAGGTTTGCAACCTAATAATATGTATTTTTAAGAATTTAAAACATCATTTTACAGTGTTAAATAAGTGGTAGCAGGTCGCTGATTCCGAATCTAAGGTCAGAATTTTAAAATTCAATATAGTTTATAGGTGGCCACTCTATTTGGTCATCCATTCTGTTTTGAAAAAAAAAAACATTACAACAAACACATAGAAATATCAAAAATACTGGGTAACAATTGTTACTTTGCCAGAATAGGGCTGTTAATACAAATGTATATTCACAATATTCAAACTACGCTCAAATCGATAAATTTTTTAGTATAGAAAACGGAGGAATGCTCTGCTTTAAGTCAAATTGGCAAGAATTTTAAATGAGTGCTTGCCATTGAAATCACAAAAAAATTTGCAATATTGAATTCGTAAAACCATACGCTTCTTTAACACTTCTAGAAAAGGAGGTATTTTCAGGAGGCATTGCGATGGCCACTTTTATGGACATCGAGGGTGCTTTCGACAAAATATGCTTTGGAAGGCTGCGGCAAGCCCTGACAGAACGCAGAACGCAATGTTAGCAAATTGGGTGGACAATATGCTCAAACACAGGGCTGTCAACATGCAGAATGGTAGAGTAAAGACTAGAGGTAGAGTAAGTAGAGGATGTCCCTAGGGCGGGGAGTTATCGCCAACCCTGTGGAACATAACTGTGGACTCACTACTGGTTAGACTGGATGAATCGGGCATACACACGATAGGGTATGCAGATGACATTGCGTTGGTGGTCCGCGGCAAGTTCATTGACACCATCTCTGACATCATGAAGGGAGTACTCCGAATGGTGGAGGAGTGGTGTCGAGAACACGAGAACAAGGCCTTACCGTAAACGCAGGCAAGTCAGACAATATTCTCTTTACTAGAAAGAGGGTAGGCCTGAGTACAGAACCACTCAGACTTTTTGGAGCTGAAATCAACATGTCCACGAAAGTTAAATATCTAGGGGTAACCCTTGATAGCAAACTGAACTGGAACGAGCATGTAGAAGATAGGATTCAAAGAGCCAAGAGGGTTCTGTTCCAGTGCAGACGCGTTTGTGGTCTCAAATGGGGGCTAAACCCAGAGGCTATGAAATGGGTTTACACTATGATGGTTAGACCTGTCATCACGTACGCTTCATCACGTACGCTTGGTGGACAAAAGTCAGCCAGAAAACCATTAAGAAGAGACTGGACAGAGTCCAACGGCTGGCGTGTGTTGGAATAACAGGTGCAATATGCACCACTCCAACAAACGCAATGGAGGTTCTGTTAGGTATGCTGCCGTTGGATTTAGAAATAAAGAAAACAGCGGCGCTGTCAGCCCTCAGGATGTTGCGAAATGCTACGTGGCATGGGGCAATGGCCCTGCATGGTCATATTCGCATCCTTGATATTGTACAGAGAGATGTCAGGGAGGCGTTTATGCCTATGGATGGAAGGCAGAGAGTAAAAATAACAGAAAAATGTTATAAAACTCTTATAACGGATGGAGCCGTTTGTGAAGAAATCGCTGGTAGCGATATCAGTATATTCACAGACGGCTCTCTGATGAATGGCCGGGCCGGGGCAGGCGTGTACTCAAAAGAGTTAAGCCTATCCTGTGTACTGAGGTTGGGGAGGTTTGTGTCTGTATACCAGGCAGAAATGTTTGGCGTGCATGCGCTGGACCACCTGATAGATGGCCGGATCAGTGGCAAGAAAATTGTCATCGCTCTCGACAATCAGTCTGTGATTAGGTGTATGCAACGGACAGACATCACTTCCAGGTTGGCCATAGAATGTCTTACAAAACTCAATAGGTGCGCCCAGACAAATGAGCTTACACTTATGTGGGTGAGAGGACACTCTGGCATAGAACAGAATGAAGAAGCTGATTCTTTAGCAAGAACAGGATCAGCAGAAGAATTCTGTGGACCAGAACCACGTATCGCCATAGGCGACAATATGGTGGCAGGCCTTATTAAACAATGGACGGACTCGGAACACAGTAAAAGGTGGGAAGAAGCTGTTAACTGCAGGCAATCAAAGGCGGCCGTGAAGTGGTCTCGTAGTAAGGCAGCAAAAGTTATCCGATACAATCGAAGGACTTTAAGCTGGCTTACTGCACTGGTCACAGGACACGGTCCCTTCATGTACCATCTCGGGAAGATGACTCTGACCGAGGACGATGCGTGTAGGTTATGCCTAGAGGAGCCGGAAACAGCAGCACACATTCTGTGCCAGTGTCCGGCGCTGGCAAGCATAAGATTGATCACTCTGGGACGCCCATTTATTGGCGAAGCCGAGATTGGTCAACTAACCTATAAGGATATGCTTGAGGTGACAAAGGATGCTTACACGAAGAGCATGCTCACGTACGAGTACTCCGAGCAGTAGTACCCTTTGTCCAATGGGGGACGAAAAGGGACCCACTGTGGTCTGCTTCGGCAAATCCCCAACTTATTATATATATATAATATATATATATAATAAGTTGGGGATTTATATTATATATATAACACTTCTAGATCCTAGGTTCAAAAAGCACGCATTTCAAAATATCCGTGAATATTTTCAAGCAATCTGTCACCTTGGTAAGCAGCAGTACTTAAATAATTACTGCAAATATAACCCCCCCCCCCCTCCTTTAGGTGATCTTGTGAATGCCGAGATGATACAAGCAAGAAGAAATTGTGATAGCGGCATCGACATCAAATAATCCGATAACAGTGCCATATGATGTTTTTTGGATGAGGTGGTTAAAACAAACATGGACTCTACAACTGATGAGATTGAAGGGGTGCCCACTCAGCTGCGCCTTTATCTGGTTCGCCCTGCTGTTGATCGAAAACTTAATAAAAATCCGCTTGTTGTCTGGAAATGCATGAAAACTGAATATCCTCTTGTTTGGGCTGCTGCAAAAAAATATTTATCAATTGTTGCAACTTCGGTGTCATCCGAAAAGTTATTTTCTCATGTTGGTCTCATAGAGAAACAGGCTTTCACCAGAACATCTTAACATGCTCGTTTTTCTACGTTCAGTTGGTGAAGACATGTGGTGCCTTTAACTGTGCATTCACTTGTGCACAAATATATCTAGCCCTAACCGCCGAATTAACGTAAGCGCCACTTTTCGAAATTAATTTTTAAATGGCAAACAATAGTACGACAACAAAGTCGTCAACTCCAAAAATTTCACAACTCTACGTTAAACTGTTCTAAAGTTATATCTTACACAAAAATAAAATTTACATGTACCGCTCATACAAAAAAAAAAAAAAAAACCAAGGCAAATGCTTCTCTTGTAAAATTTGGCTTGTAACGCTTACGTTAATTCGGCGATTAGGGCTTGATATTCAGCCCAATTATGAATAAATTTTCCTGGGGAATCGGAAAAGGGAGTTTTCATTTTTAAGATAGCAGATAAAAACACCACATTTTTCTTTACTTTCATAAATATTGACGGTTGATGAAGAAATTTGCAGTAAAAATTTCCAAAATGTTTTTAAACTTTATCTTGACAATTAGCTCTCCCTTTTCCGATTACCCGGGAAAAATTATTCATAAGAAGTCTGATCATCTATATAAGAACTAAAATTGCAATATTTTTTTTTTTTTTGTAGAGTAGAGGGGGGTAATGTCGTGCACTCAACTTTAAAGTGCTTGTAAAGCCGTACATGACAAGCGAATACAACGAGTAAGCATCCGATCGAAAGATAATTTCGTTGGTAACATTTATGTGTAACAATATTCGTGTAGCATAAAATCGTGTTAGTAGAAATTAAAAAAAAATGTGCACGACATTACCCCCCTCAAAATTTGTGGGTTAATGTCGTGCATTGTATTGTAAAGTTATCAGAATGTGTGAAAAACGATAGGTAGTGGTTCGATTCAAGAAGATATAGCATTATTGTTTATTTATTTATTATTGTTAATTATAAGGCAATATACACAAGTCCGAAATATGATCAAAAAATACAATTTTATGAAAAGAAAAGTGAAAATAGGCAATTTGCTATATGAAACACGGAAAGAAGAACAATATTTTTTCAAAAAGTGCTTGACATTGAGAAAAAATTTTGGAAAATTTTATTTTGATTGTAGCGTTTTGTTAATGCTTCACGACTCCCTTGGTACACTAGGACGACCGCGTTTCCTTCCCTTTTCTTTTCTGTATAGTACACGACATTGCCCTACATCAAATGCACGACATTGCCCCAAAGGTCGTTTTAAAGGTTGACTTCGACAAATCGGTAAAAAACAAAAATTTTTTCGATCACAATACATCTTTTTTTTCGGCGGAAAATTTGCTTTAAGAAAACACTTACCTGGTATATTTTCCTGCGAGACAAATAATTTTTCTGATCCGATATAAAAACACTTTCGTCGACCCGAGAACGTGCGATTTAAAAAAAAGTCGAAGTCGACTTTTGCTGGCAGTTGCACATCCCTAGCGTTTTGGCAGCAGTGGTGATAATAAATTATTTATCAGAAGATAAAGATAATTTTTAAAGTTAACTGTTCCTGAACTATATTTTTATAAATTTTTATTTTGAAATTTTTATTTTATTTAAATATATTTTGGTATACATTTTTATAGAAAATTTAACCTAATCCCGGGATTTTAGATTTTCAATCCCGTCACTGTCGGGACAGGAAAAACTCCGGTATCCCGGAATTGCAAGCCCTAGACATGATTCACTTTGTTTTGAATTAATCACATATGAATAATACTTTGGAAACTACCTATACTTATTGCTACTCATTTTTGTATAAGCAGCTTATGATTCAAAAATGTGATTCACTTTTTTTCGAATCAATCACATATGAGTACTACTTTTCAAACTACTTTTACTTATTCATACTCATTTATAAGTAAGTAGCTCATTGATTCAAAAATGTGATTCGTTGCATATCTCTGGTACATACCCTTTTTTTCTCGCTTCCATATTGATATCCATATATTTTACAATAACCCCTAACTATCTAAAATTAATGTAATGTAATGGCAAACTCAGAAGAAATGGAACCTGCTAAAAGAATTTCCTCTAAGCACTCTTCACTTAATTTAACTACTTTAATCTAAGCCCCTCCCCTAAGGTTGGTACGTAGTTTTATAAATAATTAAAAAAATTATTTCCTTTTTCTATTTATACCTTCTTTTTTTTAAAATGGTTCTTTTTGATCAATTAAAATACTATTGGTTGGCTAGAAAGTTTATAATTGTCCCCATTAAATTTTTATTGATGACATTTTTATATATATAGATATGCTAATATTTTTAGATAAAGTTTCCTATATATTTTAGAAATTATCCGGTAAACTGGTCAATTTATAAAACTAATCTTTTTATAACCGGAACAGGAAAATAATTGATTTGAAAATCAAATTGTTAATTTGTATAAAAGTTTAAATAATGAAACAATTTATACAATTTGCTGAAGTTTTCAGACTTTTTAATTATATAATAGAAAATAAATAATCTCTTGCTTTAGGATCCTATTGAACAATTAAATTTAATAATATAATTTTATTTTTCTGTATCACTTTCTTGTAAGCAATGATTTATTAATTGAATTTTTATTGTTGAACCTTTCTTGTAAATATTAAAGATATTAATTTTTTTGTAATTTAGAACCTAAAATTTCACTTTTTCTATATTATATAAAAATAAAATCCTCTATTGCAAATTAGATATGATGTTAGATTGAACTATTTCCTGAATTTTTTAATCCATTCTTCACGTCTGTTGTCCTTTGGCATGTAAAATCTTGGAGTGCTACATTGTTTTTTATTCTCACAACCAAAATAGTCAAAAAATTTCATTTTATTTAAAATATTAAAAAATAGCCGAAAGTTCATACAACGTTTCCAATAGGCTTACGGATAGAATGTAAGCCAAATGTTCAAAAAACTGATAAAAACTGATTGCAAATAAGTAAAAAAAAATTCCTTCAAAAATAAAGGTTCAATAGGAAATGGACAATTCTAAAAATAGAATTACTGAGAAAAAGAAGTAAAGGGAAATTTCTTGCACATAAGTAAGGATACAATATTTTGGTGCTTGCATTGAATTTCACCGTCGGCGGAGTCACCTTCTATTTGTAATTTTTCAATGGTGCAGTGTTAAATTTTTCTCAATCGGTAAACAATTATTAGAGATATTACATGTGTAGCTTCCAGAAATTCGGTGTTGCTTAGATTCAATCCAAGGAGCTCATAATTTTTTTACTTAGCTAACGTTTTTTTTACTTACCGAAACAGTCAAGGCTTGATTACTCAAGCTGGTGGCGCAGCTGGAAGTAGCGTAATGAGACGTTGCCTCGAGGATATAAGATTACGGTAATCGTAGTCCAACGTAGTGCGGGCGCCGATTTGTAAACTGCAGAAAATTGTTTTTAAAGGCACTCTTTTTTTTCTAGTAGTCTTATTAACTTCTCCTCTTCAATTAAAGACTGCATCCTTTCTTATATAGTATTAAAACTTACAATTTTGTGAAGTTAAAAAAATTTTCAGCCTTAAGGCTGTGAAACATGACATTCGGCTTCACAAAACAATCATATAATCAAATATTAAAAAATATACCTTTTTAATGTTGTTATATTTTTTATGGAGCTCCCCACAACAAAAAGCTATCTTCGCCACTGCTGTACTGCATACATGCTATACTGTATTGTTTTCTTTTTTATCTAATAATCTAATGGTTTTTTTATTCTTTCATAACTTGTTGTTCTGACTAGCTGTCGTTTATAAAATTTATTATCTTTTGTTAAATCACTAAATGTTAGTTTTTAGTTATATTTATTTTTCTGTTGCTTATACCTAGTTGTTAATCTGAACTTCTTAATGCATTCAGAAGACTCTGTTTTATATGTTAACATTATTTATAAATAAATTGATATTGAAAAAAAGCAAATAATAGAGTTAGAGGTAATTTTTTTCTTGTAGCTGCTGATTTCTTTTTTATGTTTTACAGAAAAATATATAGATAACTAACTACATTGATTGAGTTTAAACAATAATAAAACTGACAATTTTTTACTATTCCCGCAAATCACAAAAACAATTTTTAATATTTTGTATACTTTATCTACAAAGGTAAGCATACTAATTCTTAAAAGCCATCAGCTGAAAACCTAAATTAATCCTAATGCTATCGCAGTGAGTTATTTTCCCTAAGTTTTTCGACACGATTTCCAAAAAGCTCTTATTAGAGCGATATAATTTTTAGGAATACAGCCTTCATTGATTTACACAGTTGTTTCAGACAAATTTTATTATAATAAAATAAATATATAATAAAGTTGTTGCCTTCATTTCATTTTCGTCACAATAAGAGAAAAATAGTTGTTTTAACAATGTTTTGGTTCCTACGGAAAAATTCCTTTTTTAAATATAGTTGTTATTATCATTTTACCATGATCATAGAAACCATTATATGTTTAAGAACATGGTATCAACAATCATAATCCGAATCATACTATGATCCTTTTTTTCTCTGCGTGTAATTTCTTCCATTACATTCGTAGTATTTACTAATGGCTTCGTATTATTTACGAATTAAATTTAATATTAGTAGAAAAAATTCATTCGTAGCTTGAACGTGCGCATTATTCGGTAGAATGTACGAAGTATTAATTGAGTTTAAAAAATTTACAACCGAAATGTTTCAGCCTGGTTTGTAGGAATATAAGGAATACCGAATATAAAGAAATGCATGATTGTAAGGTGGCCGTATTCTACTGAAAAAATAGGTGGCTCTAAAAAACCATGGTTCAAAACCCAGATCAGATGGAATGTTTTTTTTTTTGGTATTAGTGAATGTAACAAATGTATTCGTACAATCTACAGTTGTTTTTGTATGAATACGAATAAAATATTTGTAATATGTGACTGAAAACTACGAATGAAATTCGTTGAATAGACGTAGTTATTAGTTGTAGTTATTTACACACAAAATTTTTTGAGTGCAAGAATACGTATTGAAAAGTGCCTGTGGGTAAATGAAAGGGTAAATGAAATGGTATAGCAACTTTTTTCTGCGACGGGTACAACATACTATTAAAAAATGCATGCATTGCTTAGCTCAGCTTTATTTATAAATATACCTTTAAAAAAAGTATTTTTGAGCTTTCTTCAAAGTATATTAACATATATAATGAAAATATCGTCATAATATCAGTAAGGCCATCAGTTTAACACCTAAATCAATCCTAATGCTACCGCAGTGACTTTTTTAACATAAGTTTTTCGACACGTTTTCCAAAAAGCTCTTATTAGAGCTACACTCTGTTGCAACTGTATAAATCCACTCCAAATGTTAATAGTTTTGATAATGCTAACGGTAATTTTGATTTAGTTTTTTTCCACAACAAATTTTCAATTCTGAGTGAATTAGAGCAGCAAAATTTGTACGAGTTATTCTAGAACAACGGTATTTTTTTCTACTCTTTTATCAAAATTAGCATTTTTTGTAGCTTTGAAGATAATTGCTTTAAAATCAAAAGGTATTGGTTTTCGTGAAATTGCTCGAAAATTCGGTTGAAGTCATAAATCAATAGGTTCCTATTTACGTAATCCTGGAAGCTATGGATGTGAAAAAGGAGGTATTAGAAAAAGAAAGCTGGATAGTCGCTAATTAAAAAATGCTAATATTGATAAAAGAGAAGAAAAATTTAGGTACCGTTGTTCAACAATGACTCGTCAAATTTTTTCTTCTCTAATTTACTCAGAATTGAAAATTGGTTGTGGAAAAAAATTAACTTTAAATTAACCTCAGCAATATTAAAAATAATAACATATGGAGTGGATTTATACAATTGCAACAGTGTTTATCATTTTTTAACCCGCCGTTAGTGTGATGAAGTATAATATACCCCAAAGACCTTATTTCCTTCAATATCTTGAAAGTAGTATTTGTAGTTTTCAATAAAACTATTTTTTTAATTTAAATAGCAACGCACTAAAAATATTATTTTTAAATAGTAATTCAATCAAGAAATCAGAAGCGATCCGAACTTTTTCGATAAAATTTTCTTTGTAGTATTTATACGACTTTTACTTTTGGGGTATGTTTACCTCACCACACTAATGTGTAAGGACCAAAACTTTTACAAAGTTTTGCCATACATGTTTTAGTAATAGCTTACTTTCATTTCAGGCACACTTTTCCTGCTGGGTCAGACATTGAAGGAGATAACATCTAAAAGCCACAATTATAAACCCGATAGGGATGCGAGCCATGCGAGGGTTGCGTCAAGGGTGGCCAAAGTATTTGGCAGCAGGCTTACGATGGCTGAAGCCATCGTTTATTACTTAAGTTATGTATACGTTTAGGATAAATTCATGAATTATTAGGTTAAGTTATTGATAGTATCCTCTACATCCTTTATTATTCTCGTTATAATTATACTAAGCATATACATAATGATATAGAATACAATAATAATGAATTCAAACAATATTATATAATAATATATATTATTTATATAATGATATATAATATAAAATACTATATTATCGTATTAATAATATTCACTAAAAATATTTTAGATTTAAGCATATAATAATATTTATAATATTATATCCAATAAAAAAGCATAAAGTTAAATCGTGATATCTTTTTTCTTCAGTATAGTGAGGTAGGCTCAGTTTAGAATACCTAGGTGACAGTGACTTTATTCCCGCTGGGGAGCTTATATGCACAAACATATGGGTCGCAATGAAATGGAATTATTGCATCAGCCAATTTGTGCTGCGCAATTAAAGCAGGTAAAAAATCAGACCATAATCGCTATATTTGTTTTCTCATTTCATGTACTAAACTGGAATATCGTATGATGTCTATGAGCCAACAATAACACTCACACCAAGGGCAACCAAACAAGCACAAGCAATGAGAGTGATAAACACTTCAACTGGAGGAGAAGAAGTCAGTCTTGTACGAACCTTCAAAGCGCGCAGTTGGATATAAAAACACCAAGTATTCTTTAAACCGCGAGTCGAGACAGTTCAGTCGAAGCAGCCAATAGTAGTCAGAGTAGAGCAGAGACAATCCTGAAGTCAGTACCCGGCGTCTAATAACGCAGTCAACCAGCAGTGTCCTTAATCGCTGCAACAGCGTCGCGTAGTCAAGTGGGACCGCGACTGAGCAGCATCGACAACGCGTAGGCAGCGCAGTAGCGATTGACAGCGTCCAGGACGACCGCGCAGTTACCGCGCAGTCACGATCGATGCCGTCCTTAATAGCAGCAACTGCGCCGCGCAGTCAAGGACCGCGGCTGAGCAGCATTGACGACTGCATAAAGTCAGTGCAGTGACGATCGACAGCGCCGTAATTACCGGCAGCGGCAGTGCGTCAACGACAACGATCGGCATCCTTAATCGCCGCAACAGCGTCGCGCAGTCAAGTGGGACCGCGACTGAGCAGCATTGACAACTGCGCATTAACAGCGCAGTGACGAATATCAACGTCAACGACAATTAGCACCAACGCCGCACAGCCAACAGCGGCAGCAGCAGTGTGCCAAGGACTTTAACGTCAGCAGCACCAAAGTTCTGCAGCCAGCGACTACAGCAGGACGTCTACGGCAGCAACACGAAAGTAACGCAGCGACGAGCCAACAACAGCAGCAGAAAATAACAAGTATCATCCATCTTATTTATCTATATTATTTGATTTTATATTTTATTATATTATTTAACATTTAATTACAAATACTTACGTAGATATTTGAGAGAGTAGTTTAGATTAGTTCAAGGGCTTTAACCATATCCAACACCTCCCGTTTACTTCCTTATTTATCCTTTTCGTCCAGGTCAAGACCGTACCCTCGTAATCTTGATCTTAAAACCCGTAACCTTGATTGTCCCCCCAGTCTGTGAGACGAACGATAATACGCGAGGCTCACAGCAAACCCATACCCACGAGGCAAGCGACCAGTAGCGAACTTTGGATCCACTATTCCAGGTCGAGACCGTACCCAACGTAATCTCGATCTTAAAACCCGTAACCTAGTTTTTCCCTACCATCCTGTGAGACGAACGATGATACGAGAGGCTTACAAAATTCCTTTATCTTGCGATCGAGACACGTCTCTTGCAATCTTTTTTTAATTTACCTCCGAGACGAGCGACCAATAGCGGATTTCGGATCCTTTTTATTCCAGGTCGAGAATCTTGATCTTGAAAACCCGTGACCTAGTTTTCCTTACCAGCCTGTGGGATAAGCTGTTATTAGCGAATCTAACGCCAATCCTTTATCTTGCAATCGAGCCTAGTGACTCTTGCAATCTTCCTTTTCCTGTGGGATGAACGATCATTAGTGATATCTACAAATTCCTTTCCATTGTAACGAGGCAGAAGACGAACAGACACCAATTGACCTTCAGGCTAGACATAGTGGGGTTAGTTAGGAGTCACGAGTGAGGTAGGTTAGGGTAGCTCTAACTTAGTTTAAGTTACGAATTGTGAATAAAATAATATTGTTAATCATTGTAATCACTGGAGTTTTGATTTGGCGTCTGCAATAAGATAAATTATTTGCAACGATCCTGGGTACAGCGAGCCGACCCCAGCCTTGAGAACGCATCGTTACAAATGGAGTGACTTTTTTCCACCACAGCAACGGCGGGTTAAGAACACAGCCTTCATTGTTTTACACAGCTGTTTCAGACAAAGGTTATTACTTCCGTTAAAAACTTCTGCTGTTGAATTTTTAGTAAACTTTTGAAAAATATTGACACAAATGTTAAGTGTGGATGTGCAGTGCTTTAGCTTTTGCACTGATATTAACTTAATAGTATCTTGTTAGTCCTTCAACGAACGATTTATAAATTAATGTTATACAAACATAGCTAGTCCAAAAATTTAATATCTAACACTTATATCACTAACTAGTTTATTTGCTTAACGGTTTCACCCGTTATCAACAATGTTTCTAACTGAAACTCCGTTTAGAAAATTACAACTTATAAAAAAAATTAAAAAAGTTTTGTTATTGTGTTTTTTTTATGCAGATTTTCAACTCTCACGTAAAGCATATTTTTCAGAGTAATATTTTTAAGAGTAGTCAAAAAGAAATTTTCTTTTTTCAAATGCAGCTGTGTTCTTTTTTCAATGAAAATCAGGCTCGGAAACACGTCAAGGAAAATAAATATATGCTCGAGAATGGTTTCTTTAAAGTTGTGAGAAGTATCTTTGCAGATAAATTTTTTTTTTCAGTTATAGTTTGGTGATTGTTTACAAAAATGATGATGCAAATGCATTCAGGGTAAGAATGATGTAAATGTTTAATGGTGTTTAATGATGTAAATGTAATGATTCAGGCAGAGTTTATGCAATTCTTGCAACAGAAAAGATTTAGTAAACTCGAAAATTATTCAAATCAACGATGTTCGTGTAGGAGTAGGGCTTAATACAATAAAAGATACAGATAATAACTAATACCATTACACAATGAACAACTCCATTTTTTCTTATATTAAATGTTGATTATTTAGTAATAATCTTTAAAAAACTTGTTAAATTGTAATTCAAATCCTTGAATTAAATGTTTAGTTGGTAAACAAAAATTGCATCCTAATTCAGCGGTAACGAAATTACTTCGGTGAATTATTTCTACGACTTTGGTCCAGTATCCTAGGCTGCCAATGCAACAACAAAGAAGAAGTGTAAAAGAGTAACTACATCCTCAATATAGTTTACTTTCATTCCCTAGTCAACGTACTATGCATCGTCTCGGGGAAGAAGCGAATGCTTTTTTTTCTGAATTATTCTGATAATATTATAGAATGCTTATCCGTCCCATTGTATAAATGCACAAAAACTGAGATTTCAAAAAGATAAAACTCTGATTGAAGGATACTGTCAACTCTTGCTAAAGAGCCATGAGCACAGGTTTTTAGGAGTTCACGAGTTACCAAAATAGAATTAATTTTCAAGCAGAAATGTTCAAGTAGTACTGTAGCCAGCTGCGGATCCTTGCAGTTAATACGAAAGGTTTTCCCTCCGGTTATTGAACTCGTAAGCCCGAGCTGCTCTGGCTTGCGAGTAGTGTTGCCATATGCCATGTTTTGCATGATTTTTTTAAGTGTCCTGCCGGCACTATTCTCCTTTATTTTTGACATTTTTAAACAATGTCTATGATTGCTGCGTGGCGGCAGTAGTCTAGTGAGTAGCCCCTAAGCTGAGGAACTGCGGTAGCTCGAGTTCAATTTCCAGCTCAGAAAGAAAGTTTTTTCAATTGAATAAATTTTCTGTTCGGTCGTCACCTCTCTGCAAACAATGGCAAACCTCAGAGAGTAAAAACTGCCATCTAAAGCTTCTTGAGAACGTAAGCCGTTCGGAGTCGGCATTGAACACGTAGGTCCAGTTCATGATCAAGTGTGTTCAACCATTTATTAACACGCACAACACAATTGATCAACAGAAGCCCGGTCAAAGTTGTACAAGATGTTTAAGATATTTTTGCATGATGCTTGACATAAGCAATTTCGTGTTAGAAAATTGTTTGAATAATATTTGATTCAAGTATTTGCATGCTTGAAAAACCATGAAAAAATGTTTGCCGCAAGTCATTTTGCATTTAAGAATGTTTGACACATAGATGCCGTTAGTATTTGTGCTCTTTGTGAAAATATTTGAAAGATATTTGGCATAAGTAAGATACAAGTATTCCACAAATATATTCATATTCAAGCCTATTATACTTGTAGCAAACATATTTGTTTTCTTAGTGTAGTATTCAATAAGAGGTATGTTCCCGTACTTTGAACTTTTTATTCCATTTTGCAAATTTTAGTCCAAAATACCTTCACGTACTCGAATTAGTAAAAGAGCGTAAGAGGGAGAGAGTAAAAATTGTACTTTCTCTGTCAGAAGACACTCATGCAATTGAAGGGCTTACTGCAATAAAGTGATAAGCAACATGATCTAAAGAGTCAATTTTTTAGGCTCGATACATAGGTCAGGTTAGGTAAGTAGGGCCATGCACCGTTATTGGCACTTCCGCGAGGACCTACAGGTCCATTGCGATTTCCTATTTTTTATTTTTTGTGGTACCATGTTAACCATTGTTCCAATTTTGTCCTCAAATCACCCTGTGCTTTTTATGAACCTCAAGATGTCTAGCAGTGGTGTGTGTTCGCTAAATCTTCCAAGTCTTTGTAAAATCAGTTCCCCATATATCGGAGTCGACGATTCTGTAGATTTGGACATTCGTATAGAAGTTGAATTTTTGTTTCTGTTTCTTCCGGATCCTTGATGCTCCGACAGAAGTCTGGGGCTGTTATGTTCATTCTATTGGCCACTACCCCAATGAGACAATGATCTGTCAAAACTCCAACAAGAACCCGGATTTCTCGTTTGTTCAAAAGCAGAAGGCTTTCTGTTCACTTCTTATTTAGCTCTGGCCAAAGCCTTTGAGATATGTTGCAGTCACCTCTGGAAGCCCAGTTAGTGTTAGCATTATCTCTGTCTTTAAGGTCTATCTCGTTTTGATGATGCCGATTGGAGTGTGCACATCTGTATCAGCTCTGTTTGTACTTGCGGTTACTCCATGCCTAGCCAGTTCATTCGCTGTGTCATTCCCTTACATATTCCTATCCAGCGGAGAGTGACGTTGTAGGTATTGTAGATACTGTTTAGTGCCACTTTACAGTTTTGTACCGTTCAAGCCTTCGTCGTTTTACTATTCAGCACTTTGATGGCCGCTTGGCTATCCACAAAAATTACTACACTTGTGGAGGGAAGATTTTTACTGTGAATGACCTGTGCAGCTTTTTTAATAGCATATGTTTCTGCCTGAAAAACGCTACAGTAGTCAGGGAGTTTGTAAGACTCTTTGATTCGAAGAGTTTCACAGTATACACCCGATCCAGTTCCGTTTTCAATTTTGGAACCGTCAGTATAAAATTGGAGATTTCCGTAGAATTCTGCAGCCGTTTCTTCCCATTCTTGTCTGCTGAGGATGGATGTGCTGTATTCTGTACCAAAACTCACACTGGGTATGATATAGTCGATTGCTCTTTTTGATTCCTCGGTTCCAAAGAGATTTAGAATACATGCATGTCCGAAAGTGTTGTTCCTCCAGGCTTGTGATTCGTTGATGCGAATCGCGCTTTTGGTCGCCGAACACTTAAGGACCTCTTCTATGGGGAGAGGATTTAGCTTAATTTCCAGACCCACCTGGTGCTCCTGTTATTCCTATGCACGCCAACCTTTGGACTCCTGTTAGGGAGCTAAGGTAGCTCTTTTTGTTCGCTATCGTTCACCCTACGAGAGATCCGTAGGTAAGAATGGTTCTCACGATCGCTGTATACATCCAGTGGATTATGTGCGGTCGCAGTCCCCATTTCCTGATAAAGGTTCTCTGACATGCTTATCGAGTGCACAGTGATTTTTTCTCTTTTTCTTCTGCGTTGCGTTTCCAGATCAGCTTGTTATCAAGGATTATTCCAAGATATTTAGCTTCCATGGAAAGCTTCAGAGTTACTGCGTTGAGTTTCGGTAAAGTGAAACTTTATATATTTCTTCTTCTTGTGAACAGAACGAGTTCGGTCTTAATTAGGTTTACACCAAGTCCATTTGATTCTGCCCACAGCGATAGCTCATTCAATGTTCCAGTCATTAGTTCGCTAACTGTTTGCAGGTATTTTCCGCATAAAAGGATGGCAACGTCATCGGCATAGGCTATCACTTTTCAGCATAGGCTCAAAACATAACTCAATGAATTGCCAACAACAGAAAAGATTTGGACTATTACTTATTTAATTTCAGACCTGTTTGTAAAAATTTACTCTTAAATTATATTTCTTCATAAAAAAAGAAATATTTTCAAAACTTTAAAGTAGATTGTTTCAAAATATTTTTTATTTTGCATATACTAGCCACGTTTTTTCCAACATCCAAATCCGATTTCCATACAAACAAAATCCTGCTATGGATTCAGATTTTGTGAGCTTGTAGTTTAAAACATCACAGTCAGGTGGCGTATAATAAAACAAGTGATCGGAAAAAAAAATGATCACAAAAAAGAGAAAAGACGTAAGCAAATGTAAACAAATGACAGCTGACTAACAATATGAACGAAAGTGTAAATAACAATTTTTGAATTTGTTATCAAAACTAAATTATCTTTTAGAAATTAAAGGCATGGTGTTTATAAATGTTTAATTTAGGCCCATGGCGGTGCCACACTTTGAAGCTGGACTCAATTTAGATCTTACTGTGCAGATAAATCGTAAGCTCAAGCGTACGTTCAAAGATTCATGCTGTGTTGACTTGGAATAGCTTTGGAATACCGCTGAAGACGGTATGGATATTGCAAGTAGATCTCGATTTAATCAATCATGAAGGCAACCTGATTGACTGCTACTCAATTGCCACACTTTGTGCGCTGGCAAACTTCCGGATGTAAACATAGACAAGGACGAGATCAAGATACACACTTCCGCTGAAAAAGTAACATATACACATGGTGCTGCATCACTATCCAGTGGGTGTCACCTGTACATTCGATGATGCCTTAATCTTGCTCGCAGTACATTAACAAGCTACTATTGCTATTGCAATACGCCAAAACCACGGCCAAACAAGGTATGCTTGTGGTCTATTGTGTCAAGGAGTTGATGGAGACAGATTCAGCAGCATGGATTTTCATAAAATCACTTAAGATCATCGCTTGTCACTAAAACTGCGACATTTTAAAATCTACATAAACAGTTGCACCAATGTTATGAATTGAAGCAAGATTATACTGCTTCAAGTGACTCTGAAAACGAAAATGAGGGAGAAGATTGACAAAACATAAAACTTTTTCCCTTGATGCTCAAACTGGAGTTTTAAATTCACTTTTCCATAGTTCTTAGAGTTGGATGTCGATTGTCCAAACTCGTCACTTAACTAAAAAAATTTTCATGCAATTTTGCCTAATGTTTATTGATGTGTAAAATAAACTCAAAATACGACAATAACTTTTAATTATTTATATTTTAAGTAATAAAGGCAATGGGTTTTATTAATACATATTTGAATATTTCATCTAGATTCTAACATAGTCAAAATAATATGAAGTGCATCACAACTACATAAATAGAATTAAGTATTTAAATAACATTTTGCATTTCAATATTTCTGTGTCGATAGATAATAATCGCTTAAGTCGACTTAAGCCGGAACTGATTTTTGATGTAGCTGTATTTCACGCATTTAGCAATATAAACACACAAAATTTGGAGCTTCTCCATACTTTATCCAAAGTTATGGTACAAAATCAAAAGACCCTCATAGAAGACTGTCGAATCACTATTTGAGCGATTAGCTTCAACTTTGACATCATGCTTTTGATTTTCTTCCAAGAAGGTAGTTTTGGTGAGGTTGAAGACCTGAGGATGTGCGCAATGATAGGACATCTTCAACGGAACTCTAAAATCATATTCCAAGATCACCAAAGAAATGATTTGGTTTGTCAAGGCATAAGAGAAGCGCTCACCAATGATAAGAATAACAAAACACAACTTGGCTAACTTGCTATAGCGGTCTTGCTATTGGATTCGAATTGCAGTAGCTTTGAGCTTTGTCTCTCAGGTGCACCGCAGTTGATTTGAATTCGTGTAAAATTAGTGCACTGACTGTCGTAGGTAGCATTGGTGAGGATGTTTTATAATGCTATTGATGATTTATTGTCTATGGTTCCATAAGTTATATATAGCTATGCAGTAATTTTTATCAAGATGCTACTCGAGTTTCATGCTGCTTGTGGACTGCATTGAGAAAAACATATATCTAGTTAAGAAATGCAAAAAAAAACCTGACGCTTAGGTGTGGTTCACATTCAACATAGGCCCTTAAAATTTAACCACCCTTTATAATGTCATTCAAAGTAATGCACAACCAGTTACTGTTACCAATTTTATTTACCGAATTTGCAAAAAAAAAAAAAAACCGCAATTAGTAATGCAATGAGTATTTGTCTTACAGGTAAATTTTTGAACACAAATGATCGAGAACTGGGGCCATATTCTGTAACTGTGAGTTTTAAAGTGTACACGGGCTGTCACAAAAACTCACTGGTTTTCAGTCGGTGAGTTCAGTCAGAAAAAGTGTACACTTTAAAACTCACAGTTAGAGAATAGGGCCCCTGGTCCCAAGAATTTTATGCCGATTTCGAATAACTTATGTTCTTAAGAAACTTTGGCTTTTACTCTCTGAGGTTTGCCATTGTTTGCAGAGTCACCTCCTTCTCGCCGAACAGAAATATTAATTCAATTGGAACAACATTTTGTCTGAGCTGGGAATTGAACCCCAGCTAGTACCTTAGCGCGTATTTAACCAGTATATCACGGTCGCCTCTTTAAACAAGAAGGCTATCTGATATTCGGAGAAAATGAATCTTAGCAAATGTACCCAGTGGCGAATTTTCTCCTTCCACCCTACTGTTGTGTAGGTTCTATATTTTAAGTTGTAATCTCAATGTGCTTGTAGCATAGTATATTAAACGATTAAGTTACATTTTGATAAGCATAAAGTTGGTGAAATTTTTACAATAATAAGCTGTTCACTTCAATATAAGCATCAGTGCGAATTTGTATTTTTTGCAATATAGAGCTGCTTTTAATTTTTTCTTAATTATAAAATGAGCAAAATTTTTCCTGCTCTTTGAAATTTTTTAACATATTTTAATGTGTAGTGTGGAGTGAAAAAAATGTAATTATATGTAAAAAAGTTTATGAGATATATAGCTGTTAAAATTTGTCATTGAATAAAATTTAACTATCTTAAAAGTTTTTATAAAAACACTGAAAACCATTAGAAATATTTACCTTGAAAGAAAAAAAAATCATAGTTGGCCCTTACAAACTAATAGATAAAATAACTTGTGCTCAATAAATGTCGACTTATAAATATTATTTTAAAATTAATTTTTTTTTCTTCAATATAGAGTTGATGTAGTTGCAAAAGTATTGAAGCTATAAAAAAACAGAAGCTTAACTGCAAAGCAAAGTTCTTGAAGTTGTTGTTGCTGCTAGTGCTTGAAGCACAATGCAAGCCCACAAATCTCTATCTATGAGATACTTAATCTATGCTCAAGAAAAATGTAAGTATTCTAAAGAACAATTTCTTGTTATAGCATAGTTGTTCAGTTGTTGTTTCTTATTGTTGTTGTTATTGTTGTTAATATAATGTAGTCATTTCTAGTACATTTTTCCGTCCGTCTAGCTGTCCGTCTGTCAGTGTATTTGGCTTTTAGACTTAAGACTTAATGTAAATAAATTTTAACAAATTTTTCTGTTGACTCCGGCAAAGAAGCATCAGAATGCAAAATCTGTGCAAACAATCAGCAGAAATGACAACAATATCTGACAACAACAACAACAACAACATCAACAATAAGCATTAGCAGCAGCAACAGTTTGAAATGAATCCGTTAGATGCAAGATGTAGATCGTTAGATAGATGAATAGATGGTAGAATACAAAAGCTAACAGAACAACATCCAGTGCTGCCAACGTAAGCTGCTCGGTTTGAGGAACGGAAAACATCTTTTGGCAAACGGCCAAAGTAATTAATTAGCTAAAGGTGCAGCAGCATCTATTGACAGAACGTAGGAACGTTGGAGCAGCGCGGGGAATTGTGAGGAGCAGAACTGACTGAGAAATTTGAATTGAGTTGCTCAGGATACGGAAGTGTTGGCCGTGTAATGCTTTTGTTGTGTGGAAAATCAGTGTCGATGTGTAGGAAATCTGTTGGATTGGTGTTATTGTAGTAGTTGTAATTTTTTGTTGTTATTATGTGGTCGTAGTAATGGTGTTGGCAGCAGAGACAGTTGTTGCTGACATTATAGAAGCAGCTAGCATGACAATTTAACAAATCGCTGTATGAATCGATGTGTTTTTTTAAAGAGTTAAATAATAAATATTGATGTCAATTTCTATTCGAAAAAAGGGAGCCATACGAATCTGACAAGATATTGAAAAAAATTTATGAATTTTTTAAAACATTTCGTTTTCATCATGGCATAACTAGAGAAGGTATATACATTTCGGACGGCATTCTCTTTCTCATATCCAAAATTGTCAAAGTCGCTATTTTGCGAATGAGAACAAAAGAAAATTAATGGGCGCATTCAGCGGAGTAAAGAGCTGATAGCAGACTGTTGGGTTAAAATTTCCTGAAACAAAGAAATTATTTACATAATTATATAATTATAATAATTACATACAATAATTTTCAACTTTTCTACGGTATCGCTATTATAATAGTTCACAAAAGTTGACTCCACTGAATGCGGCCAATTTTCGCTTTCTCAGTGGTTTCAGATATTCTTAATCATCAAAGTCCGTCCCCAAGTGTTGTTTATTTTATGCAAGATGTTCTATTCTTTTTGTCTTATCGTTTATCAAATGTTTTTTAAAAAATTAATGTAAATCAGTATATATATTTAATTTTTTTCCCTAATAGTGTTTTTCAAAGAAAAACGAAACTCGGGAACTAAATTTAAAGAAATGAAACAAAATCTAACCGTTAGCTCGTTTTTTTATCAGTTATATAATAATTAAATTAAATAATTTTAAATATTTCTACGGTATCGCTACCATAATAGTTCACAGCAGTTGACTCCGCTGAATGCGGCCAATTTTCACTTTCTAATGGCTTTTAGATTTTCTATAAGCTGTCAACTTTTTGACAGTTTCGGCAGTTTGTAACTCCTAAATGCATCTACCTTCTCTAATTTTACTATGGTTGTCAAAGTTAAGAGGTCATCCCTATAATACGCCACATGTTTTGGGGCTGTTTAAGACTCCTTCCTCTTCGACCCACAAGATCATGACACACTTTTATTTTCCAGAGCTTTTTGGTGCTTTTACATTTTATCAATTTGTTATGAAAAATTCGAATTATTTTTATAAAAAATTATCCAAATGGTTTGTATAATTTCCATTTTTATCTGTTAATTCAGATGCTGTAGGATGCGATGGAATGCACCTTGTTTTTTTTTAAAGTTCTCCTGCCAGCATTGCAGCCATATTTAACACAACTTTTCAAAACTATTTTTACCACGTCGAAGTTTCCACTAACACGAAAAACAGCGAAGATCATTCCTATTCGAAAATAATTTTGAAGAGAGCCACCAGCTGTAGCATCACTTAACTGTATTGTTGTTCTTTGTTTTTTTGCTGATCACGAGAGGGGCTTTTCTATGCTCCTCGCGGTTTTTAAGTTTACAGTGAAAATCATTAAAAATATATGATTTTTCATCCTTAAGGATGGCAAACTTTTAGAGGCTTTTTTGCAGTGTTGGATCAACCTTTTTTATGGTGTTATTACAACCGAAATATATTTATATTTATGGAGTTCACATAAGCCCACAGTAGGAGATTCTTCCCGCAAAATAACTCCAACAAAATGGTTGATCCAATACTCTTAAAAACCTATAAAATTTTGCCATGGATGAAAAATCATATATTTTTAAAGATTTTAACTAGATGGAAAGAATTCTTGAAAAACGAATACACAAGCTATGAGTTGGTGAAAGTAGATGATATCAGAAGATTTCCTTCTCTCAATTAAAGGTTAAAAGTGACAGCAAATCGAACAAACGTCTTTGGATTATTTCTATACGATCAACATGCACATTGTAATGTGGGGACCATACTTGACCTGCATACTTCAAGTGAGGTCGCACAATTAAATAATACAGCCTTGTAGTTGTTATTAGGCTATCAAACTCCTTGGCCCAGCGCGCTTTATAAAACCAAGCATAGAAGATGCTCTCTTACAAATGATATCAATATGCATGTTAAACGACAACTTTAAATTACCCATGCATATACCAAGGTCTTTGACAGTAGTTACATGACTTAAAGCAGTATCTTTTATTTTGTAATAAAAAATTACAATGTTCCTTTTACGCGAAAAGGTCATGGTTTGAAATTTATCAGGATTAAAAAACATATTATTTTTAGATCACCAAACCTCAAAAGGATTTCAAGTAGGTCTGAATTGTCACTAGAATCAATTGTTTTGTATTTTTTCATATCATCTGCAAAAATAAGCAAATGAGAGTGTTTGAAGATGTGAGTAACATCATTAATAGCCAAAATAAACAGAAATGGACCCAGGTGGCTTCCCTGAGGGAGACCCGATTCTGCAACAAATTCAGAAGACAACACGTTTCGGAACCGTATTTGATAAGATCGCTTCATGAAATACGATTTGATCAAGCTTACGAAATATTGCGGAAATCCCATTAATTTTAGTTTAAATAAAATAAGATTATGTGGTAATTTATCAAAACCATTACTTAAGTCAGTGTAAATACAATCAATCATGCTACCAGAATCAATAGATTTCAAACAGAATGTAGTGAAGTCGAGGAGATTAGACACAGTGGATCTGCCAGAAACAATACCATGCTGACGAGTTGTCATGATTTGCCCACAGTGAATTTTCACTTGATCGTACACTGTTAACTCTACACTGTTAACACTGTTAAAGTTTTATTTGAAATTATATCTTATTTATTTATTTATCTTATTATATAGGTATGGAACCTGATTTAACTCATATTGCGATTTAATTCAAATAATTTAAATCATTTTTGATTTAAATCAAATAATTGCAATCATTTCAGATTTAAATGAAATGATTGAAATCTTTTCTGATTTCAATCATATGAATGCATTCAAAATACAAATCAATATGGTTGCTCCGAAACGAATTAAATATCACCTTAGAGCAATCATCAATGATTGCTTTCAGAGTTAAGTCTTAATGATTTAAGGTTAAAATGAATGCAATCTTTGTTTTTAAATCAGGTTGTGATTGATTCATGATTCAATCTTCAAATGATTGATTCATTTACAGCTCTGGTTTTATTGAGAGAAAAAATGGAAAATAGTTATAAAACATATAATTTTCTGTGGTGATAATAACTGAAATAATTTTTTTCACTTTGGCCGCATAAATGTATTTAGGTGGCATTTGGAACAAACGGCTTGAGTGTAAGACCTTTTGCAATGTTTGCACTTATATTTGCCTTTTATATCAACCTAAACTGGAAAATGATCGACACCATCAAATCTAACATCAGCAACTTGATAAACACCTCTATTTCCAACACCTGATATGCCAGGCTCTGGTGATATCGGCTCATTGGCATTTTGAGCACATAATGGTTGTCCTACAGGCCGTTTATCTTGTGCAGAACTAAGTTCAGCAGCTATTTTCTAACGGAAATCTGGAAGCTGTAAAAGCAGTTGCTCATCAGATACATTTGCTTTTTCGGCATGCAAGCGTTTGTATTAAATAAATGCATTTGTACAGGCCATGTCCACAAAATGGTAGAACAATTTAATCATTTTATTACGAGTTTTAGCTCTAATATGGTATCTGCCCACGAGACCATCCGTTAAATCTACTCCATCCATATGAGCGTTGTATTCTGGAATTATTTGCGGGCTACGAACTTTTTTCGTAACGATAAGTAGATTCCATCTCACACGAAAATCAAATCAAACAGTGAAAATAATAGAACAGTAAATGGAAACAACACTGAAACAAGCTAGAACGCAAACCGGCAAGACCGCCTAAAGACGGTCTTCACCATTTCGCTTTCAACGCACAACTTATTTCTTTTTTCACTTCAAATATTTTATAAAACACAATTTTAACACACAAACTGCGTACCGTAAAATTTTGAACTCGAATACTTTTTTAAATGTTTTTTTTAATTAATTAACAAAACAGAAATTTGCGAAATAATTAATGTTGCTAATTTGTTGACTTTTTGCACATAACTGACGAATGCTTATGAACGGCTTGTCAGAGATGATTTGTTGGTATACCAAAATATGAAGTAAAGTTGTCTTTTCGCAGTTTTTACAAATGAAAGAAAATATGATTACAATGTGAAACTGGAGCACAATAAACGAAGACCGTCTATAGACGGGCTTACCTGTTAGAGAGTTAAAGAAATCTTTAATGAATCATGCACGATTTTTCTTCATCGTTGACGAAACACGCTGATTCGGTTATACATTTCGTTGACGAAAATCTCATATAAAAGTTTAAAATTCGTGCATTGTTTGATGAACGAAAACAAGACAGATTTGTTAAAAAATTATCCAAAAATGTATCTCATGCAGTAAGTTTCTTTAAAAAATCATCATGAAATTTTCATGCACGATGCCTTGGACTGCAGGGTACTTAGTTGGCGCTACAACCGTTTGTCAATCTTGGCCTCATCTAAGAATGTGCGGCAGATATTTCTGTCTCTCGCTTCAAAAATTTCCAGCTTCATCAGCTTGGCGTCTACACCCAAAAAAAAAAAGCGGAGTAAATAAAGTCATATTCGGAGTCAATTTAACTCTTTTCGTGCATGGTATTTTGCCAAAGCTGTAACAACTATATTTAACTCCGTTTGTGTGTTCAATTTATTTCAAAATTGTATTTGTTTGAAAAGTCGTACTAACTCCGTTTTGAGTTGTTTTAAGGTTTAGAAATTGAGAATTTTTAAATTTTGAGTTCACTCAAAAAAAACTAGAATCAACCCATTGAAATGTAGCATAAAGCTTTAAAAATAAACAAACTCACCCACAAAAGAGTCAAATAAAGAACCCGTAATTTCTTTTGTGTTTAATTAATTTTATTTATTTCTTATTTCAATTCAATACAAAGGAAATTAAAGACATGGTTAATGCCGAAAACAGAATCTCTTCTCCATACTCACAGAGCAGCTTATCCACGATTTGGCAATTTTGAATCTCTATAATTTCTTATAACACAAAACTTTTTTTACTTTTTAGCTTAAATTGGGCTCAACTCTCAAAAATTGTTTCAAATGTGTTTCATTTCTTTGATTTTAAGGGGAATTTTTCAAAAAAGGGATATTTGTACTTAACACATTTGAAAAAAGGGATAAATATTTGCATTCATTTTACACTTGATTGCTGTAGTTTTGTTCGTTTCTTAATATAAAGAATAAGATAGATTTTTGTAGAAAAAACAGAGAGAAAGAAAGAGATAGCATCTCAAACGAAATACAATACAAAATTTTCATAAAACATATTCTGTTTATTTAATATTTTCATGTCATTGGTTGGTGCTTCATTTAGTAATACTGGTCTTAATGGTTTGCAATGCTTGCGGAATGTGTCCATGATTTGATATTTACGAGATAACGCGAAAAAATTCACCTATGGGGATCTATTGTGGGAGTCTCAATACAAAAAAAAAAATTAAAAAAAGGGTTTTATAATTCATATCAAAACATCTATAACCCCTAGGGGGAGCAGTATATGAGCTGGTCCTATTAATTTTTTCCCCTTAACACCTCTTTTGAACTCACCTTTTCTCTATCTGCCACCCTTCTGGGATCCAGATACAAAAAACACAAATGAAACAATGTTTATTATAATTAATATAAAAAAATCTATGACCGTTAGAGGATCTAATGTCTGGTCCTACTGAGTTTTTCATTGAACATTTCTTCTAAGCACACCAGCACTCTATCTACCACCTTTCTGGGGGTCCCCATACAAAAAAATATCATTGCTTGTGTACACAATTTTTCGTGACAAGATTAAAAAAATTTTCGCGACGAGACTCGAAAAAGTTTACCCTCTATATCAAATAGCCGCATAAGAAGTTTCACTTCGATAAAGATATACGAAAACATATAACTCGCAATAGTAAAAACGGTCCTTTTTATCATTATGCAATACTTAATTCTTACAGCACACTTGATTTGCTTGTTAAAATATTTGAGTACTTTCTCTTCATTCAAAGTAAAACGAACAAACGGAAATATTTGCTCGAGCAGACTCTGTTTCGTGCTAAACATAACTCCGTTTCAGCTTTAAAATACAAAGTCGTTCTTCATAGATGGTTGCAATAAGTTTTAATGGAGTTAAAAGGACAAATGTTCGAAGAAGATGCAGAGTTAGTTTGAAACTGCTTTTAATTTACTCCAAGCTTTGAAAATGAGTTGTACCAAGCAAAAAAAGTTTTATATAAACAAAAAAAATATTGATGCAATTCATTTTGCATTTTACGGCGACAAATCGTTTTTAACTTCTCCCAATCTCTTTTGACTCATGAAAAAACTTGGGTTAACTCCGCACATTTTTTTCGGTGTACTTGGTATTTCCAACAAAGATTCGGAAACCATCCTTTGCATTGACCGCTGCTTTGTACGGATTCCTTTTCTTTCCATTTTCCTCACTGCAGTGTCGTCTTTCATGCGCAGAACATGACCTAGCCAGCGAAGCCGCTCGATTTTAATGCGCTTAACTATGTCGATGTTGGCGTACAGTTCGTATACTCCATCATTTAACAATACTAGACCTGCCATAAACGCAAATTCATCCGTAGATCTTACGAAAGATCTTTCTCTCGAAGGCTCCTAAAGTCTTTTCATCTAAACTGTTAATTGTCCAGGTTTGTAATGCATTAAGTAGGACGGGCATGATGAGCAGTTTATAGAGTGTGATTTTCGTTCTTCGACAGAGAGCTCTGCTTCTCAATTGCCTACTGAGGCCAAAGTAACACCTATTGGCAAAAGTTATCCTTCGTTTGATCTTAATGCTGATGTCGTTGGTTGAGTTTATGCTGGATCCCAGATAGACGAAGTCCTTCACAACGTCAAAGGAGGTATTGTCAACTGTAACGTTTGTTTGTTCACACCAAGTATTTCGTATTATCTGAAATAACTGCAAGACCCAATCGACTTGACTCTCTTTCTAATCTGGAATATGCTGCACTGACTTCGTGCGTATTATGGCCAATGATATCGATGTCATTAGCTTACGCAAGCAGCGTAACCCTCTTGTAGAATATTGTACCACTACGTCTCAGATTAGCAGCTCAGATGATCTTTTCCATCATTAGGTTGAAAAAGTCGAAAGATAAGGATTCACCTTGTCTGAAATCTCGCTTGGTAACAAATGGTGGGAGAGGTCCATTCCGATTTCAACTCCGCTGCTGGTGTTGCTCAGTGTCATCCTGCAAAGCCGGTTTGTTTTTGCTTCGAATTTGGCTTTGTGGCTGACAAAAGGAAAGTGGGTGTTGGTTTGTTTTTCATGGGTATTCTCCAAGAATTGTCATCGCGACAAGATCTAGTCGATGGTAGATTTTCTCGGTCTGAAACCTCACTTATAAATTCCAATCAGCTGGTTTGTATAAAATAAAATATTAGATAAATTAATAGCGTTTAAATTGATGGATTTAACAAACAAATGGATTTAATCTTTGCTTTCTGATTCATTTACACAGCTTCAATATACAACCAAATGCTGCTTTAAATTTTTCATAGGAAATATTATACTTTTCTCTGTTAAAAAAAATTAATACACAGAGAAACTGCGCTCAACCTCGCAGGATGTTGCGGGGAAATATCTTTATTATGACCAATCATTGGGCTTTAGCTTACTCGTATATTTACAAAAAACTTCTTGATTTTTAAACAAATTTTTTCAACAATTTTAATGTCCTTAAACCCTATAACACGACTTAAAACGGAATTGAATTTATTCAGATACTTTTTTCATTTAACTTTTTCAAAGACCTTTTAACACTTTTAACATATTTTGGGCTAGAAATAAAATAAAATAAAAAATAAAAAATGAAGGCCAAAACGTTACATAATGTATCTTTAATACCATAATGTAATGTGGTTTCATCTTTGGCTGAGGCAAAACTCAGTCATCCTAGGATTCTCTGAAGGGTTCACTCAGGGTGCGGTCAGGAAAATAAATTATTTTGCAGCGGTTGCTCGAGCTCTGTTGCGTGGGCCAACGAAGCAGCGCAGCGAGCAGTAGTGGTGCGGTCAAGAAAATAAATCAGGGGTGTTATGGAAACCAACAATTGCCCGAAACGGTTTTGAAATTGACACAGATTTCATTCTGGTATCATAGAAAATGAATATTGATTTCAAAACTGGTTTCATTTTCAAAATTGGTTTTGGGTTTCTTAATCGATAATCGGTTTTTATGACACCAAAATGAAATCTGTGCTAATTTCAAAACCCATTCTGACAATTGTCGGTTTCTATAACACCCCGAATTGACTTTGCAGCGGTCGCTTGAATTCTGTTGCGAGGGCAGATAGTACTGCGAGCAACCAGTAAGACGATTCTAATACGAAAGCGAGGATGACTGAGATAGCCAAGCAGCGAGGTTTAGTCGGCGCAGCGGGCAATTTAAATGGCTATGACGGTGCAGCGTGCCAAAGTGGTTCAGTCGGAGGCTCAAAGGTTTTGCAAAGGCCAATTGTGTAAAACTCGAGTTCTGTTGCAAGGGCTTATAGCACGGCAAACAGAATCCGAAGGTTTTCCGAGGGCGGTTGATCACAAGATCTGACTGCGACGCTTGAATACTGTTGCGAGGGTTGATAGCACGGCATTCAAGCATAAGGTATACAAAAGAAGAGCTGGACTGCAAAGTTTTAATGCTGAAGCGGGGGAGCTGAAACAGCTAAATAGCATGGTTTACGGAGCTTGGTAGGACGACGAAAAGCAGAAAACTTCAAGGTTCGGTTATAAGGCTTATATTCTGTTGCAAGAGCGGGTAGCACGGCGAGCAGAATATAAGAATAGGCTAGCAAAAAAACTAAATAAAATAAAAACAATAATATGTAGATACTAAGAGCATAGGTTAAGCGGCAAGGCTTAACAAGGAAGCGGAGGTCGGTATAAGCAAATCTTATCACTTCAAGTCACTCCAGATGTAACATCTTCTTACATTCTTATATACATGTCGTTATGAAGTTGTTGCGAATTATATGGCATGTCAGTACTTGTTAAGATATATTCATGTTTGAATTTCGATTCGAGTAACTCGATGTTTCAATTAACTCGAAATTACTCGAAATTACTCGAAAACTCGAGAAATTATCGAATAACTCGTGATATTTTCAAGTTACTCGCAAGATTTAAATCTTATTTTTTTATTCCTTGTTCTCAACTTCACTCTAGCCACTTCTCTAAGAGTACTTATTATTTTGCAAAGATAAGTTGGATTAAGGGAAACTATTTATTCCCTAGAACTCTATTAAGTAAAGTAGTCAAAAGAAAGAGAGAGTGAGAGAGAGAAAGAAGAAAAGAAAGATTATTACAACTACATTTGTTCATATGAATTTTATCATGATTATTCATTTTTGAATTGATTATACAATGTTAATTCAATATGGAAAACTGAACCAAAATTGTTCATGCTTTTCATTAAAGGAACATTACATCGAAACACTTTGAAGGTTCATAAATGTTTATAAAAACTGAGAGTGTAGCTACCTATGTTGTTTATGTTTCATTAATTTTAGTTATTTATAACAACTCTTGAAATATTGGTATTAAAATTGCTTTAAATTTTATTAATTTTATGAGAACTACTACACACAATAAATATATGCGATTATTTATAAAACAATTTCACTGTGATCAGCTATGAGTCATGACTCATGATTTTACTAAGCATTTTATCCCAATAGGAAATGGTAGCATATTCCACAAACATGCATAGGAAGGGGTTCAAGCTGAAAAAAAATGCAAGTCTTTATTCTTGGGATCAATGGAAAAGTACTTTTAAGTGCAATTTAGTTTCGTGAAAAAAAAATTTGTTCATGTTGTATTATTTAAACAAAATTGATAGAAACCCAAATGTTTTTTGGAAATTTATGAAAAATACGAGAATCAGCTTCGCTACACGCAATATTTTTAGATTTTTTTTTAAATAGTAATATTCTAAGTAAAATTCAACTGAGTATAAGTGGATATTGTTTTCCAATTCTAGTATGTCAAATGGCTGTAAAACATCAACGAACTTCGGTGCTTTAAAATTTTAACAAATATATTTTAAAAAACAATTTAAAAAGTTCTGATTACAGATTATCTGAAATGTATTCTCAAAATGACCTTCTATGAGAATTTTCGCAAATGGTTCTTGTTATTTTAATTTCTTTTTTTCGGCACACCGTGATATTAGAGTACTATCCAAAAATCAAAACAAGACAAAGTTTAAATTTTCCTTGCTTTCTTAATTTTTAGTAATATGCATGGCATATGACCGTTTCGTGCGCCACTATGGATGCCCATATAGTATACATATTTGGATTGATTCCCAAGCCTGAAAGTGTGGCTGTGTTATTACCTCATTATCTTTACATTTGATCAATAGAAGCTCGGTGAAAGTCCTTTTAAGGGTTGAAATGGCCAATTTATTATTATATTATATATCTGTACATTTGGACATATCAATGCTTATAATAAAAACATCGCTTCAGTACATAACAATAAAATACTGGCAATTCGGTCAGATACATATTTGGTGCGATATATATTTGGTCTTTTTTTTTGGTATTTTATTTTACAATTAAATTTTTTATTTTAATATATTTTAGATAACAATTTTATTTTTTGATACGTTTTCATTTGAACAATTTTCACAACTGAAATTTTTAAAATGAAAATTTCTGAAAATATAATAAATGAATACAATTCAAAATGTTTTTTTTATAACAAGTGTTTTATAGACAAGTGTATGTATTTTCAATAATTGCTAAAATGATATAATACGTTATTAATGATAAATCAAGGTAAGTGAAATGTAAGTTAAGATAAAAAACAACGTCAGGAGAGGTAAGTATTAATGTAACTAAAGGTAATTATCAATGTAACGAAAAGGTAAGTATTAATGTAACAAAAGGTAAAATAGAATGTAGAGATTTACTCTAAGTGGTGATGTAACAGAGCACCACACATATATGCTGAAAAACCATGCTGTTTTATTTTCTACTGGGTGTTTCCACTGATGAGTGAAAGCATATACACACATTGAGATCAGTGTTGTGACTGTAACGCAAAGTAAAATAATATGTTAAGCAATATTATTTTTTTGTCTCTTAATATAACTTATTACTTTACTAAGCGTTTATATAACTTATTACTTTCAGCAGAAGTAATAACATCCAGTAATGTTAATACTTTTTGGCAATCTATTTAAAAAAATAGTAAAAAAGAAAAACTTTTAAAAAGTTTGCTACGATTCAAGTGTCACTGGCGATCGTCGATAAGTCGAGAAAGAGGCTGGATATTGATAAAATAAGCTTAATAGATTACCAAAATATATTTTTTAGCTTTGTACGATGTATAGTTTGTAGACAAAAATGCACCAAAGAATTTCTTCCAAAAAATCTCGATTTATGTGCCAACCATAATTTTTGAGTTTTTTCCAAGTGTGCAGACTTGCAGCTAGTGTAATATTGATCAATTCGGTGTTTATATCGTCCTTATCTGATGTACGGTTTGGATTTTATGTAAAAAAATGGACCAAAATTTTTAAACCCTAATTTTTTTGAAACTAAGATAGATAGAGCGAAAAGAAGCTTTATTCGGAATCAAACTTTTTTTGTCGATAAATCGAGAAAGGAGCTGGATATTGATAAAATAAGCTTAATTCATTACCAAAATATACTTTAAAGCTTTGTACGATGTATATTTTGCTGATTTTGTAGACAAAAATGCACCAAAGAATTTCTTCTAAAATATCTCGATTTATGTGCCAACCATCATTTTAAAATTTTTCCAAATGTGCAGACTTTTTAGTCCCAAGCCATAAATATAAAATGAATACAAATGAGGATATAAAAATTAGTAATGAATAAAAAATGAATAATGAATAACAAACGAATAATGAATAAATAGTGAATAATGAATAAAAAATGATGAATGAAAAATGAATAAAGAATAAAAAATGAATAACGAATAAATAATGAATAACAAAAGAAAGAATAATTAAAAATTCTGAAATTCTTTGTGAATTGCATTTTTTGTGGATATCATTCAAATGAATAAAAAAATTATTCATTATTCTAATTAACGAAAATGAATAATTAATAATTTTTTTAAAAACTAATTTAAATTAAAAATATTATTTATAAATAAATTTTTATTCATTGAATGCATTCTTATGTCGTTATTCAGTTGTATTTAAAATTCTGAATATGAATGCAAATTTTATAGCTGTGGTTTTTTTCAAAGCGATTTTCGAAACACGACCGCTTATTGTATGAAAAGTCACTTATTTAAGCGATTACGAAGCGACATTCCAAACAATAAGCGGTCGTGTTGTACAACTCGCTTAGAAAAAACACAGCTAATAACGTATTTTGAATACTTAAAAAAATTTAAATATTGATAACCGTCCGATTTTTCCTTTAAAAAGATATACAGTGCATATTAAAAGTAACCAAACTTGAAGTAGCAAACTTACTCATATTTTTTATCGTCTTAATTATTTCCTTAAAATTTTAAGAGTTAGTTTTACTTAATAATGTATTGCGCTTAATAAAGCATTAAAAGAAATGAAGTAAAAAATAATGGTACTTCAGCAAAGAGAGCAGTATATGAAAAGAGCAATTCATAATAAAAGCAACTTAATTGAGTCCGCTTGACGGTAAATGTCTGTTATATTTTTAATTTTTTGCTTAGTTAATACTGATTTAGACTAAAAAGAGTCATTCGCAAATAATTCCTTGTTCGAAGAAGACATTTAAAATCACCAAAACGTCATGGTGTGTGATAAAAAGCTAGAGTCCTTTAAACAGAAAATAATTGATAAGCACAAATAAGGAGCATCACAAATTTCTTTATCAAAATAGTACAAAATAAATAAATCTATAATTTCACGTCTTATAAAAAAGTTTGAGATGGAACCGATTACTGTTCACCGACGAGCGCCGACTAAGGCTTCCCGCAGAGTAAATGCCAAAGCAGGCAGGCAGGCAGGCAGGGCAGGCAGGCAGTAACCTGCGAAGAAACGAGATAGAAATAACTTTTTCTCGCTGGTTCACATAGTTTTTCTGCGCCTGTCTTTCTGCCTATCCACTTCGACGCTTACTCTGTTTTCAACCTTAGAAGTTACAGTCAAGCGAAGAAGACAGTGCCTTCAAAAAGGCACTTAGAACGATGATTTACTTTTAAGACGTCATCTCTTTTGGTTTAAATCAATAAGAATTTCTGTATTCCATATTAAATTTTGCAAGAACTCACTTAAAATTAGACAGTTCCTTTTAGTGGCGAGTCCAAGTTTAATCTCTTTACCAACTATGGCATGGCCACAGCGCCTTAAACTTTAAAACTGTCAGGTCACAGTTAAGCATGAAGGCAGCCGAGATTTTTTTTTTATTTTGGATTCGCCCGGAGGTATGAATCTTCCAAAGATACGTATACCCGACCTATACGCATGCACGATTTACACTCTAGATCCTGCCCGGATCAGCCGGGACAGACAGAATGCACCTACGTACTAAACATACCCCCTATTGGCAACTAGGATTTTCCACTAAGCACATTAAGTGGCTTTTCAGCGGAATTTAAAATTTTAATATATATAAAACTTGTATTTAAGTATATTTGATTCTATAAAAATAAGCAACATCGAATGAAAATAATAGTAATTATTAAATTAATGTACTCGAGATAGCAATCCTGAGTTCAAGAGCAATCCAAAACACTATACTCATTTTAACTGGTTTGCGGCCATTGTCCAACCCAAGAACCTACGTGGAAACGAGATAAATCTCATATCCGCCAAATCAAAATCCCAATTAGTTAGATATGCATTTGGGCCAACGCAGGCATAAACTTGTGTGGAAAGCGATATACTCTGGCACACCAATCCAAGTGATAGTGTGAGTTCAGTCTAATTTCAAATCAGGAAGCCACGTGAGCACGTAAATCCCAATTCGATTTAAAATTAAAATATTGAATAATTAAAAAGTAAGTTTTAAAAACGATTCATATTTGATGGTGCTTACTTTATAAAACATAATATCGAGACAAAAAGGAGAAACAGAACAATCTCAATTACCAATATTATATTGTTATAAAACTGCGTTAGGTATAATAGGATGGAGTTAAATTGATTTAATTATTTAAATTTAATATAATTTTCCGTTTTAAGACGTCTACCGAATCAGAAAAATTAATCATGTTGAATTTATCATTGAAATCTCTGCACATACATCGTAAAGGTTCATGAAGAGCGTAATTAGAACTGCACTGACTCAACTTGAAAAACAGAAAATGTCTAGTTTCTCTCCTTGGGATGTTAAAATTTAGAGCTGAGATTAGATATACCAAATTAATCTCGCCACGAAGTAATTTATACAGAAAAATGACATTAAGCATCATTCTTCTGCTTCTTAGGGAAGGTAGTAAAATAATCTTAAGGCGTATTTCATACGATGGAAGCATAATATTGGGATTCCAACGACTATGACGTAAAGCAAAAAGTAAAAACTGTTTTTGAACGGATTCTATGGCGTCGATGTAGACATTATATTGTGGGTTCCATACAACTGATGCATATTCAAGAATTGGCCTTACGAGAGAGGTATATAATAATTTAGTAGTAAAGGGATCACTGAATTCTTTAGCCCATCTTTTAATGAAACCAAGGACTCCTCTTGCCTTATTTATCACCACATTAACGTGGAGATTGAAGCGAAGTTTTGAATCCATAATAACACCAAGATCGAGAAAACTGGAAACTATTTCTAAGTTAGTGTTATTTATAGTGTAATTTATGTTATTAGCAGATCTTCGCGAGAATGTCATTTGCTTACATTTTTTTAAGTTGAGATTTAATATATTTAAGCTACACCAGTCCACAAGTCTATTTAGATCAGATTGTAAAAGATATCGTTCTTCGGGTGATTTGTAACAAGGAAAAAGTTTCACGTCGTCAGCGTACATTAAGACGTTACAGTGTTTTATTACCGAAGGAAGATCATTAATGAATAGTAAAAACAAAACCGGTCCAAGATGACTGCCCTGAGGAACGCCAGAAGTGACCGAAATACTTGTTGAAAGAGAATTCTTATATAAAACCTTTTGAGTACGTCTAGATAAATACGAATTTATCCAATTTAGTAATGTGACAGGAAGCCCAATAAGGTGGAGTTTTTTCAAAAGAAGATTATGATTAACACTGTCGAAAGCTTTGCTAAAGTCCATATAAATAACATCAGTCTGCAGTCCCAAAGTAAAACCATTTATAACACGCATAGTAAACTCTAAGAGGTTTGTTGTAGTGGACTTACCCTTCAGAAAACCATGTTGAAAGACAGAAATGGTGGAAGACACGGTGGGTTAATTGATCAGTTATGATTTTCTCAAATAACTTAGGGATTGCACTTAATTTTGCAATTCCTCGATAGTTAGAAACATCTATCTTGGAGCCAGATTTATGAAGGGGTATAATATAAGAATCCTTCCATATATTAGGAAAATAACCACTATGCAAGGAAAAATTAAAATGTTTGCTAAAGGAGTACACAGGTTTGTAGCACATTGCTTTAAAATACAGCTTGGAATTTTATCAGGGCTGGTCGTAAAAGAAGATTTTACTTGTCGAAGATAACACATAATAATACTTGGGTCTATTACAGGAGTTTCAAAAGAGTTAACTGGCGGGAGAAAAGGATACACCGTGCTAGTATTAAATGGTATATCGGAGTAAGTTGATTTAAATAAGTTTGCAAACATGTTAGAAATCACATTGTCACAAGGTGATTCTTCCTGATTGAACTTACGAACTAGGGGTGGAAAGCTGGAGGCTTTACGTTTTGAGTTAACAAAACTATAGAAAAGTTTTGGATCATCTTTCAATTGAGATTTTATGTTAATTATATAAGCAGAATAGCATTGTTTATTTAATAGTTGATATCTATAGCGACAAGAAGAATAGAAAGCAAAGTCTAAACTAGAACCAGATATTTTATATTTTTTAAATAAACGATTTTTTAAATTTTTAAGTGCCTTTAGATCATTTGTTAGCCAGGGTGGATTTAAAGGATTGGAGAAACACCTTTTTTTGGGACGGACAATAAGAAACACCTTTGCAGAGTATCATTGAAAAACTGTACAGAAGATTCGACGTCATAATATGAATATGATGTTCCGCTAGTTAAAATTGGAGACCAATCAGTCTGCGAAAGTAAAGAATTAAGTTTTACATAGTACGTTCTCTTAAAATTATAAACTTTTTTATTTCGCGCATCAGTAGTTACTTTATCTTCTTTTTCGTGAAGGAGTAAAACTGTTATTTTAAGAGTTGGATGATATACATATTCTGGAAGAGATACGGGATTCGAACAATGGAGATTAACAGTAGTGTCTACAAATACAAGGTCTAGGGTTCTGTGGTTTATATTTAAAATATCATTGACTTGTTGAAGACACAGATCAGAAAGCTTATCTAAGAAATCATTTATCCAATCACTATTGGAAACAGGAGTAAGAAATGAAGTCACAAAAGGTGAAATCACCCAGCACAATAAGAACGTCTTTATTTTTTAACAAATTATGAACTTTTCGATGGCGTGTAAATGTTTTAAATACATTATTAAGTCACATTTAGGAGGAATGTAAGAGCAGGTAACACAAGTAAGACGATTTTTTAATTAAACTGCAACACAAATGAACTCAATGTCACTGGTGCCAAGAATTGTTAATTCTTCAGATGCAAGCGAGTTTTGAACAGCTATCAAAACACCACCACCGATCTTATCATGACGATCTTTACGAAAAATTTGATACTTATTGCACATTATTTCAGAATTTAAGATATTAGAGCGAAGCCAAGTCTCTGTAAAAATTATGATGTTATATTCAAAATCAAAACTGTTTATGAAAATATCGAAAAATTTGGAGTTAAGACCCCTGACATTTTGGTAAACAAGCTCTAATTTAGACTTGCGGTTTATTAATCGTTTTTTGAATGAGATTCAGGACTATTTCGGGGACGCGGCAAATGTGCAACATTTACCGGTCTTGGATTGCTTTTACATTCAAATTCGCGTACAATTGTGTTTGGCGGCCAAAAGTTAACATCAACTAAAGAATTAAGTAAATTTTTAGGAACTGTTAATCTAAAAGAAGTAATCGATCTTACATTTGAATATTTGAATTTATGAACAATTCAACTTTGCAAGCAAGGAACAATTCAAGCAAAGAACAATTCAACTTTGATTTAATGAAAAAATCTATATCAACCTCTGTTGTATCCGCAGCTAAGCGAGAAACAAAGATTGATTTACTTGGTGGAATTGCAATGATTGGCGATGGATTTGTTTTTTTGGATTTAAACAAGCACTAGTTCATTAAATTTCATAAACAATGGACCTGTTTATTTATAAAGAGATATACAGTGGCTCACAACGAAAGTCGGGCAGGCATTTCTTAGGTACGTTCGCATTGGTTTCAGAAATGAAAATGTAAGAAGAAACTTGGAATAAATATTTTTTTCAAAACATTCTTTATTGGTGAGCAAAATTAAACAAAAACGTTGTTAAAAAATTAGAACATAATGGTAAATCAAAATTAAATCAAACCAAAAACGAGCTTTAAAAACGAGCTCACATTGAAAGTCGGGCAGATAAGGAATTCAATGCTAAAACTAAGAATTTATTATTTTGTTGCCAATCCTTTTTCTTATATGACTACCTGCAGCCTTTTTTAAATGGGTGCAACCAAATTTTTAAAAACTTCAGCTCCAATCTGATTCCACTCTTCACTTAGGATACTTTTTTTTAGGATTGGATCTTTAGTTGTCCATCTCTGATACTGCACACAGGGTTCAAGTTCATCTACAACATTTTAATCTGGGCCTTGTGAGGTTGTTTTTATGACATTTGAACAAATATTAAGTACAAAATTCTTTACCAAGGGCGTCAAATGTTTCAGGTCATTGTCTTGGTAAAACTAAAAATTGTCTGCAATTCTTTATTCACACGCACTTTCTTTTACTTGCGCCATGAGAATGTTAAGGAACATATTTTTGTCCATTATACCTTCAATAAAATGAATCCTTCCAACATCCGACGCAGCCCCAAACCATGACTGATCCTCTACCATGCTTAACCGTATGTTTAAATTTTTATTGCAAAATTCTTCATTCGGTATTCGCTTTCCATCTGAACCATATAAATTAAATAAGCTCTCATCGGTAAACAAAACCTGTAATAAATGTTTATTGTTTAAAAGTGCTAAATATTCTAATGTATTCTGTTTTATTAACTTTGCTTCAGAATGAAAAGTCTTTGGTCATTTGCTCATGCACGAAATTGGGGCGTTCTTTTACATTTTTCTTTCTAATACAGAGCTTTTTTCGTGCAACTCCTCAATTTAAACATTTTTTTCTCAAAACCCTTCAAATTGTTTTTGAGTGTACACTCTTTTTCAAATTGAGTTTTAACATAACCTCTAGTTTTAGTCCAAATTAAAATGGGTCTTTTATTATTTTTCTTAAAAAATACCTTTCATCTTTGGAGCTAAGTTTATTTTTAGCTACTGTACGTTCTTTATTGCATATTCTCTTATCTTGTATATAATGCATGATTATATCGTGCATTGTTGACTTACTTTTTAAGGAGAATTGTGAAATTTATCGCTCACATTTTCCTTTCAAATAATAATCTATCATGATCTGCCTTTCTGCCAGTGTTGATTATTTCACTTTTCGAGAAATGTTAATTTTTTTAAATTTTGCATTTGACTGAAGTTATTCCAACAGTAGTAAAAAGTTGTAAGCAGTAATAACGGTTTAAGGACCACAATTTGCATTTTTTCTTTACTTGCCCGACTTTCAATGTGAGCTCGTTTTTATAGGTTTGTTTCGATTAAAATTTGTTTCACCGTTATGTTCTAATTTTTTAATTATGTTTCTGTTTCATTTTTTTTCACCAAAAAATAACTTTTTGAAAAAAATATATATTGCAATATTCCTCATACATTTTCATTTCTGAAATCAATGCGAAAGTGCTAAGAAATGCCTGCCCGACTTTCGTTGTGAGCCACTGTAAGAGGCATTCATGCAGCTCTTTGCTGAGCGAGAAATGCCAACCAGATGGTTATTTCTGCATGACAACGACAGAGGAAAATTAATAAAGTCCCTCGATATATTGTTTTTAACTGGCTGCATCTTTATGTAAATCGAAACGAGCTGCAATATTTTTTGATATGGAAAAATGTATTACTTACCACATTCAGCCTTCGTTTCGTTTTACATAAAGATGCAGTAAGATAGCTTGAAAATATCACATTTTTTAGTTAAAAAATTAATTTTTATATATGAAAAATTTTGATTTCAACTTTTAAAATTTCAGTTGTTGAAAATTTAGACCTGAATTTTGAAGCACTTTATATCGGAAATCACAAAAAATAGAGTATGTTTTTTAAATATTTTGAAGACAATACTCTTTAGAATGAAATGAATAAAGGGACTTGAGAACTTTCATAAAAACATGAGTTAATTTTCTTCTACTTAATATTTGATTTCAATAAAAACATAAAGCTAGCTAAATGGCAGGATACATTTTTATGAAAGTACAAATCTAATGTTAGGCTGGCAACACTACTACTTTCTTATCATTCAACTTTCTCTCTTCACTGCGCATGTACTCTTACAGGCAAAGGAATACATTTTTGACGTTTTTTTGTCTCTGAACTTTCTGGGCAGCTGATACCCCCCGACGGACTGTGTGAAAGCATGTACGAATTTTTTGTCTACGCGAAAGTGCAGCAAATTAAATATTTTTTATAAAAAAACAAGTAAAAATAAGTCATAATAACCGATGTAAGTGATAAATGCATAAATAAACTGAATAAAGTTAAAAATAAAAGAAGTGAATAAAAGCAAAGTGCACAAAATAAGAGTTACATTTTTTAATTTTTAGACAGAAATGTTAAAGTTGAATTCCAGCAAAGTGTAAATTGGAAATCAGTGCGATACTGTGCTAAAAGCATAGAATAGTGCTGCAAAATGAAAAAAATACTTGCTATAAAGCTCTGAATTAAATGAAAACTTGTGTGAAATCGAAATTAATACAATTGATTGCCAATTTTCTATTCGACACTTCCAATTGATGATCCCTTTGAGGATATTGATTTTTCCTGCGCACAATTTTGACGTTATGACTTTCTACTTATGTCCTATTTATTTCAATTTATCCTACTTTCCTTTCAAACAGCCGCTGAATGTATTTTGTTTTGGCTTCTTGCTTTAACCCTTTTTTTGTTTTGATAAACAAATTTCTTGACACCTGTATTGTTTGGTGCTTTGTTGTTTTTCTCGGTATGCAACAAGGTTTTATTGTTTGTTATTATTTACCCAAGTTCATTGACTTTAATGGATTTACCGTTGTAGCTAAGGACGACTGTTTTTGTTTTTGCTATGATTACCATTTTGCTTTCACTTGTTTTGTTTTTTTTTTTTTTCGTTTTCTATAACATTATTCTGATGTTTTTGCTGATTTTACTTAATCACATAATTTCAAGGTGCTTTATCGGTCATTACTAAAAATAAAATCACTGATTTATTTTTCCATAGCCATTTCATCAAAGTTTCTGTCACAAAATTTGCTCAACACATATTATAAAACGAGTTCCTAGTGATAAAGCTATAAATAAAGCTCAAATTATATTGCATTTGCTAATTAATTCATTGGATAAAACTTAAAAACTCCACAAAATGCTGCTAGGCCGGAGCCCCCCAAAATCACAGCACAGCACAAAATCGGGGGGCTCCAGTCCCGCCAAGCACTCAAATACATCAGCTGGAACATCTTCACCTCCATCATCGACATCATCATTGGCAGCTACAACACGCCCTGCTGCACTATCACCCCTGCTTAATGGAAATTCAACATGTCGCACAGGGTCTTCTATGTCCTTACATTCTAATTCTTCAACTGCAGCTTTAATCCCCGAAGGTATTCGTAGCAACAGCAACAGAGATACGAATATAGGATTGAAGTCAACAGCACATTCACACTATCACCATCATCACTATATGCAACATAGTCACAGTCATTATGGCGGCACTGGCAGTTCCGGTGGTGGTGGGCGCAAGTCTGGCGGCTCATCGTCAGCGTCTTCCAAACGTAGCAAGAAAAATAATTGGGGCTCACGAGAACGTGCCGGCATGAGTTTCTTAATAGTTATTGCATTTTTTGCCGTCTTCGGTCTCATCATATTAACCGAGGTAAGAGAAAACATTTGTGGGTATCATTATTTTTTTAAATAACTATAATATTGCTCGTCTATTTACATTTTATAACTACACTAGCTAATATACCCGGTGTCACTCGAGAAGTTACATTGAACCAAAAAAAAACTTGTACAAACAACTTACTCATGCTTACATTGCATTTTCGCATTTTCTTAATTTCTTTGAAACTATGTTCAGTAATCATATAAAGTTAATGGTAAAAATATTCTTTAGTTTATTAACTTTTTAAATAGCTTTAACAAAAGTTGTAAAAATATAACTTTCTTAAAACAAATTAAAAAAATGTACATTTTATGAAACCAAAAAAAAACCTTGTACATTTCAGAATTTCTTAAAAAATCAAAACTCTTACATTATTTTTTAAAATTAGCATCTTGTGTAATGATCTCTAGCAATTATAACGGATTGTGTCTTTGTTGGCATTGAAAGATGCAAAGTTTGTGTTATGTCAGGAGTAATTGACGCCCATATGTTTTGTAGAACAACTTAGCTCCTTTATGCTTTATACCTAAGGTGCGTTTCATATTTACAACCCACCCAATACACTTTAATGGTTTCATTTATAAAAATGAAGAAATTCGTTTCCTACTAATAAAGAATAAAATAGTAAGAACTTTAAAGCTAGTAGTTTACGATGGCAGCCCTGTTTTGTCATGCTCTTCGAAATACCGTTATATTTCAACAAAATGTTTGATTTGTTTTGTTAAGCTAGTGCAGTTATCGTTTCGTAACCTATTCTCATTTTTTTCTTATATAAAAGAGGTTTGTGTCAAGTAAAATTGTTTAAATCATAACAGCTAAAAGTGTTATATCTAGTGTCCGACTGAAACCGGAATTTTGGCCGAAACCGAAACTGAATATTCGGCCACTTTAAATATTCGGCCGAAACCGAAACCGAAACCGAATAAAAAATTTAAATTTTAACATATAATTTTTTTTTTATTAAGAGGAAACAAAAATACATTCATGCACATAAGAAAAAATTTTATATAAAAAAGATACAGTTTCGATAGTATCGTAAGTATAGACGTAGAATTCCTTTTTATACAGTAAAAGGGAAAAATTCTGTTTTTTTTTCTGTGTATTCTTTAAAACTTTTTTAAAGTATTTCATCTTCTAAATAAAAATTTTTCAAAAACAAATTTGTTGTTGTTGTCCTTCTTTAAACTTACCTGATCTAAAAAGCTCACAATTAAATTCATGTAAAAATTTGTTTTGTTTTATAAAAAGTTTTCGTTTGATTTATATGGTGATGAATTTGTTGTTCTTTTTCATTTGTTTTGTTGGTTAAAACTAAATGTAATTCAAAGTTAAGTTTAATTAATGGAAATAAATATGGGTAAATTTGAATTATTTATTTTTCCTGTAGTAAAGAGCATATTCATATGTGTTTATTTTAAAAGTAATTTAAAATTAAAATTTTAGTTTAAAAAATAAATTTTTAATATGGAAAGAATGCATAGTAAAAATAATTCGAATTTATTATGGTATTTAAAAGATAAATGTAGTTTCTAAAGCACAACGCATGCTTAGTAACGCATGCGCAAATTTGCGTAGTAGTATACACACATGCTGAAAATAAACATTCGTTTTATTCGTACTCCAACTCATTGCAGAATAACTAGGTAGGGCCGACTCGGAGAGGAATGAAGTAGAAAACAGAGAAAAGCGAGCTAGTTGTCAAATACAGCTGTTCATGTCGAGTAAAAATTAAGAACATCTAAAAAAATTTCAACTAACTGGACCAACAACAATTACCAAACAAATCTAAAACAGCGACGCACAAAGAAGAGCAAGATCACAGCGGTTGAGCAGCGTTAGAGGGGATGAACCGAATCGTCCACAGAAAATAAACAGAACTTTGCTTATTATGTCCCGCTTTTCACGCGTTACACACGAATACTCTCGAGCTTGCGGCGAAAGCAATTATTGCTCTGGTAGCAAGATCTCTTTGTCCCGCTTTTCACTCGGCAATCATTGCCTTTGCCGCAAGCAGTTTGTGGACTACTCGCACGCATGAGGGGGTTTACGAAAGTCCCCTTTAAACCCGAGTAGTCAACAAACTACTTGCGGCGAAAGCAATTATTGCTCATAGAATTGCCGAGTGAAAAACGGCCCTTTGCAGCATATGCAGAGCCAAAACAACAATATCAGCAGCTAGTAGCAACGTTGCCAGTTATATTGGAAAAATCCCATTCGTGGTAATTTTTAATTGCTCTTAGGAATTTTGTTTTCTGGGAATTCCTATTAAATTTTTTATTTAAATTTTTTGGCAGGGAAATCCAGCGCGGTATTATTTAAATTTCCGTGGGAGTTTGGTAATATTCTTCTTAAATTTTTTTTTTCTTTTTTAGTAAGCAAAATTTCTTTGTGGTATTTCTAAATGTTTTTTTAAATTGTTTGTGCATATGGGACTTATTGTGGTATTTTTTAATGCGAATGAAATTTTTGTGGCAATTTTAAATGCCTATGGAATTTGTGGTGGTATTTTTAAAACGCGTGGTATTTTTGTGGTAATTTTTAATGATCGTGAAATTTTTTTTTTGATATTTTTTTATTGCGGTAGAATCTTTTTTGTTTATCTTTACAATGGTAATTTTTGTTGTATTTAATTAATGTTATTGTGAAAAAAGTAACTTTTTGTCGGAATTGTTTTAAATTTTAACTGGCAACCTTGGCTAGAAGTAGTGCATTTTTTTGTATCCACATACTGGTTCTCTAGCTACATGCATCTGTATTCTCTATTGCATTACAACCCAACAAGCCAATAATGTTACTGTGCCAGCTAAACGATACTTAAAACGTCTGATTTGCTGGTATGAAAACGACATGTTTTTGTTCCTTTAAACCGTTCTCTGTATAATTTTAAAGTCCTTTTTTATATTTATAAAGAATCGAATTGAAATTTATGTCATATTCGCTTGATGTGTCGTTTGTTCTTGTCTTTTTTCCCTATCTTTTTCACCCGTTCGCCAAAAAACGCTGAAATATGCATTGAATCTTGTATTGAAATCAAGGTAATGCAGTTGAGTTGCCGTTTATTGTTTAGTTTTTTGTTGCAACTTAATAAAAACCATTTCAAGAAAAGTTTAAAATTGTTTAACAACAAATAAAAGTAATATACAACTTCAAGTTTTCTATATAACCTTGTTATTTATTGTGTTGATTTTCTATGATTTAAATACAAATTCTAATTGTTTGATACTTTAAAACATTTTAAATACAAATTCTAGTTGTTTGATAGTTTAAAATCGTTTATTGAGCTTTAGGTCTGGTTAGAATAATTAATTGCTCTAACTAGTTCAACAATCAGCTAACTAATTAATCAGCTTGTAATGTTTTTCTTTTCATATTAAAAATGTTGTTGTTGTTGTTTCTTTGGATACAATTCGTTAGTTCATTTAATCGTTCTCACCTGACTTAAAGCTAATTAACGATTTTAAAGTATCAAACAACTAGAATTTGTATTTAAAACCAAGAATGATTTAAACTATCAAATACTTAGAATTTGTATTTAAATCATAAAAAATCAACATTTATATACAACTTAATAAATGGTACGCTTATATGAAACACACAAAGCATAGTTTTCTGACAACGAAACGGTCCGCTTCAGTGCTTTTAAAAGTGCACACCGTTTTCATCCGAGCCGATTGGCTATCTGGGAAACGAAAAAATGAAAGCAACTGATGAGTATTTATATATGTATGTTTTACATACATATTAATAAAAAACAACAACAACAAAAGCAGCACAACAGCGAACGACGTGATTACGAACCAAACAAGCAAACACAACAACAACCTTAAAAACAGCATAAGCAGCTTGTGCATTTCTCATAAGAATATATGAATTTTTCATCTTCTTAGATTTTGCTATTTTATTAGATATTCGTTTTATCCCCACTAAAACTGATATTTTGGCATATTTTTTTTATTTGTACGATGAATATGAAAGGCTGTAGGTATACTCCAAAGTGTCAAATATCATTTTGAAAAAATTTGTGAAAATGACCCCCATACAAACCGCGCTGTAAGACGTAATTCTACGTCAATAAGTATTATTTCAATACTGAAGTATATAATAACTTGCTGAACCCGGTGTGCTTCGCTACCCCCTCGTTTAAAATAAAATTAAAAGTATTTATATATTTACAAAAATTTATTTATTTAATTTAATTATTGCAATGCTTCGCCTCTTTTTTTGTTGTAAACCAATTAGAATTCAGCGCTGAATCGCATGTAATTTGCTTCATGCTCCCCCTTTTTATTTTTAGACCAATCAAAAAGCAGCAATTACACAATCAGCTGTTTCGCAGTCTGTTGTGGGAGAATGAGAATGGGGTTACCCACTCTCTATTTTAATTAACACGTATTATAAAATCAGCTGTTTTGAAGACAGTGGTAGAAGAAAGAGAATTGAGCTACCCCACTATTTTAATTAATATGTATTTTAATGATTTTAATGACATGATTTGTGGTATAGCCGTTAATAAACGTAGTAAAAAAGTAGGTGCAGAAGTGTGCATGGTCGAAAAATATTATCATGTAATAAGTATTCCTGAGTCAAAGCTGAACGCTGTGAAAATTTAAGATCGGTTATCAGGTCCAGCCTCCAATATATCGCAAACAAAGGGGCGTGCTCCGCCCACTTTTCTTTTGGTACGTATTTCTATTCATGCTAATACCATATATAGCAAATACTGCCGCCGTTGGTCAAAAAATGCCCAAGATATGACGATTTTAAAATTTGGGTTATATGGGCGAGGCCACGCCCCTTCGTCCACTCACAACTTTATATAGTCAAGAATTTATTATTTCGTAAGAATATCCTATTGTGAAAATTTAATGATGATCGGTCCAGTAGTTAAGACTATATTGCGATTTTTAATTTTCCTAAAAAGGGGCGTGGTCCCACCCACTTTTCTCCTGGTACGTATTCCTAACTATGCCAATACCATATGTACCAAATAGCATCAACGTAGGTCAAAAAATGCCCAAAATATGGCGATTTAAATTTTTAGGTTATATGGGCAGTGCCACGCCCCTTTGTCAAACAAAAACTTCATATAGCCTTTTATTCTTTCCAGATTCATAGTAAAATGCTGTGAAAGTTTCAGGAAGATCGGTCCAAGGGTTTGGCCTCCTATAAAGCACAAACAAACAAACAAACAGACAGACATTCATTTTTATATATATAGATTGAAAGCAGATTTATTATAATTAAAGTAAAATGGGGCGAAAAAGGGGGATTTGGTAATAAAAAATCTATGGCTACCTTACCTGTAGATAAAAACTATATAAAACTTTAGGTAAATACATATTACAAAAAAAGTATTTTGTATAGCAAACATTGTTAGTGGTATAAGTAAGTATCTGAATTAAAAAAAAGGGCGGTGAAGTGGGCGTGGTTCATAGTAATATGGCGACGTTAACAGTATTAAGAGCAATATACTACCAAATAAAAAATAATCCGTTGGAAGGAACAAATTTGTACAGAAAACAAAAAGTTTAAAACTTAAATTTGGCGTGAAAAGGGGCGTAAAAGGGGGCGTGGCGTAAGAAATGTTTATTTCTACCTCGCCTGGAGTATAATGTGTATACAATTTGAAGTAAATCTGTTAAAAACTATATGGGAGCCATTACATAATTTTAAAAAAGTGGGCGTAAAAGTGGGCGTGGTCGAAAAAGTACCCTATTAATCATGCCAGAGTCCCAGTTAAATGCTGTGAAATTTTCAGGAAGATCGGTCCAGAGGTTTGGTCTCCTATAAGGTACAAACAAACAAATAAAGAAACACACATTCCATTTTATATATATAGATAGCTTAAACCCGGCGCGTTGCTGCCGCGGCCCCGTTGCCAAACGCGAATAAAATGTTATCAGTGAAATTGTATGTGTAAATTGTGGTCGAATACTCAATTCCATGGCTGTGCGACCTATAACTCAAAAGCTGTAGAATTTCTCAAATTTTGGTTGCATGGGAGAAGACACGCCCCCTTGTCCAACGCCATACAAAGTTATCAGTAAAACTGCATGTGTAAATTGAGTTCGAATGCTGAATTCCGAGGCTTTGTTTGCTTTGTTTGATTGACTCAAAAGCTATTCGATATCGCAAATTTGGGTTGTATAAGAGGTGCCACGCCCCTTTGTCCAACTCCCATAAAATTTTATCAGTAAAACGCCACGTGTAAATTGTGGTCGAATTTCGAATTCCAAGGATGTGCGGCCTATAACTCCAAAGCTATTCGATATCGCAAATTTGGGTTGTATGGGAGGTGCCACGCCCCCTTGTCCAACTCTCACAAAATTTTATCTGCGAAGCGGCACGTGTAAATTGTCGAATACCGAATTCCGAGGCTAAGCGGCTTATAACTCCAAAGATATTCGATATCGCAAATTTGGGTTGTATGGGAGGTGCCACGCCCACTGTTAGTAGGAGGTTGAAATATACTTTACGACCTATTCTCATACCTACAAAATATACATACAAAATTTCATGAAAATCGGTCGAGCCGTTTCGGAGGAGTTCGATTACGTACCCCGTGACAGAAGAATTTTATATATTAGATTAATTGAAATTTACTATTATAATCACTGAGAATATTTTTTATTTTATTTTTTATTGCAAAAGTATTGCATACTTTATATCATCAATGTACATTTTTATAGAACTACAAACAAAATATATTTTGTTTTTTTTTTTTTTTAAGGCTTAGTATTATAAAAATATAACTATTTCGTTTTCTTTTCCTTTATTCCATATACATTAGGGTGACAATTTTTTGTATGGGGAAATTTTTTTTAATTTTCTTAGCTCTCAGGTGTTTTTTCTATTCCTCTTAATGTTAAATAAAACCTCTGGAAGTTTCATTCTATTCGGAAGACATTTAGAGGTAGCACCGCATCACCAAAGTGGCGTAAGCAGACGTCATACATGATTTCTTTCAGTAAAAGCATAGTAGATATTTACTGTGCATAGTAAAATATAGTAGGCATTTAACACAAAAGTCCTGCATGATATATTTCAAAAATCTTTAATATCTGATGTACCTAATAATATATAGTAGTCATTTAAAATGAATTATAGACATGTAAGTCTAATGACAAACAGAGTTGATAAAAGCAACGTGTGAAAGAAGTTATAGTTTTAAACAGTTTGCATCGCAGAGTGGTGAGAATTTTAGACTAAAATCTTTTTATCAGTTAAAGTGCAGTTAATATCAAATGAACTGTCGTAGTACGAAATTGGTTAGTACTAATTTTTTATTAGATCCTTTTTAAAAAAGCGCTCCATAAAATCCAGTAATCCGATAAAAATACGCTTTTATTTTTGAAATTAAAATGTTTTGTACATTACTTTTAGGTTAACTTTAAATATGGCAACTGCAAGCAATACTACAAAATATAAAAAAAATCATGGCCGTGGAATTTGGTTGGTTAGAGCAACTCATGAATCTATAACTGGTTGCAAACTTCCATCGAATCAACAAGTAATAGGTCGCTTCTTTCACCTTCACACACATGGGAATAAAATCATTCACGTTAGTGCTTCTTTAACAGCTGAGGAAATATGTAGGTTCTGGGAAAAGGCAAAAATCTCCACAAGAAGCATTTTCACATCATTAATCAAATTAAAAACCTTCTTTATTTAAAATGGAAAACTTGAAAAAAAGTATTTCTAGACGTACTGAAACGCAACAAGATAAGGAAACAACTTTTATCAGTGTTCTTGATGACTTGTTTGACATACTAAGGAATATAGAAGAAGATAAAAAGTTTCTGTTAGCACAAGGAAGGAGAGAAAGGAAGACGTGGGAGCATGGGTCGGGTTGAAAAGGAAGAGCGATGCCAAAAGCGGCAGTTTCAAATTCAGTCAAGAAGTAATAAAGAAATTGAACGAGCAAAGGCAGAAAGAACTAAGTATTACAAGTATTTGTAGTGATTCTAGCGATGAAGATGCCCTCAGCTGTAATGATAAAAACTATGACCATCCCAGTATCAAAAAATATATAAAGCTCAGTAAGCCAAGCATTGCCAAAGTACCAAAAAATTTAGTTTTTTAACTCAAGAAGTAGCATCGGTTTTAGATGGAACTAAAGTAAGTATTAGGAATGCAGTGTATGTTTTGTCAGTTTCTGCAAAATCGTTAGGTCAAAATCCTCAGGACCTAAGTATTAACAGAGAAACTATTAGACAAGCTCGTAGAGAACATCGGGAAGCAATTTCCTAAGAAATCAAAGCCTCTTTTCTTTCAAATATTCCACTGACAGTACACTGGGATGGAAAATTATTGCCAGCTCTAACGTCAAAGGAGAAAACCGCAGTTTTTAAATTACTTGAAGAGTGGAATTTGACTGATCGCATTCAGTGTATGTGTTTTGACACAACAACCAGCAACAGTGGAGTTAGAAATGGCGCTTGTATTCTTCTTGAAAAAAAAATTTCAAAGAAATCTTCTAAACTTAGCCTGTCGACACCATATTATGGAGCTTTTAATTGAAAGTCAGCGGCGTCAACTGGGTAGGGCTAGGGGGGCATTGGCTCCCCTAAGGATATGATACTATTATTCAATAAATAGATTCAACAAAACCATCTAATCGTGGTAGAATTATACACTGAAAAATTTCAATGCACTGTCATTTTGTAAATTTGTCTAATTTTTACAAGATTTATTTAACTAATATACCAATTTTTAATGTATATTTATTAAAATATATTTTACTATTAATAAAACAGCGACATGTTTCTGTTTTGGCAGTTAAGCTCAAATATTATTCTAAGAAATTATATATTTTATATTTATATATACAAATAAGCTGAAACCCGTCGCGCTGCTGCCACTCCATCTTGTCCAACACCCATAAAATGTAATCAGTGAAATTGATCCATAAATTGAGGTCGAATACGGAATTCCTAGGCTGTGCGACCTATATCTTCAGACATTCGATAAAGCAAATTTGCATTGTATAGGAGATACCACGCCCCCTTTTCCAATGAAAAAACCATCCTTGGTAAGTGTTTAATAACTTCCTAAAGTTTAATGAAACCGAATTCCGAGGCTGTGTGACATATACTTGCAAAGCTATTCGATATCGAAAAATTTTGGTCGTAACTGAGGTGCCACGCCTTTTACACTCGGAATGAGACTTCACAGGAATCTTTGCTACCATTCCCTTTAAATTTCATAAAAATAGGCTTAGCGGTTTCGGAGTCTGTACGTGATAAACACACATATATGGGTCATTCTTTTACAAACCGTACAAATTTGAATAAAAAATGACCGACCCATTTTTGATTTGCATGAAATTTTTTTTATGGGTTCTATATCGAAAAAAAAGTAACACGTGTTCGAGGATTTCTTTTTTTTTAAATAGAGGGCTTTAAAAGTTTGAGATTTTCGTGATTTTTGCCTTGAAGACTAATTTTCAAAAATTCATAACTTCGGCTCTGTTTAAGCTAGGACATCTTTTTTGTTTCATTTTGAAGATAACAAAGTAAATTTTAAGAAAAAAGTAGTTTCAAAAAAATTTAAGAAAAATTCCATGTTCTTATACACGCAATTTAAATTTTTAAATAAACTTTAACCAATCTTACCCACCACTTAGAGTGTTTTAAACATAACCATCGTATTCTACGTCAAATTTTACATAGAAAACGATTTTTTTATCGATGGAGAAATGATTATTACTATTGCAAAAAAATTAAACTCGCGCGGTATTTGACGTCGGCGCGCCATTTGCAAAGTAAACTTCATATTCTCGCCACATATCATTGTTCTCTTTGCCGGGAGGAAACACCCCGTTCTTCCCCTCTCGGCGGCCCTGCATGTACATAAAAGTCTTGGTATTGACGTAACCTTTCATGGTAAATTTACCAAATAAATATGACTTCAAACCAGAATGGCAGATGGTTAGATGTAGTCTTCACTAACGCCTATGATAAATAAACCTTGGACCAACTATTGAAGCTGAACACCTGTTTTGTAACAGTGTCTACCAAACAGCCTAAACTACGGAACTGTCTGATGCCAGTAAAACATTGACAATCTCATCAAATAACTCAATTTTATATAATGAAGAATACGACAGAATTAAAATTGGTCTCTATACTTTTGACTGAAGTGATCTTTCAATATTGGAACTTGATAGATCAGTTTTACTTTTCTACCAACGTGTTCTCACAATTATTGATAGACATGCCCCAAAAACAAAGAAAAAAAAATAAACGTGCGGAACCATCTTAGACATCTAAGAAACAAAAGAGATAAATTGTACAAAACTATCAAAACATCCACAAATGATAAAGTGAAGACAATTTATAAGGAGTTGGCCAAAGATTTTTCTATTCAGTCAAAAGAAGCTTATCAGTTTTTTATAAACATTATTGGTGAGAAAATTTGTTGAAGATCCCAAAAAGATTTTTGAATTCGTCAATGTTAAATTTGACGGATATCCTACGTTCACGTTTAAAGGTATCGTAATTTCTACGAACATACAAGATATTTGCAATCTTTACGCAGATCATTTTAAAGAGGTTTTCTGTGTCTTTACAAGTAATACTTATAATTCCCTCCCCTTATTAGAAATACGCCCCATAGTTAATCAGATTTACTAACGCAAGATGAAATATCCAAAGCAATATTACAGACATCTTAACTTATCTTTCTTAAGTCCTTGGAAAAAATTAAATAAATATTTTAAAATTCAGTATATTATAAAATATTAACTCAATATATAATAACATTTATATTCAATAAAATAAAAAATTAAAAGAGGTGAATTCAAATATTCCCTATTAAATATTATTATTAATAAGTAATATTTCAATGCCTAATATTGCAAACAAAATTGTTGCAAGCAAAAATTCACATTTTTAAAGTTGTCCCTATTAATTTGGCAACCCACTGTATTTACTAACATTGTGTACGTCAAATGTGAAAACTTACTAAATATTTTGACAGCTGGATGTAGTTGGTAACTTTGGCTGCTGAAAAATAACAATAAAAAAAACGATCATTAATGGCGTTTTCGTTTTTCGAAAAAATGTTGCATTTTTTCTGCCCTCTTTCTGCCATTTTTGAGAAATCTGAATTTTTTCTTCTTTTGAGGTCAACATTTTCGCGAAAAAAATACGATTCAATTTTATAAGTCACTATTTTTATTCTCAAAAGGGCAGAATCTCCAAAAAAGGCAGACAAAATTTTGTATTTTTTCGAGAAACGAAAACGCCATAAGGCTATTCACAGTTTAAGTGTATGTACATTTAACAAATCGTATTTATAGCATTTGCTACTATCGAAACTGTGAGCACCCCGCCATGTGACTGTCGTATTCAATAATTAGGCAACCCAGTGATGTGAAGGGTGTTTTTTATAGAGTAATACAAGTTTAAATCATAATAAAACATAGTATTATATTTTTAATATCAATGAAACGGGCTTTATTGGCGCGTACAAGGCGCAACCTGGAACACCAATTTTCACAAACTTTTCGCAGTATTTGCGGCCGTATCTCGCCGAAAACTTTTCGAATGTTGATTTCCAGGTGTTCAATTGTTTGTGGTTTATCGACGTAAACAAATGACTTTACATAACCCCAAAGAAAATGGTCCAATGGTGTTAAATCACACGATCTTGGGGGCCAATTAATTGGGCTCATTTCGTGAAATTAGTTTTTCGTCAAAAGTTTCCTTGAGTAAATCAATTGTAGCGCCCGCTGTGTGGCATATGGCTCCGTCCTGTTGGAACCACATATCAGCAAGATCAATGCCAGCTAACTGAGGTACGAAAAAACTTAGAATCATGTTCCTATACCGTTCACCATTGACAGTAACATTCTGACCATTATCGTTTTTGAAGACATGGGCCAATAACTCCGCCAGCCCATAAAGCGCACCAAACAGTAATTTTCTATGGATGTAATGGTGTTTTGACAAAAGCTTGTGGATTCTCCTCACTCCAAATACGAGAATTCTGTTTATTTACGTACCCATTCAACCAAAAATGGGCTTCATAAGAAAATAAAATTTTCCATGGAAATTCAAAATCAATATCAATTTCTGCTTCAGCCCATTCGCCGAATTGGCGGCGCATACGATGGTCGTTTGGCTTTAATTCCTGCACAAGTTAAATCTTGAAAGGTTGTAAGCCAAGATCTTTTCGTAAAATCTTCCATAAAGTGGAAGGACACAACCCCAGTTGCTGAGAACGGCGACGAATTGAGTGATTAGGATCATCTTCAATGCTTTTCTGTACAGCGGCTACAGATTCTTCAGTGTGCACTGTTCGACATCTCACGGGATGCACATTATCAGTAACAGTAAATGTGGTCCGAAAACGATCTTTTGTTCTTCGAATTAGCAGCTCTAAAGGACGATTATGTACGCCATAAAATGGACGAAGTGCACGATAAGTTTGATGAACAGAACCATTATTTTGATTAAAAATTTCCACAATTTGCACGCGTTGCTCTAGAGTAAGTCGATCCACAATAAAATGTCAAAACAAACTAAACAAAAAACAACTATCAACTGTTAAATGGGTGGTCAAATAAAGCAGTAATGCCAACTCAAAGTTGTATTACTCTATAAAAAACTTATGTAATTATGCGGCTGTAGACAGAGAATAAAAATACAAGGTACAAAAAAACACCCCCAAGAGCTACTTTTATTTACGCTTGTTTGTGTATTTGCGTTTGCATGCAAAACAACAACAAAGCAAAATACGCTAAAGTAAATTGGCGTACAAATAACAGGCCTGCGTATTCAAACTGTGAATAGCCTTTTTGCTACCTGATTACCCTTTAGTAGAAAACTGTTCAGGTTTTTTATCTTTCTTCACATTCTTTATACTTTACTGTAACTTTTTCGATGAATTAAAGATATAAAAGCAAAAAGCTATGACTGCAAGTATTTCTTATTTTTTGAAGAAAAATTTGCAATAGATGACGGAACGCCCGGATATAATCAATAGAAGGGTGGGTGGGTGCTCAAAGAATAGAGAATTTTAATACAAAAATGTGTTTGATTAATAGACATTAGCTGTGTTCCATTCGCTTCAAAATAATCCAGATTATTTTTTTTACATGCAAAGCAAAAGCAAAAATAATAATCCTATAACAAACGGGATTATTTTTGCTATCCATATAAAATTGTGATATAGCCTTTAAAAAATTTGAAACACAGGTGTCGCACCTGTATATATCTGTCATTTAATTTTTTGAATATTTTGTTTGTTTGATACAATGACTATAAGGTAGCCATGACAGCTACCTATTTTCTCACGAGCTGCGACCATCGAATGTTAAACAAAAGAAAACAAAACAAACCGCGTGTGTCACACACATTGGACGCATTCAGCGGAGCCAACAATTGCACTTAAAATTTTTATATAATTGCATAATATTAATAATTAAATTAAATAATTTACACTTTTTCTGACGTTTAGAGCAAAACACATTCAGAAAAAAAATCGTTCACTAAGGTATCGCTACCATAACAGTTCACAACAGTTTTGAACGACACACGTTCTCATGACACCTAATAGCTATTGTATCATGATTGCTTGTTTGAATTTAGTTTTGACTGCAACGGTAATGCCCTCTACGAGTGGTTTTTCTTGCCGTTCCTTTGAGAAAATTTGAGGCGAAAGGAACGCAGCTATAGATACTGAATATAGATAGAGTGCAAAAAAATATATTTTTAGCTATAAATTTTGATTGGAAAGAGATATTGGGGTAATTTTTTCACTTGATTTCAAAACTTGATTTTCATGTCGTTTTTACCTATTTTTAGGTAACAATGCTTAGTAATGAATAAGTCGTTGACTAAAAATTTCTACAACTTTCAAGATATATGAAGTTTTTGGGGCAAAAATAACAAACATTTTTTTTAAATAAAGTGGCTAAGAACTCAGGTGCCAGAAAGTATTATAATAATAAAATTAACGTTGGTTAAAATGGGGCGGAAGAGGCGTGGTTAAATCAAAGTATGTAACAATCAAATCTAGGATGCACAAAATATGTGCACCGAATTTGAGAGAATTCTGTTTGATAGTTTAAATTTTTATTATGGTCATACAAACAAACAGACAGAAAATGAGCGCTATTAAAATAGATGCGGCAATATTTTTTAAAAAAGCTAGCTACGCAGTTGTGGGAAATTCACTCATAAATTGTTTGTTCAAATTTGTGTTCTATGCTTTGTCTTTAGAGTCTAACTAAAGTTTAGACCTATGCTGTCTTATCAAAATTTGTGAGTTTTTTTTTTGTCCCGAAACACTTGACCTACCCTATTGTTCATACACTCAAAAAATTTATTAGTAAATTTTCTACGAATGATATTAGTAAACAAAATATTCTAACATTCTACAAATATTCGTAAAATACACAAAGTATTTTTATTGTGATATTTTTACGAATTCATTCGTAAAATTTTTTATTAAAAATAAAACAGTATAAGTAGAGTCTAAAAAATTAAAAATTGAAATCGTTCAGCCTTGTTTGTCAAACATCTATACAACATAAGGATTGTAAAGTGACTGTAGCCTACTGGTAGAGTGCGTGGCCCGTAAACTAAAGAGCCGAGGTTCAAACCCCAGCTCAGACAAAATTTTTTTTTTTTTTACAAGACGAATAAAATATTCGTAATATGTACTAATATACGTCGACTCTACGAATCCTATTCGTGGTTGAAAACTACGAATAAAATTCTTAGAATGGACACAGTTATAAGTTATATTTACCCACAAATATTTTTGACTGTAGAGGTTGAATCACTTAATACATATCTTTTTGGTACATTCTAAAAAAAAATATGGAAAAGTTCTGCACACTCATACTTAAAAATTTTTAAAGTAAATCTTGGTTCTTGCCTTAAGATTATAGTTGAGGAAGCATATCAGACGATGAATATGGTTGATTGTGCTATCACTGCTCTTAAAGAGAGACAGCCTCATACAATAGATACAATAGAAACAAACGCTCAACACTTGTTCAGTTACGCACTCTTCAAGGCTTTAAGAATTCTCTACGCAACCTTGCTGAAATTATTATTCATAATCTCTTTTTTATTCATAGCTTAATTTTGTAAGGTTTGTGTCTAAACAATCGAAAATCTTATACAAAAACAAAGAATTCTTGTATATTTGCGAATCTATTACTGAAAAATGTCTAAAATAGTCGCATATGCAGCATGTCTATGATATAAATATCATATACATACATCAACCGTAATCGAAAATACGACAAAAAAATTTAAGGTTACATTTACGCAGCCTTTAAACGCAAATTTCGGCGTTTGAGTTACGCAAATCTTACACAAGCCGGAAAAACGTTTATGAATAACGATGTGCAGTTTAAAGCTGGTTTAAAGTTACGCAGCCTTTAAAATGAGAATATGAATAAGGCTGAGAATGTCTAAATACAACAGAGTAATTACAATATTTTAAAAATTTATCCAAGCTTCTGGGTTGGAATAAGAATATTTCATGTAACATTGTAATATAAAAGAACCTCGAAATTAGGCAAATTCTGAATTTTACAATTTAAAGCTAAGCTTTTGCGGATGCAATATTTGAGAAAACAAGCAAAAAAAAATTAAATGCAATCTTTGTTCTTCTCCATCAAAAGGGCAATTCCCCCCAACTTTTTCATCTTCATCATTACGTATGCTGAAAACCAAATTAACATTGCAAAACTAAACGGACTTTCAAAAGACTTTCGCGAATAAACATTTTCCCGCATCTGCCAAGCTGTTTATAATTAAATCCTTTTGTATAGTTAAAATTACAAATGCATTGAGGTCCTTCGCCATGGTCGCTTAAGCCTCGAAACCCTAACTTTTAATCTCAGCCACAACAGCTTAAAACTTACTTCTATCTGTAATTTTGTTTTTTTTTTTTGCATATTAATTTTTTCTCTCTCTCTCTCTCTCTCTTGCAGCTCTTTATGATCGATGAAAAAACGCATGGCGGCATGATTGTGTTGCGCCATGGAAATCAAGGCAGCCGTTTGGGTGATTCAATGCCGGATTATGATAATGTTAAGGTAAGCTATATACATATATACGCAATGCATAGCACTTAAAAAAAAATCAAGCTTAAAATTCCAACAGAAATGCTTAAAATTTTCCATGCATAAATCGCAAATAGAAGGAAAGCGCAGAGATATTGTTATGAAAATGAAACGTTGTTACCATCACGTTGCGGAGCAAATGAAAGCCTTTAATTTTTTTTTGCTATTTTCTTTTTTATTGTTTTTGGTGGGAAAACAAATGTTGGAAAAAATCTTTTTGCTCTTTCACGATTTTCCATTTTTAATGCTGTAACTTTTTATTAAGGATTTGCATATATTAAGCATAGTTTTCCGCATTGAGTTGGGTTAAAAGCTCAGGCTGGTCGACGAAGGCGAATCTTATGTGAACGCTTAATCTCGTTTTATTTAATTTTTTTCAATTTAAACCTTGTGAATAAAACGCATATGAAATGGCAAAAGATTTTCATAAATAAATTTTTTATACATACAAAAATTTATTAAATCATTTCAAAAAGATCCCAGAAATTTGAGGTGAAAAACTGAGCAAGCATTCTTTTGAGCCTTTTATGACTATCTTAAGACTTAATTGAGCTCATCTAAGACTTCGATATGAGTGCGTGGGCCTTCCTGTAGAGAAACACTGATTTGATTTCAACATTTATATTGCCTTATATTGTTAAGCTACAAAGTTAATAAATAATGTAAATAAGTTAGTTAAACGTTTAGGGAAATGATATATCAAAAACTTAGTTGGATAGTTTGAAAAGTTCATATTAATGGTATTAATTATATTTGTAAACATCAAAGTTTCTTATTTGAAGTGTTTTTATCGCTATTTTACCTCCTTTCTGCAGTCTTCCAAATAGAGAAACTTTTTATTTTCGATCTCAATAGATTTTTAAATGAGTTAAAAGTGTCTTTGAGACTTTTTTCAATATTTTTTAGTTCGGTCAACAAAGTGTTAATACACGTGCACAGACGATGACTCGTACATGAAATTTATATTTGTGCCAAGAAAAAAAAACAACATACCAAAAGATTTTCGATAGGAAAAATAGACGTTATAAATACGTTAAAAAATATCAGCAATTTTCCCAATTTCGGTGGCAAAGATAAAGAAATGATCTTTCACGCAATATGTTGTAATTTGTGTTGTTTAGATTTTTTCTTTTATTTTGTTAAGCTAACTAAGGCTAACTAAAGAGCAACTTTCTACGGAATCACTATTTCCATTTCTCATCTTATTGAATGAAAGAAATAAGTTCTACGATAAGAGTTTGAACATCTTTAAAAACAATTGTTTATTTTTAATACAAAATTTCTTCAAAACTAGATGGCAAGGTTGTTGGAGGAGTCTACTCAGAAGCATTTAGATTTAATTTAGCCTTCAGGCTTCCTGACCATTGCAGTGTATTTCAAGCTGAAATCGCTGCTATACATAAAGCGTTAACTTGGCTTCTGGTGAATAAGATATCTTCCATGGATATTTGCATACTATCTGACAGTCATGCCGCTTTGAAAGCCATAAGAACTGTTGAAATAACATTTCAAACAGTTCTCAACTGCCGCAGATCTCTAAACGGGATGGCTGAGCAGCTCAAAATCATTCTATGCTGGATTCCTGCACGCAGAGAAAAAACATAGTTGCAACAACCATGTTTTAAGAGGATCATAGTATGATTCGGATTATGATTGTTGCTAACATGTTCTTAAACATATAATATTTTCTTTGATCATGATAAAATGATTACAACAACCATATTTAGAAAAGAAACTTTTTTGTAGGAACCAAAATATAATTGAAACAATCATTATTCTCTTATTGGGTCAAAAATAGAATTATTGCAACAACTTTATTATGAATTTATTTTTAGGATCCAGAATATTATTGAATATTATATATTTTCATGCACTCCAATTTCCACAGCTATTAATTAAGATACCTCCAAAGATTTGCCATTGTCTTTTTGATAAAATTTTCTGTCCGAGCTGGGGTTTGAACCGCGGCTTTTTCGCTTACGAGCCACGCACACTACCAGTAAGCCATAGCCGCTACTACCGCTCGCCTGACTAATGCCATTCATAAACATGGTACATTTAGTGTATTGTCTCAAAAATAGCAATATTTGTGATGAACACAATATGGTCAGAATTGCGAAATATGTTTATGGTAAAAAGAAACATGTTTGCTACAATTAAAGTCGAAAATGTCACTTTTCTGCGTGCTGTTTATAGGATAAGGCGATTTAAAACAAAACAATAATTGAACAGTTGACAAACGAAACAGCACATAGCCAGGAATCGATAACACTTATTGTGTCTGAATGAAGTGAAAGTTTTTCCTGCAAACTGTTCAGACACAATAAATTCTTTCGATTTTTGGTTATGTTCTGCTTCGTTTGCCAACAATCAAAGAATAGTTCAGACAAACATTCAAAATTCTAATATGTTTGTCTCTATAATAATATTCACATTTATCATGACTGACAGAACTACAACATTTTTGTTGCAACTAATAGTTGAGGCAATCATAGTATGTTGACGATTTCAACTATTTTATGATTTCAACTATAATGTTATTTTTGGTACCACCATTAGTAAATAATTACTTTATTAAGGCAAAAATTTGTGTTTGCAGAAATAATACAATAATTTTAGTAAAAAAATTATTATTGCAGTAATCATGTCTCAACCATGTCTTTTCTCTGCGTGTGGACATAAGGATTTTATAGGTCACTGCAAAGCAGATGAACTCGCTCGTACAGGTACCACCAAACTACTATCTATAGATGAGGCATGCCTTGGTATTCCTCTCCTTACACATGAGTTATCCGGTATCACAACCCACAACAGATGGTCAGCAGGTAAAACGTGTAACATAACGCGGCAAATCTGGCCCAAACTCAACCCTAGGCGTTCAAAAGAACTCATTTATTTTAGAAGAGACCACATCAACACCATGGTTGGGATCCTTACAGGGCCCTGCCTTATTGCCAGACACGCTCAAAGATTGAACATTCCCCATAACGACTCCTGCAGAAACTGTAGAAATGAGGAAGAGGAAGAATCAGCAGTAAATTTTCTCTGCACTTGCCTAGCGCTGGCTCAAAAACGCTTCCTCCACTTAGGTAACTGGTTCTTCAGTGACTTTGACGAACTCTTGGAATCTTTGGTTTACCGAATCCTAGGCTTAGTAAACAGCTCAAACTGGTTTAAATAGAGATAGGAAAAATTAACCCTTGGTATCACATTGGGCCTCATTGCCACACTAACCCAACCTAATCCAAAATTTTTATGTGGCTTTATTATATGTGTTCAGGCTACATGTCCAATTTTTTAAAAATATATAAAAAAACATTAGTTTATTATAAACTATTTTTATTTTCGACCAATATTTCGGGTTCCTTCGGAAGTCATCATCAGAGTATCAAAAAAATATATACACACACAATGATAACGAAATATTCACAATTTTTTTTTAAACAATTTTAACTTATATTAAACAATAGAAATTTTAATTACATTAAAAAATTTTAAAAACTAACAAACAATAAAAACATGACTGACTTAACATTTAAACATTAAAACACTGCAGACTAGAATTAACTACTTCCGTTTTCCTTCTGTTTTCCACACATCGTCTGTATATTCGCACATTTGGGCAGGGGCTTCAAGATCTTATTTGGAGCTTCTGGACCGAACTCAACGTCGTGCGATATATTTGATAGGAGATGAAAGTATTTCATCCTCTCTCAACTCTCTTGAGCATCGACGTAATGTAGGTTGCATAAGCCTTCTGTATAGGTATTACCATGGGAAGTGTTCAAGGGAGATACATGGCCTGACGCCACCAGCTCGTGTGTTTCCCAGGTCCACTCGGGCAGCTGTCCAAGCCCACCCCTTTACCATTGCATCGATGCCTAATAGAACCTCGCATTACCGCGATAATTCGTTCTTTAGTCGCGCGGTTAAGTTGTGGAATTGTCTCCCTGCGAGCGTGTTTCCCGGCAGTTTTGAGCTGTGCAAATTCAAAGCAAATCTTCACCGACACTACTCCATCTATCCACCCTCCAACTAACTATCACCCATCTTCCGAATCAACACAATGCTTACGCATTTATAGGGGGCATCCCCTGAGCGTTGGTTCAGTCTAAAAAAAAATAAAAAAAAAATATGTGAGTACATTTTCCGTGTGTGTTTCAAAATTGAGTCTCCTCTCTGGAGGTACACTTAGTATAATGTGGAGCATTTTCAGTGTTTACCTTCTATAATAATTCGTCTCTTGTTGTAGAATCTTGACGTTGTCAAATTTAGGTGTATTGCTAACCCTATATCGCACAAAAGCGCCAATTTCAATTGTTTACCTAAAAATCTCTTAAAAAGTTGTAAAAATAGTTAAAAACAACTTTTTTTTTTTTTCTGCAGATATAAAGATCTACATATTTCAGAGAATACAGCATGCTTTTTAAAAAATAATTTATGATTAATGTAATATAATAACTTACCAAAAAGTTTTTAGCCTTTTTTTTAATTATTATTAATTTTTATAAAAATTTTAGTCATTTAAAAATATATTCAAAATAAAGCAAAACACAAACTGCTACCAAATGCAAAACTACATTGTTGCAACTAAAAATAAAAAAATAACTGTTGATTGATTTACTCTCTAATTTGAAAGTTAGAGTTATTTGGAATGTTGCAGATCTGCAACACGGCGCGATATAGGGTTAAGGGTTCGTTCATAAACTACATTACCAATTTGGGAGAAGAGGAGGGTTTTGAAATGCACTACGATTGTATGGGGAGGTGTTTAAGATATTGTAACGTGACCAATAATTAAAAACCAGTCAAAAAAATTAAATTTAATATTATTTAAGACTAGCTATTATTTAGTTAATATTTTATAAAATTTTTATTATTGCTGTTATTTGAATTTTCTTTAATAATAGGGATGATTTGCAAGACTGTGTTATAAAATGAGGAAAATATGTCTTTTAAGAAAAATGTATTTTTATGATTTGAGTAGTTAAAATTTATAACAGTTGTAATTTGTTCAGACGTGTTGCATACGAAAAAAATCAGAAATTATTCTTGAACGCTAAGCCTTTTTTAATACTTATAAAAGCAATACGTTAAAAAATTCAAATCGTTACAAAAATCAAAGGGGGTACCATAAAATTTTTCCTAATAAAGCATAGAATTTTTTTCCTTTCCACTGACACTATGCATTACAACCAAAGATTTGAGTTTAATACCACGGAAAACCAAATTTTTTTGTGTATATTTATATTATGTATATTAAAATATTTCTTTTAAGAAAACTCAAAAGGAATGTTCCAGATTTGTGTGGCACCTTAAAACTATGAAATTAAAACAAGTCATAAATTGTTAAAAATAAAAATTGTTTTATTATTCACCAACTACACTAAGTTTAAGACAATTTTTTACATAGGGTAAGAAAGTGAATTGGATAAATTAAAGATGATCAGAAGCAAAGAAAGGTAGGGGTTTTATAAAAATAAACAAATAATTTAGAGTAATAGTTTTTATTTTTTCTTTGGGGTCTATTCTTAGCATAGTGACAATTTGAAACTGAACGTTGTTTGAGGGAATTTTTTGTACAGCTTAAAAACGACATCTGTTGGAATTTTTTCTTTGATAAAATATCTAGGCATGATTTTCACATTCACAGTGACTTGGGTAGTTGGGTATGGGTAGATTGAGTACTTTTGATTATTGCGCGCACTCTAAATTACAATTGAGAACTTTGTAAAATAGTTTTGGGCAGTGCTGCATGTTTGTTTGATTTCCCCGGCTTATGTAGCTGATGGGAGATGAGTGACAGCTGGGTTTCCACCAATTTTTTTTTGTCTTTTTATGTGCGAAAAATTAAGGCCATTAATGGGACGAAAAAAAAGTTATTTTATACACGAGTAATTTTTAACGTGAACTTCGCAGCCTTTTATAATTTACTAGTTATCCCGGGCAGACGTTTTCCTGCCGAAGACCACCTTACTGCCACATAAAAATTTTCATGCCAATCGGAAAAAATAATTTTATAAATCTGAACGAGCATAACTGTAGTGTGACCATGTCCACTTTTAGTTCAGTTTCCGAAAGTAACCATGAGAACTAAATTACCAAATTTTAGTCTAAAACAACCCGAACCGTCCGAAATATAGCATTTTTATTGATTTGTTGGCTTTAGTAGGTGTGGCAATTTTTTTTTATTAGAGATATTAGCCTTGACAACAAATGTCGTGAATTTAATGCCCTTAGGTTAATTATTAAAAGGTGGTAACACATGGAAAACGCACTTAATTTGACAAGAAATCAATTTACCCAAACAAGTACACTCAAAAAATTTATTAGTAAAATTGCTACGAATGATGTTAGTAAACAAAATATTTGTACATTCTTGTGATATCTTTACGAATTCATTCGTAACATTTTTCTTATGCCTGATGTAGTATCTACGAAAATATTTGTTTTATATACTCCATTCAAATTTCGTATCTTGGGTCAAGTCATACCTAAGCACCTGCATGGTGTCTATTGAAGAATCCATGTCTGAACCGTTTATAGCTTCCTCAGGTGTTCCTCAAGGGAGCATTCTAGGACCATTTTTTTATGTTTTTTATAAATGACGTTAGTTTCTGTCTAAAAAATACGAAGTTCTTAATGTTTGCCGACGATTTGAAAATTGTTTCTTCAATAGCAAATAATTTGTTAATACTGATATGCTTGCTTTGCAGTCTGACTTAAATGATCCGCATGAATGGTGTTCTAAAAACCTTTAATCTCTAAATATAAATAATTAAATATAAATAATAAATACAATAATATAAATAAAATTAATATAAATAATAATTAAATATAAATTAATAATGCTCATGATCAGTACAAGTTAAATAATCAAAACTTGAAATTAGTAACATTAATAAAATATCTTGGTGTTATATATGACTCAAGTTTTACTTTTATTCATCATCTAAATTATATAACTCCTAAGCAAGGTTGCCAGTATTGTGGGAAAAATACCATTCGTGGTAATTTTTAATTGGTCTTGGGAATTTTTTTTTTTGGGAATTCCCATGGTATTTTTTAATTCAGCGTGGTATTTTTTAATTGGCGTGTGAATTCAGCGTGGTATTTTTTAATTGCATGGGAATTTGGGAATTTTTTCTTAGAAAGTTTTTTTTTCACTTTTATTAAGCAAAATCTTAATCATAGTATTAGATGATCGACGTATATATACAGTAGAGTAAAGCTATAAGTTTACGCTGTACATTTTTTCGAACTTACTCTTAATATAAATGAATAAATTACATATTTGTTTTAAGAAAAAGTTGACATCACAAAATTGCATAAAAACGAATAACGCATTCTTTTCTGAAAAAAATTCTAAACCTAAAATTCTGACCTTTCTGAAAATTCCACATTTCTGCATGCAAGCGTTAAGCTTACAAAAATTATTTTAAAAGTCCAAAAAAAGTGGAATATATAAGACTACTAAAACAATAATAGACAATATTTGCAAGTTTACTTATCGAATCCAATATTCAGCAATTATCTGTTAAAATCAAAATTAAATAACAGTTGCCATAAAAAATTTATATTTATTTTATTTTGTTAATTTTTTATTTCTGAAGTCACTTATGTATATTATTTTATATGAGAAATAAGTACCTACATTTTTTAAAAATTATATTATGTTGAAATTAACTGTTTATCTCTTTACAAAACACAAATATCTTTGAAAACTAATATTTAATTTATTTTGTTTATTTTCTATTTTTGAAGTCACTGAAATTATTTTATATTAGAAATAAGTGCCTAATTTTTTGAAAAATCATATTGTGTTAAATTCACTGTTTATCACTTCACAAAGCACAAATATCTTTGAAAACTGTATACATATTTTATTATGGTTATTTTTTATTCTGAAGTCACTTTTATTATTTGATATTAGAAATAAGTACCTAAATTTTTAAATAGTCATGTTGTGTTAAAATGAATTGCTTATCACCTCACAAACCACAAATATTTTTGAAAACAATATTTTTATTTTATTTTGTTTATTTTTTATTATTTTATTTTTATAAGCATACTATCGTTTTAGAAATTATTAAATGGATACATACAAATAAAGTTCACGATCTCAAATATAAGACGAAAACATGTGATATGTGTAACAATTAACTTTATGTGAAACAATTTGTATGTTCCCAACTAGAACTGATGGTATTTGGGTTTCGTCGTAGCGTTTATTTTTGTGTCAACATTGACATGATGTTATGTATTGGTTACGTTACAGAGATCCCTATTTTTCGAAAGTGGTGCAACACAATGCCGACATTGTTTTAGTAAAAATTAATTTGAAGTTACTTATTACATTTTAGTATAAACGCATTATAGAGTTGCCAATTTTGTTTACAGCCATAATTATTATAAATTATTTTATAATTAGAATTTATATAAAATATAAGAGTACAACATAACATTAGGTGTTTTGGATATTTTTTGGAGCTAAATGTAAATGGGAAAGAAGATTTTCGGTAAAAAACAGCCAAAACTTCTTAAAAATTTAAGCGCAATCTAAATTCAGAAATTTTTTAATAATTTCATATATTAATAAAAAATGTTTTAAAAAGTTTTGTGAAGAAAGTATTGTACACACATTTCAGGAATAGTTTTTAATGTAAGCAATCAATAAAACATAGTTGAAAAGCTTAACAATACAATATAAAAGCAATTTCATGTTTATTGTTAGGAAAATATAATAATAATTTGCGGACACCATTTTAAATACAAAGAGCCTACACTTGGGTCGCAATTATTTAATCGTTACAAAATGATAACTTCTTAAGTTATTATTCCATAGTTGAGTGATGCATTTTTTAAAGGTAAAACTTGATAAATCGTTACAACATTCCGTGACCTAGTAGTAAAATAGTATTAAAAAGGAAAGTCACATTGAAGGCTTTATTTAAGAATAGGAATTTTTACAAATAGGAATTTTTACAAACTTTTTCCATAAAATATTATCCAAATCAGTATCTCTGCAACGTCATCATTTAAAAAAATGTATATTAAGTAACCTGTGGTCGCAAAATTCTACTTGGGTTATTTATTTGTTATAGTTTTGAAACAAAGACAATAAATGCAAAATTTTTAACTATCGACGTGTCTATTTATTTCTGCTTATTTAAATGCAAAAATTACTTTTAAAATTTTAAATTAAACTTTTTAAAATTTCTTATATACATATGGGATTTTTCGTGGTATTTTTTAATACGTATGGGATTTTTTGTGGGATTTTTAAATGCATATGGGATTTTTGGTGGTATTTTTAAAACGCGTGGTATTTTTGTGGTAATTTTAAATGATCGTGGGATTTTTTTTGGTATTTTTTAATTGCTGTGGGAATTTTTTTGTTTACCTTTACCATGGGAATTTTGGTGGTATTTAATTTATGTGACTTTGGGAAAAAGGTAATTTTCGTGGGAACTGTTACGAATTTTGGCTGGCAACCTTGCTCCTAAGGCATATTCTTTATCGGCATTTAAGCGCAACAGTAATGAATTTACTGATCCTTATACACTTAAAATTCTGTTCACTAGTCTGGTTAGATCCAAGTTGGAATACGCATGTGAATCGTTTAGAGCGTGTTCAACGTAGATTCCTCAAATATGCACTTCGTTCTATTAACTTTGCAGATCCTTTTCCGTCCTATGATGATAGATGTAAACTTATAAACTTGAAAACCCTGGAAAATCGAAGAACTATGTGATCCCTCTTATTTGTTTTTAATATTATTTCTGGCAACACGGATTGTTCGTATCTTCTGAATCAAATAACTTTTAATGTTCCTTCCAAAACATTAAGAAATAGTGTACCATTTAATATTGGAGTGCACAGAACAAAATAAGCTTCTAATTCACCAATCGTGAGAACTTTGAGAGAATTTAATAACCTATCAAATGCATATTCTATTGATTTTTCAGTCACTAAGGCGATTTAACTCAATTTATTAAAGTTTAATATCTATTTCTTTGCATGTACATAAATATATATTAAGCATATAGTCAGTAAGGTTAACATACCATTGATTAAATAAATAGATAGGTAAATAAAATATTCGTAAACAAAAATAAATCAATTCTTTTTTGTCGTACGAATAAATTCGTAATTTCTTTCATTACATTTGTAGTATTTACTTATGCTTTTGTACTATTTACGAATGAAAAATAATATAAGTAAAAACAATTCATTCGTAAGCTGACCGTACGAATTATTAGTAGAATGTACGAACTATAAGTAGAATGTACGAATTATTAGTAGAGTTTAAAAAATTAAAAACCGAGATTATTCAGCCTTGCTTGTCGAACATCTATAGAACGTAAGGAACTGTATGATTGTAAAGTGACTATAGCCTACTGGTAGAGTGCGTGGCCCGTAAAATAAAGAGCCGAGGTTCAAACTCCAGCTCAGACAGAATTTTTTTTTTAAAGACGAATAAAATATTCGTAATATGTACTAATATACGTCGATTCTACGTATCCTATTCATGGCTGAAACCTACGACTAAAATTCGTAGAATGGACGCAGCTATTAGTTATATTTAAACTCAAATATTTTTGAGTGTAGAGGTTGAATTACTTAATACATATCTTTTTTGTACATTCTAAAAAAAATATGGAAAAATTCGAACATCTACAGAACATAAGGAACTGTGTGATTGCTTAGTGATTGTAGCTTACTGGTAGAGTGCGTGGCCCGAAAACTAAAGAGCCGAGGTTCAAACCCCAGCTCAGACAGAATTTTTTTTTTTTGAATGGTTTTTACAAATAAAATATTCGTAATATGTACTAATTAATATACGTCGATTCTACGAATGCTATTCTCGGCTGAAAACTACGAAAAAAGTTCGTAGAATGGACGCAGTTATTAGTAATATTTACACACAAATATTTTTGAGTGTAGGGGGTAAGCTAGAGTAGATTGGTAGATGGGTACTTGGGTGCAATGGCACTTTAAAATAACAAAATGTACGGAATTTGCTAATCTACCCAACTACCCAAGTCAGTGTGAATGCCCCTATTGAGTTAAATTCGCAATCGGAGTTCAGCTCAAATAAGAAAGATATACAATTTACTTTATAAAAGTAGTGTTCAATTGATAATCATTAAGCGTTTATTTATTAAACGTATTAAACATTTCTCAATCAAAACGTATACTTTAAAAATGCTAATTTACGTACCCGTGTAAACATTTTATATATCTCCTCTTTGGATTGTGTAATTATGTATATATGAAAACACATGTTCGACTAGGGACCGAAAATGACTACCATTTTTCAAATTTCAGATTAAAGGATTACGCATCATGATCAAAATCATAAAAAAGTAATGGTAATTCATTTTCAAATATAATGATATTATGCTAGGAAAAATTGCCTTTGAACCAAATATTTTTCATTCGATATTATTTCGATAGTTAATACTTTTCAAAGTTTATTATTCCTTAAAAAATCTGAGAAAAACTGCTTCGTTTGTTCCCACTGAAACTAGAAGAAAATTAGAAATACAGGTGATCATGACAATAATAACTTATTTTTAAGTAGTATATACCAAGCTACACTCAAGGTCAGCACATAAACTACTAGTAGGATTTACCAATACACCTCGATATATTTACAGTATCCGTAGGTTTAGTCACACATCAGCATACAGTAATCGCATACGTGGTTGCAATATCATAAATTTTCTTAATGCATTTTACTGCACATACTTATTTATCACTTCAAAAAGTTCTTATTGCTTGTTTGAAAAACCTTAATTTCTGCAGATCCACTAGAAATTTATTCTTACTTGTTTCTCACTTCAGATACAATGAATATCGTCGATTGTTTTTCGTTAACGTAATAAGACTTTAGAATTCCTTGGAATTCAAAACAAACTTTAACCTCAACTTTCTCTTTATTTCTTTCCCTAATTTATATACTTTTTTATTTTACGGACACGTAACTTTAAAATAAAAATTGTTTTTATCTTTAGCCACATAAGCTAAAAAATTTGTTTACTATTTTTTTTTAAAGCTGTTGTTTTGCCAATTGTTATTTGTAATTTTTATTTAAAATATTTTAAAATGTTGCATTTAAAAAAGCCTTTCTTGTTTGCTAATATACTTTTTACAATAAATAAATTAAGATAAAATTAAAATGAAAAATTAAAAACTAAATTAAATAAAAACTCATTCTGATTACTATTTTTCCGATCATTAATATAAACTTTTTGCTCTCATTATTTTTTTCAATCAGATTCTATTTTAAACGTATCGGACTTATGGAATGACCATGTACGATTTGGGTCAGATTTTGCATGAAGCATCACAGAAGGAAATAAAAAAGTTGCTTCCAAGCGTTGCTTCTGTGTTACAACCAAAAATGTTTCACAAAAATTGTACACAAATCTTAACTTGCCGACAAAGTAACCCTGAATCATATAAATGTACAATCCGAAATTTCAATAATTAATGACTTTAAAAAAGTTCGAAGCAGTGATGATTGTAGGAGCACTCACAATTTGATAATTAATTAATTTTTTTTAACTCATTCATTAACTCCATTCATTTTGAGCATTGAAATAAAATCATAATAAAGACGACTCTTTTCGGGCTTTAAGCTCGTAAAATATTCAAAGGTGAAATTTTTTTCGTACTGATAATTAGGGGCGCTTTATTTCACTAACTATATTTTACTCTCAGCACCTAAAGTATAACTTCTAAAAAGTATTCTAAGTTTATATCTGAAAAGTATTTGTTTTTCTTATATCCTTGCAGGACGATTACGATGTCTTGGATGACAGTCTTTTGAGTGATAATAAATTAGGTTTTGTACAATTTCATGATAATAAATTAAAAATTCAAGGTAAGTAGAATATTGAAAAATTCTCAATGCAATGAGAATGTGTGATTAAAATCCCAATAAACACAATAAAATAAATAACACAAAAAATAACCAATAATATTGAGTTGAAAATTTTGGTCACACTTTTAATTGCATCAGAGTAATCATCTGTGTGCATCGCATGCAGCAGCAATGATAAAAGGCCATCATATTTGGGCAACTGCAATAGCAACAGCCGTTGGTCATTTAAGCCCACTACTTTTAATTTATAAGTCGGTTTAATTTTTTTCTCTTCTTTTTTGTTCACTTCTTCTTCTTCTACTTCATCATCGTTTTGTTTAAACAGATGCTTCAACCGGCGATGCTGGTCGTGGCCAGGCAGGCATTTTGTTGAATTCTGCCGCCAACGGCTATGTTGTTGGCGCTGGTGCTGGTATTGGTGGGGGAGGAGCAGGAGTAGGTGGTGGAGGTGGTTCGGCCAGCGTGCCTATCATACCTTGGGGCAAAGTGTTGCCAAACAAAATCGAAGAGACGTTGCCACACTATCCGATTGGCATGCAGCCAACTGATGGCTCCTGGCAGGTTGTCAACGGAACACGCTTTAAATTCTTCGTCTTTTCCGCCTATTATGATCGGCGTGATGGCGCAAAACTGGTGCGCGTCATCGGTGCTACAAAGACACGTGGGCCGGAGCGGGTGTGGTGTCGCTTTTGGTATGTCAACAGCCGAAATGGCACAGAGTCGAGACAAATGCGAGCCTCGTCCGCCACAGTGATGGCAAGAGTTAAGGTAAGGTTTGTTTTTTTATAAAAAGAATTTTATACTACTTGCAATTATTATTTGGTCGTATGTTTCGAGCTTTTTTATAAGCATTATTGAGTTAACGAAGAAAAATTTCTTCCTTACAGATTATACGCGAAAACTGGAATCTCAAATACAGCGCCTGTTTTGTGCTATGCCCTATACACGCTCCTGAAATCGATGTGCCACAATATGTAAGCGTCGTGTCGCGTTTGCGTGCGCCACCCGGAAACTTTCTGGAACTACGCAACACTGACTTTGATCCGGATTTTGTTGCGAATCGCTCTGGCAGCATTCGCTCTACATCGTCAAACTCTTCCTCTGCGGCATCGGTGACATCGTTTGCTGCGGTGAATTCATCGTCGTTGCCAACCGGTGACCAGATTGCTGATAAAATAGCCATTTGCGTCAAACCCTTTCACTTCAACTACGATCAGGCTTTGTATTTAATGGAGTACTTGGAGTTTTACGCCCTCATGGGTGTGTCACATTTTACATTTTACAACCATACCACGGGACCGCATTCAACCTGTGTGTTACGTCATTATATGAGCGGTGATGTGCCGGATTTAATGACGGCCACGGATGAGGAATACAATGGAGCAGTGAGCACAAATGGTAAGGAGAAATTTCCAAAGCTTAATATTTTAATTTAGCAGAAATCTTTTGCTATCAAAATCAGTAAAAAATTTTTTTGGTTATTGTAAGAAGATTTTCATCTCTACGTAAAATAAAAAAACAAAGCTTACCAAATCTTTTAAAATGTTCCTCAAATTTTTTAATTTTGTTAAGAACAAAAATTTGCTTGCCCTTATATTTGGAATGTTTTTGTAAAGCGTTTTGTAATTACGTGACCGAGTTTCAGATTTTTGTTAACATTTGGAAATGTGTTTTTCATTTTAATTCTCGTTCAAAAGATAATTTATATCTGACATAGTATTAGTTTCTTCATTTTCACAAGACTGGACAATTTTCAAGTATTGTTTTGCTTGCAAATTATTGCACTTATTCTGCAAAGTACGAAAACAATTATAAAGAGAAGGGAAGACTACGAAGCATAGTAGGAATCTGAATTTAATGTACTTGGCGCCATCTAGTTCAAGACTGAGAACTTAAAGAAATGTAACTATATGTTAACACTCAAAGCTTTAACCTTCAACATAGTCTCTGCAAGCAGCTTATTTTGTTTTCGTTTGACTTTTACAAATTTGCATTTAAAAAACAACTAACTTGCAGTTCAATAGCTACTGCAACTTTTAAAATGTCTTTGAAATTAGTTTGTGTACATGCTAAGCTGTGGTTTCTTTTCTACCTCATTCTCTTGCAATCAAAATGCTATAGATGTGTATGTTTTTTTTTTTGTAATGCTGTTTTTCGTTTCATCGAGTTTTAAATCACAATGTTGCTAAAGAAGTTTTACTTCAAAATAAAATTTAAAAGAACCCGCCCATTTTTTTCACCCAATATAACCTTCTTTAAATACATTGCTTAAAATGTATTTTTGTACAGACTTTCTAAAAAGTAATACAAAAAAAAAATTGCTGACAGTGAAAACCTTGGCATTGCCGCGCATTTCATTACATATTGACATAAAATCCACAGCGAGTAAATCAAATTTCCTCAGTTTGTTTGTTAATGTTTTCGTTTGGATTTTAAATTTTCCGTTTGCTCTTGCTTCCAGCTGCTACCAATGCACAACAAGCACAGGATCAACTGAGCCAGCAGCAGCAGCAGCAGAAACAACAACAACAGGAGCAACAACAACAACAACCAAAGCCAATAAAACGCCGCATAAGCACAAATTACGTTAAACCCACAATTAATATTTTACCCTGGAATCTGCGTATGCGTTCACAAAAGGAAATTCGCACCGAGGGACTTTTTGCCGCACTCAACGATTGTCTGTACAGAACGATGTACCGTTATAAATATTTAGCACTGGTGGATTTGGATGAATTTATTATACCGCGCAACAACGACACATTGAATGAATTAATTAAGTAAGTGTGCACAGTGGGTGGGTGGGAGTGTAGCAGTGTGGTTGCGAGGGTGTAACTGTAAGTAAATGTACCGCAGTGTGAACATGTTGCTCCAAATCTACTCTAATTTTCCCCACTTATTTTCTAATTTTTCATCGTCATTTTCGAGTTTGATGTAAGTGGAACAGCAGTTGCAATACCGTAAAGTGTTTATACTCTATCAATTTCACTTATCCCATAACACCTCATCCTGATTTACCTCATCACAGCCACTCTACTCTCATATTTAACAGCTAATATTGCCTTATTTGTTACTAATTGCTTTTCTGTTACAATTGTTTCTCCTCTTTCTGTCTCTCTCTCTCTATCTTATTCTTCCTTCCGCAAACACTCCACCTCTCCAATATATATCTACCCATACACAAAAACTGTTCTATTTGCAGTTCACTAAATCAACGTTTTCGCAATCGCAACACTGGCGCGTATTCATTTCAAAATGCATTTTTTTACTTGCAATTCGCTGATGATCCTTTAGTCTATCAGGAGCCAGAAAAGAGCTTAAATCCCAGATTGCGTGCGGCACTGGTAACGCAACGGAAAACGCGACGGTAAGTGGTTTTGTGTGTGTTTTGAAGATAGCAAGCATGCAGCATCTGCTTTCAATTTGGTTAATTATGATATAGGAACTCTGACTGTGTTTGCAATTTCGAAAACATGGAAAATAAAAAAAAATTGAAATTGTGTTAAAGAAAAGTATATTTAAAATTTAATATTATAGAACCCGTGCGTAAAAATGCTAGAAAAAATATCTCTTCCCAATTATATTTAGCATTCATCACATATTTAATGACACATATTTCTAATTGTGTGCGTTAGGGCGTTTCGAACTACGATATTTTTAACAAATTTTACATTCTCAAAGGTAGCATGGTAGGTTTATTCAGATCTCCAAAAAAATTTTAGAAAAAAATCTTTATTTATTTCGACCCACGCAATCGGTGCTTAACTATAAGTTTATTTCTTACAAGCGCTCATAAATAAATAATTAATAAATAATAATAATAATAACAATAATAAAGGATGTCTAATTCTCCCGCAAGGACAAATTTGTTTTTTGACAAAAACAGTTAAAAACAACGATCTTAAAATGCTCTGGTTTTTGTGGGTAAAAGTACATATAAACTTCCAGCAAAAGAAAGTATTTGTGTTTGTATTTATTGAGCTTATTGTTGACAAGTAAGAATAAATCTTTTAAAAGCCTCATTGGCATTAGAATAACAACAAAGATCATAACAACATTTAGACATTATTTGTTAAAAAAAATTAAAAATGAAAATTTTTTAAAAATTATTAAAAAAGAAAAAATTTATAAATAAAAAACATAATTATTAAAAACAAGAAGATATTATTGTTAACAGCTATACAAAATGATAATTAAAATGACGTAATTTAATAAATACGATAGAGAAGGGAAACATACAGAAAGGAATAGTTATAGAAGAGAAAAGAATTACTATGGTAGAGATATTTCAGAGAGTACTCATAGACTAAATGCTTAACGGTGTTACTATTGGAAACTTATTTAATGCCAATGGGCAATAAATTCCACAATCTGATTGCGCGTATGAAAAACAATCTTCTGGAGTTGATAAAATTGTACCTAGGCATTAAGAGATTGAGGTTTCTTCTTGACCTGCCAAAATGTAGTTTATCAAGCGGATACCGAGGACTCTGTGTATATATAACTTTATGCAAGAAAATGCAATTTCTAGCTTCAAGATAACTCGCCCAAGTAATTGTTTTGCGAAGATAGATATGTACGTGGTCAAACCTTCTCATACCATAAACATATCGGGCCGCGTTGTTAAATGCAACAAGAAGCTTATGTGCCTATCACGAGTCAAGCTTAGAATATACAACTTCCGAATATGTGATTAAAGACAGCAGAAGCTGCAAGAGTACAACATTTTACTAATAATACCTTACCAAACACAATGCCACTTACAATTTTTACCCACAGTGTCTTGTGTGAAGGATATTCGAATCATAAGTACAAGTTTTAAGCTTAAGCGAATAGCGCAAAGGTGTTGATTGTTATCTAATGGTCTTAATTTTGAGTATATCGATTATTGTGTTAACGTTTTCCTTAAAATTGGCGAATAAATAATTTGCATATTTCGAAATAAAAAAAAATTAATATAAGGTTTTATATCTCAGACATCAGAAATAGTATCAAAGATACTCTTTTAAATTTAGCTTTTTCAAATATTTTTCAGATATTCCACGTATTTTTGAACAAATGGGGTATTCTCTACGTCTAGGATATTCACGTTGCACGGTGCAAGAATACTCAATATACAGTCTGTGCAACGCCGCAACAACAGATAGATACAAGTAAAAGAAACCGTGCAATATTTTCTATGTATGCTACTGCGAATAAAACCCATGCATACGGCGATGCTATGAAAAATAGTTTATGAAATGCAACCCTGTGATTATAATGAGAGTGAAGAGAATAAAAGAGCAGTCAAACACAAGGTTATTTTATAAGGTTGTGTCACTTGAGAGCGAGCTCGGTTGAACTGTCAGAATGGATGAAAAGAAATCAAGAAAATTAATGTATAGAACAAAGAAAAGCACAATGACAGTTCAAGTAAAGGATGAAAAAGAGTGCATTTCTGTCAAGTGCCACAAACTTATAAATGAACCTTGGCATGGAAGGTGGTATAAGAAGGTGGAATAAGCGTGAAGTGCAGCTCATTATAGAGTTCTTTGAGCAGTTGATTTTACTATGCTACGCTTGTACAATAGGGCGCTCTCAATCCATTGGATATTTAAGTATAGGACTGGTTCAATCCGTGCTCTTATGCAATTATGCTAGACATAGAGAATACCCCTAATGTCTAAAAGTATCTATTTAAAATACCAGATTAAGACCACGATATTTTTTCCTACCTTGATATTTTAAAAAAAATTTACTTCCTTGCCTGAATGAAATTTAACAATATGGAAAAATATAGAATCCCATGCCTTTAATGGTATTTCCTTTAAAAAAATCCTTTAATTAGGTCCTCTATAAAATAAGTTAGAAAAACACAATTTTTATATCGTTAAAAATGTTAAAACTTCAGCAGTTAAGAGAGAAAAGTTACCCTTCGATTTTTCTTAAATTCTTAAAAATTATCTTTTGTTTATTCAAAGGTGAGGAAAAATAGATAGCTAGATTTTTCCGCCTAAAATTAAAATTAAAATTTGTAAATTGAGTAATTTGTACATTATTTTGTGAGTCTGCAATTTTAAAAAGAAATGAGTCACGTTTTATAGCTTTAAAAGTTTTAGAAAAATCATATCTATTTTAATATGACCTGTAGTGGAAATACCAAAAATTTCACAATAATAATTTTTGTCGTTATCGGTCATTTTGTGAGCCAAGTTCATAGAAAATAACAGTGTTCGTTAGCAAACGATAGCGTAAGTCGTCGTTAGCTCGTTTGGGAATTTCACTACTGTATTATTTAAATCCAGTTTTTATTTCAAAAGTTATTCAACATAAAACATTAAGGGTATTCATGCAAATGGGCAATACCCTTATAAATGGTATAAACTGTTTAGGTCTATCAGCCTTATAAATGAGCTGTCAAATTTGTATAGAGAAGCCTTTGCACAAACCAGATATATTTGCCTTGCCATTTAAGTGAGCAAACGAGGTGGCAAACTTATATGAACAATCAGCTGTTTTCGTTTTCCGAAAGTTAATTAATTTCTTATCAGAAGCCGGCAAAAAAGCAATGAGAGGTAAGAATTTGTGACTTGGAGCAAAAGTAAACAAATATTAAATTGAAAATTTCAACTTATAAACTTATTGGCGAAATAAGCAACATATGAAAATATATTGCAGCTGACATATATGCTGCAAATACACAATCGACTTAAAGGGCTCTTCATTCAACCTGCTGATAAAAGTAACTAGTTTCTCTAATTATAAAATTGCCACTTTGCATGAATACTAGAGTTTACCTTATTTTAAAAAGACCACCCCAAGAGCTCCAACTGTTGTCATTGATGATAAAAAAATTCGTGAAAAATTTTAGCAAGATCGGATGCATATAAACCCGTGCGCACTCGGCTTAATGTTTGCACAAGTGCATGAAAGAAAAAAAATTTTTTTTAATATTTTCATATGCAATTCCATTTGGAATATGGAAACGGTAAGAATTTTTTGGTTTTTTCCAAACAATTTTCAGTTTAATAAGGGTATTCACCTCAAATTACTTGAATAACTCAGGGGACAAAATTTTTATTTTTGGATTTTTCCATCAATATATGTATTATTTTCGACTAATCTTGGTGCGCTGATGTCAAAACAATTGTTACTTTTTTTTCTAGCGTCACCAGTTTTTGAAGCGTTCATTGAAGGGGTGCAGGTACAGGGGTAGGCATAATTATGAAAATGTGCGGTCAAGAAAGTAGCCGTCGTTGGACAAAAGGGCGTGGCAATATAAACAAATCACTGTTTCTCAGTTAATGTTGACACAAGGGTACGAAAATTCATTACAAGAATGGGAAAAATTGTTATTATAATCTATAAAAGGGAAGAAATAAAAACTTGTTAAAAAAAAAACTTCAAAACCACTACAAATTAAAAAATAATTTTAAATTACTTTTCACATTAATTCTGGGTCAAATTTGATAATTTACTTATGTAAAGTATTAAATTGGAAATCTTCTAATTATAATTTTTTTCTATTTTGTATTATTATCATAAATATATTAATTTCTCCATGAATAAAAAACCTTTAAAGTCGGCGATTATATAATCAGACTTTTATAAAATAAGCGCTCCGGCTTAAAAGGTTTTTATTCATAAAGAAATTAATATATGTATATAATAATACAAAATAGAAAAAAAAATTATAATTATAAGATTTCTCATTTCATACTTTATATAAATAAATTATCAAATTTGACCCAGAATTAATGAGAAAAGTAATTAAATATTTTTTTTTACTTTGTAGTTGTTTTGAAGTTTTTTTTTAAAAAAAAACAGTTTTTTTTAATTATTTTTTTGTTTAAGCATTTTTTGTCATATATTTCGACTTAAATAAAATATGTTAAAAAATTATGTTATTAAGGATGTAACCGTTTTTTACAATGAAAGTACAATATATTGTGAGTACACTGTAAAAATTTGAGATGAACATTTAAAATGTTAACTGAGTTATAGCACATAGTCGAGAGCGCCTCATAACTGCGCGCTGTATGTTATTAAAACATTTAAAGCGTTTTTCTTGACACAAAAATGTGTTTTAAAAAATTCTATCGAGCCGATTGAACTGAATTTTTAATACATTATACACGCCAATGGCTTTCACAGATAGTAGAAGTGTACATTTTAAATAATTTTAATCCTATTTTTCCACCGATTTCCCACAAAAAAGATGCGGTTTCTGAAATTTTCTATTTAGATGTCCGCCATTTTGCTATTTTTTAATAAAAATGCTTAACTCAACTACCTGCCAGAATGACAAGTCTACAGAACAATAATCTATTTAAATTGTTTCTTTTAAGTAACTTTAAGTGCCGTTAGCATTCGGGCCAGCAAAACACCTTCTTTTTTTGCCACTTTGGACGGACATATTAAAAAAAATTGTAAAATAAAAAAGTGTTTTTTGTACAGTTTGAGATTTTATTTAATAAGAGATTGTATTCGATTTTCTTACTAGTATAAAAGCCTGTTCTACAACAGGTACTCCGCACACTTTTTTTGGACCCATTTTTAAAGTTTTATTTTTTATTCAATTGATTTTTGGAAAATACAAATGTACCACTTTGCGTATTGAAGCAGTGTTGAAAAGGTAGTTAGATAAAAAACGTACTATTCTTAAAACCTAATATTATCACTGATAAGTATCAAATATATTTTCTGTGAATAATTTCAGGCTGGACATTTTTAGGAACAGTATGTCTTGTAAAAGTACTTTACTGTCATAAAATAATTACAGTTTGAGGAATTCTGTGTGCGTAGCAGCATGCTTGCCTTTACTATATTAAGATACAAAAATCATTCCGAAATAAACCTTGATAATAAGGGCGGAGCACATCCTTAATTCAACACAATTATTCGAAGCTATTTTCAATTTACTTTGTATAAGAGAAAAGTGCAGCTTTTTAAAAATAACAATCTGCTTAAAAATACAAATCTAAATATAGTTTCAATAATACAAGTATAAAGCCAGTATACGTTGTACTAGCATTAAACTGGTTTCAAAAAGACTAGAACAAAACGAATACTAGCATACAACTAGTATGAAAACTACTAAAATTGAACAGGCTAAAATAATACTAATATGAAACTGGTCAATATTAAACTAGTTTCTAACTAGTTAAAAATATACTAGCACAAAAGTGGCTGAAATCATACCAGTAAAAAGCCTTGTTTTGATTATGCTAGTATTTTACTGGTTTAAAAGTTACTGCTATCACAACTAGTTCAAATTATGCCAGTATAAATACTACCTCTATTCATATCGAGAATAGGACAATTGTCTTTTCCTATGGCATCAACATAATGAAATAACCAGTTTGCGCAATGTAAAAAGCATCTGAGCTGAACTAGTACTGGTATTTTTTGACCTAGTACGTTTTCATAACAAATTTGACATTAGTTGAAATGGACACAAGGGGCGTGGTCAAAACTAAATTGTTACAATATAACCTAGAATGCACACAATATGCATACTAAATTTGAGCGAAATCATTCTAGCAGTTTAGATATTTAAGCCGTTTATGAGTGCATCGGCATCCAACTAACACCATGTCATTTTTGTTAATAAAGAAGATAGTAAGAAGTTTTTGTTTAGAAGTTACAAATATAGAAGAGCGTTACAAACATGTTTCTTAAAAAACACTGTGATGGTTAAAATATTTAAAAAAAATTTTTTCTTAACAGACGCTATAAGTTGCATCCCCAAAAGCAACGATCAAAATACATCTGCAAACCGGAGGCAGTCATAGAAGCAGGAAATCATTTTGTTTGGGAATTTTCTCCGGGAAAAGGATCGCTCAATGTGCCACCAAATGATGCCATTTTGCATCATTATAGGGTAAGTCAAGGTTAAATACTTATATTCAACTATAGAAAACAAAAATATTTGAATGAAATATTTTATTAAGTTATAGTAACATACAAGAGTAAGAATACACAGATGGTAAATGGTTAGATGGTAAAAAAACATTTTATTGTAGCGTTAATTTTTATTAATATTTTTGTTATTTGCTTTTAATACATATTGATTGTGGCTACAAAAATGTCTTGAATAAGCAATTCCCCTTTTTTCTCCCATTAATTATTTTCTATATTGCTTCTGCTAGGTTTGTGAGTTCGGTGGCAATGACTGTATCAAAGCGCCCTCCACTATAGATCGTACCGCCACAAAATATGCCAATCGACTGTTGCAGCGTGTCGATGCAGTTTATAATTATCTAAAAGAACCCTGTGATTTGCCCGACCTACCAGTGCTGCCACAAGAACCTCCACCTGTAACATTAACAGATCAACAGCAGCGACAACTACCGGCCACACCCACAAAAACTAGAATAACAAAGCTAATCAACGATTTTAAAGTAAAACTAAGAGAAAAATTAAAGGCAAACAACGAACAGATGACGACGAATACAACACAAAGCGGTACAAGCACTATGAATAGTGCAACCGAATCCAAGGACAACGATTACGATGATCCAAAAAGAATTGTGGTTTTCGAACAGGATGCAAAAGGTCAGACGATAGTTAAGGTTAAGTATGCGGTACCCTGAGGCACTACAGCGATGATGTTTAGGACGATGAAGGATGATAAAACAAATGAATAAAAAAGTGGCAACACTTTTTTGACGCAGTTACATCAATTTGGTTGCATAAATTTCGGATCAATTACAGCTAGTAAAACAGGAATATTTAAAGTTTTTTAAAAGGTAGAATGATGTATGGCCGAAAGCTGCAATGTAGTAAGGTAAATATTTTTATATGAGGCTCTAAATAGGCCATAACTTTGGCAGAACTTGAAGTATTTTTTGTATTAATTTTAATGAGCTTTATTTTTCAACATTTTTTTTTATGGCATCACTTAACATAGAAATAAATTCTGTAAATTTTCTTTAAATTTTGTGTTCGGTCTATTAAGTTTTCATAAATGGTAAAACTCTATTGTTTAAAGTTTTTGTTAAAGGAGAAAAATTTGTCTGATCAGAAAAATTTGTGCCAAGTTTATTAGAAAAAAAAACAGATTTGGCCGTTCTGGCATGTTTTGCAAATTTATTAAAATTCTCAAAATTAAAATAAAATTGGCAGCACTGTGCGATAAGTCACGCCTACATAAAACAAACAGTTAAAATAAACTTTAGTGTCTACATAAAGAAAGCTCAATATATTTATACATATATTAATAATAACAAAAGATAACATTTTCTATGTGCATTTAACATATCACTCAAGCAAACTAAGTTGGCAAACATACACAATAAAATAACAGCAACAAAATATTTAATAATTTATAAACATTAAATATATGCAATTCGCTTAAATAACGAACACATAAAATTTTAACAAAAAAAAATGGTTGTAGTTTAGCAAAGAATTTAAAAACCAAACTGACAACAAGCTAGTCAAAAACTATAATTATTGAAATAACTTACAGCTTAGTTAAATAACAGATTTTGAGTCTTAACACTGTCTACTAGTCAACTGCAACAATCCGTCTAGTTGTCATTTAAAATATGATTTTACTACAACAAAATGGCTGATTAAATTAAAAACTTCATGAAAGCATTAAAGAAAGTAATACACATAAAGTTCTTTAAGTATGTAAAAAAATAACATCTTAATTATTTTCTATTCAAGTTAGCATTCAAGTAACATAATTTATAAAATATTAAATAAAAAACATCAATCAATTTAGCTAGAGTAACAAAACAAAAAAAAAAAAAAAAAATTAACCCATGACAGTCAGTTGTAAAAAAGCTTAAGGCCCAAAAAAATTTATAAAAACAACGGCAAATTTCCTATTAGCCTCATTATAAAAAAACACAATTCTATATTAAGTATTTATTTCTGTATAAATTTCATAAAAATTTTTATTTTGTTGGCTTTATGAGAAAAACTATACTTTACGCATCTATATAAATGTCCACTTGCAAGACTTGGCGTTATCAAACTTTTAAGGTTTAGGTTTCCTTATATTTAATTCGATTCAAGGTTCATGAAAATTAAAATTGTTTTTTTTTAAATCAAGTCGATTGTAAAACCAGATTTATTTCAGGTAAGCTTAATTTAATGCGTTTTATTTGAACTATACAAAAATTTTGTCAGGTTTTGCATCTGGGCATTTTAAAAATCTATAAAGCTGATTATTACAAAAACCATAATTTAGAATAATAAAGTATTTCAACATTTGTCAAAAAAAAAAAAAAAAAACAACAATTCGTTTTATTGAACATTTTTGAAGTTGATTACACAGTTTTGGTAAGTTCGTCCGAGAGCTTTATTAAATTCATTTTTAATTCAATGCTTTGTTAGGAAATTTAAGACCATTTCAGAGTTCTAGATGGCTTATTACGTACTCTCAATTGTACCAGGATTTTTTCGATTTTCTATATTTTCTTTTACTTTTTAGAAATAAATAATGAGAAAACTGATGAAATTTTATCGATTGCAAAAGTAAAAAACGGCTTTTTGTACTAATTTGTACAACAAATTTGTTGTAAAATTTTTCTCTGAGAGCTATAGCCAAAAAATAAGTGTCATTAGCAGTATTGCCATATGGGCAAATACACTTGTTTTTGCCAGTTAGTTTGTTTTATAAAAAGAAAAATTAGTTGACCGATCGAATTCATTAGAGTCGGACGTACTTTTAATAAAAAACTAAAATTTATATTGAATTTTCTAAAAACATGAAAGAGATTTAATCAAAAATTTAACCTCGGATTGTCATCAAGATGAAATTATTTATGATTTTTAAATGGAGAACATCAATGCCAAGGAAATATCGCAAGCCTTCAACGAGGAAATTGAAAATGCTGACAATATCTAAGACGATGGTTTCCAGGTTGTAAACCAGAAGCGGTTGAAGCGCTCAATTCCTGGTGAAATAAAAATCGATGCTTCCAATATTAAAGATAAGTTAAATGCTGGTAATACCACTAATAATATCAGCACACAAAATAGATTTGCATTATTTAATGATATCACCGTCGTTAAAAACGTTAAGGTAAATAACAATAATTCAAAATCAGGTTTATCAGAGCCCCTTTAGAAAAAAAGTACATTTTGTCCTATATTTTAAATAAATATTTATGTTTAGATGTTAAAATGACCATATCTCATTAACCCATTGAGTCCCCACTCAAATTTTTACATTGTTGAAGAGTTTTACCAAAGAGAATTACCAAATTGCTGGTAATTTTGCTAGCTTTAAGAAAAAAGTTATTTAAGTTTTATAAATGGTGTTCCTCGCACCATACATCGGAATTAATTACATTATCGCAAGGCATGGAACCCCTAAGCACCAAAATTTCAAAATACTATTTTAAGATGAAAGTCCATTTAAATACCTTTCCAACGTTAATTTTAACTTTACATTCGGTTAAGAAGTGTGTGAGATACGAGTTTCTCAGCAAAAAATGTCATGCCTGATCAGGCTGGAATTCAGGCCTGAATGCTCTTTGAGAACAGCCTTGATATTTTCATATAACTATTCGCCTCTTCAGTCCTAAAATTCTACAAAAATTCACCACAGATTTCAATCATGAACGTCAGCAATGATTTCAGGCTTGAGTTGATGAATCCTTTTTTACTATCTATTTTGATAAAAAACTTACGTCAGAGGGCGCTCTACTACAAAAATTTAAGGAAAGTTAATTTTTTCAGCATTGAGATCAAACGAAGAATAGCTTTTGCCAACAGGTGTTACTTTGGGCTCAGTAGGCAATTGAGAAGCAGAGCCCTCTCGACGAACGCAAATCACGCTTTATGCATCACAAACCTGGACGCTGAGCAGTTTAGATGAAAAGACTTTAGGAGCATTCGAGAGAAAGATTCTTCGTAAGATCTACGGACCAATCTGCGTGAATGGCGAGTACCGAATACGGTGGAATGATGAACTGTGTGAGCTGTACGCTGACATCGTCATAGTCAAGCGCATTAAAATCGAGTGACTTCGCTGGCTTGGGTATGTTCAGCGCATGAAAGACGATGCTCCAGTGAAGAAAACATTCGATTCGGTACCCAGCGGCGGTCAACGCAGAAGAGGACGACCAAGTAGAGGACAACCTGACGAAGCTTGGAATTTCCAACTGGCGCCAGCAAGCGAAAGACAGAAATGGCTGGCGCAAATTCTTAGATGAGGCCAAGACCGACATACGGTTGTAGCGCCAACTAAGTAAGTAAGTGTTTTTTTAGAGGTATAGAACTTATTTTAAAAACGAAACACAACAAATTTAATATAATGCCCAAAGTTTTGACTTTATTAGCTCACAAATTTCATGGCATTTAATGTTTAAAAATAATTTCTGGCATATGGCCTCCACGACTGCGGACTATGAACTCCATCCTGTCGGTCCAATTTATCAACAACTTTTTCAAGCATACCCGATCTTAATTCGTCAATAGTGCGTCGAATGTTGTCTTCTAAATGATCAATCGTTGCTGGTTTATCAGCATTTACCAAAGATTTGACGTACCCCCACAAAAAGTAGTCCAAAGGTGTCAAATCGCACGAACGAGGTGGCCAATTCACAGATCCATTTCTTGAGATGATTCGGTTACCAAACGTTTGGCTAAACAAAGAGGTGGTTTCACGCGCTGTATGGCATGTTGCGCCGTCTTGTTGAAACCATTTCTCCTCCAAATGATTTGCAATGACCGCAAAAACCGCACCAAACAGTGTCAAGAGTCACATGAGGATTGTGCTCATTCCAAACATGACAAATCTGCTTGTTAACATACCCGTTAAGCCAGAAATGAGCCTCATCGCTGAATATTATTTGACAATAAAAATCTTGTTGAACTCTCAGTTAATTCTGAGCCCATTCACCGAATACACGATGCAATCGATGGGCCGCTGACTTTAATTCTTGCACCAGTTGGATCTTATATGGATGTAGATCAAGATCTTTCCTCAACATTTTCAAGTAGTGGACGGCAGAGACCGCGTTGCTGAGAACGGCGTCGGATCTATAAACTCGGGTCCTCTGTCACACTCACGTCTACATCGGCGATTTGGATGAATATTACCAAAAGAATACATGTGATCATGAATCGATCACAGTGCTCTATAAGTTTGGCGAACAGAGCTAGAATTTTGAAAAATAAATTTCCACGATTTGTAAACGCTGTTCTAATGTAACAGCCCTATTCTGACAAATTAACAATTGTTAACTAGTATTTTTCATATTTCTGTGTTCGTTGTAGTTTTTTGATTTGAAAACAAAATTTGAAGCTCAAAAATAATAATTTTTGATAAAAGTTGTCAACTGGTTTTCAGTTATTGACAATTCCATTAAAAAATTTTGTTTTTTGAGCTTCAAATTTTGTTTCGAAAACAACATATAGAAATATTAAACATTGCTGGTTAACAATTGTTAATTTGCCAGAATAGGGCTGTAAGTCTTTGCATGGTGATTTGCCGAAGTGTACTGAAAAAAAAGTAAAAGACTTTATTGGTATGACAGCTAATTTGACAGTTATCCCTACAGGAAGTTCTATACCTCTAAAAAAACACCCTTTACAATACGTCTAGATCAAGACTTACTTTTCTAAAGAAACCAAAGAAAAAAATAATTTAAGAAAAATCAAATCAAATATATGAAAATAAAAACTCAATGGAAAAGAAAAGTGTCCAAGTTAAGAGGTGTTCACGTAATACAGAGTTCACGCTATCGTGAGTGCACTATACTTTAAAGTTGTATTTACAACTACACCAAAAAAATAGTTTTTTGTTCTACAAAATCTCATTTGGTCAAATTTTAACAAAATCGAGATTTAAGTTAATATTAAATTTTATATTAAAAGTGCATATGGGAGTCCTTAAATTTAAGATTGATAAACATCGTTAACACAGTGTCAAAAAATAGGTATTAGAGTAAAGTTAGTAAGTAAATTTATTAAATAAATTAATTAAGAAAATTATTATATTAGTTAATTAAGTTAAAAAAGTTTATTTAGATGAAATGTGTTTTCTCTTAAAAGAAGCCCTCTTATGCATTTTGTTCTTGTTTCTTTCAAATGACTCTCAGTTCCTCAGTGGATAAATTGTTGTCAGCGTTTGTAGCTTCTATTAAAGAAAGTAAAAAAAATATTGGGTATAATTTTTTTAAATGAAATGAATTAATTCCCTTATAAGATATGCATGCGGCTTCCATAATCTTTAAGAGCCTTTTTGCCCTGCACTTCATCGTTGTAAAATTTCATCATGAGGCCTTCTTGCATGATTTTATAAATTTTTTTTTGTAAACCACCAATTTTGAGTCTCTTGTTTTTATTTAATGCAGAGAAAAAAATTTTAGTTGCCATTATTATGTTTACGCTTTGGTAAGACTTATACCTACCAACATTTCCGAGCTCGTGAACAAAAACTCAAAAGTGATTTAAATTTTAATGCTCATGAAACAGTTAGGTCATTGCAACTTTTCTTTGGTTCTCTTGCAACTCTTTTCACACAAATCCAATATTTTATGGTCAAAAGCTTACTTCTAATTGTGCTCTTTCTGATACAATACCCAGCAAACCAAAGCTTCCAAATTCGTTTCAAATTTTTCGAAATCATTCCGAGTTTGGCATCCGAATTCGTTGCGATTTCGTAACGAAAATCGTATGGAGGGGTTGACACGAATTCGTAACGAATTGTAACGAATTCGGAAGGAATTTTAGTAACGAATTCGTAAAGAATTTGAGCATCGTATTTGTAACAAATTCGTAAAGAATTGACGTATCGAATTCGTAACAGATTCGTAAACAATTGAACTATCGTTTTCGTAAGAAATTCATAACAATTTCTTAACGAAAGAAACTTAAGAATAGCGTCATGTTTTAGTTTGACTGCATATTTGACTGTTCATTTTGAATCAGCATTTTTCTGTCCTTTTATTTGAACCGGTCTTTAGCATTGTTGAAATATTTTTTTATAGTTGAATCTATTTTCGAGATTTTGGCGCTTGCAATTGATGCAACGCAGGCATGTGAAAATGAAGTTATGGTTTGTATTACAAATTTTAAAAATACGGTGAGAAATAAAGTGCTAAGATGTGCGTGACCGCAGGTGAAAAACTAAGCACCTATTAAAGCTGGAATAAAATTAAAATCATTTGTTCTGATTAACATTCATCCATGAAAATTTTAGATGAAAAGAGGTCATCATTGTTTTGACGGCAATAGTTTTCAATCTAAAACAACAGTTTTGAAAGAAATATTGTTTTTTAAATCGTCAAGAAAGATTTTAAATTTCTTTGTTTGCTTTTAAATTTTCTTCAAATTTAAGAATATAATCTTTTGATGAAAAGGGAAATTCAGGTAGTGAACTGTTGCCATTGAATGCTGATGTTTTGATAAATGATTCGACCTGTCGTCACAGCGCTATGAATTCTTCGAAAAGTGGTTCATAATTTTCCGGTTTTCTTCTATTGCTTTTTCATTTTGTTTTATAACCGTTTCGAGCCTTGCACTTATTTCTGTAATAAAAAAGTAGCTTTAAAAAAGTTTTTTTGTACAAATTCAATTGAATACTTACCATTTAGGGTACTTAACGATTTATCTTTTTTTTTCATTGTTGGCAAGTGAATTTATATTTGTTTCTGTGTTTGTCAGGTCGTGAATAAGACACTCTGACTTTTCTAAAAAAAAAATGTTTTGGTTAAAAAAAATTACTTTGAAAATAAATAATTTTTTACCAGACTCAAAAATTTCGGTGTGCATTCATTATAAATTTATAGAACTAAATAATATAAATTTACTGTCTCGGATGACAATTCTATATAAAAATTTAAATATTTTGATTTAACTGTTTCAAGTAAGATATACGTGTAAGTAAATAAAATATTTAAGGCATTAGTCACGAAAACATTTAGTATGTTGGCGAGTTCATCAAATTCGTAAAAATTTTGTAGTTCTTGAATTTCTTTTCCAACAATGTATATATCATCATCTCTTTTAATAATGTTGTTTATGATATATATATTATTATCACAAGAGCAATAGTTGTTTGGCGATCTAAAATAGTACTTGATATTTTCCCAAATAAGTTCAGTAAGGCTATTGTCTGATAATGGCTTTTTAAACTAAGATAATTTTTATACTTAAATGCACTAAAGTTATTGAGCGATCCATACCTCATCACTTCTTCATTGATGTGATTCAGGCTGTGACAGTTGTATGTTAAGTTTTCCAAGCCACACAGTTCTGCAACACAATTCACAAATTCCTGCAAATATTCTTTAGCGATATTATTATATTGAAAACATAACTTTGGATCGCATAGAATTCGTATCGCATAGTGTAGTTTGCAAAAATGTTGATAATAGCAATCATTTAATTTATTTTTAAGCACGAAAATTCCGCTGTAAAGAAGAAACGACCGATACTCAGTAGCCTTCCACCTGTCTAATTCGTCGAGTGATCTTGGCGTTCGATTAAATTCCGATGAAAATTTCTTCTTTAGCAAACTGTTTTCTTTTGAGATCATGTCAATTTGGAAGCTCGTAAGCGTTTAAACCTTACCCCTTTTTTCGTCCAAAGTTTAAGGAGTTGGCAGTAGTTCATCGAGTTGGATGTGATGCTCCGGATGTGCTCGATTTTTGAATGTTTCGCCTGTTCGGAAAAGTTATTTTATATTTCTACCTATGCCCTTTTTGAGCACATTTGGTGCAGCAGTAGTAACCAGCATACTATTTTATATGAAGAATAAATTCACGTGCAGGTGCGTCACATAAAAAGTGGCCAACTTTTATTGAAAATAATTTATTTTTTTATAAGAAACCGATATTATTTGATTCTTCAACTCTTTAATAAAGTGTTCCAAAAAAATATTCGAACTTTCTGGCTTTGTTTTTCCAATTTTTTTTTTAACGCTAAGGTTTATGTAACAACCAACAAGAAACACTTCAGGAAACTCAGCTATGTTTAGCAAAATAGTCCAAGGATTAATTTTCGAGCTGCTATATAAAGGAAGACCATCAATTCCAAAGTTTAGCTCTAAGCTATTCATCTTAAATAATTTATGATTGTTTTCATTTTAAAATAAAAAAAATCTGTTTAGCAGTTTTCTAGACCATAATGAATATACGAACCAATGCCCATTTTAAAAATATTTGTACTTCTGGGTGCTCCTCTTATTCGTCTTACATCACCTGGCAAATTACGATCAATTGTTTTTAATTTTTTAAGAAGCTCATTCATAGCTGCTGAGGAAACATTATGCCTGATTGACCAGCTTGCTATGGATATGTCAAGTCTTTCATTTGCAATATTACCATTTGCTGCGTTGCTTGCATGAGTTAATATTCTTGGCACAGGTATAGTTTCATCGTCTGTGGAAACATTATGCCTGATTGACCAGTTTGCTAGAAATATGTCAAGACTTTCATCAATGTTACCATATACTGCATTGCTTGCATTAGTTAATATTCTTGGCACAGGCATAGTTTCATCATTTGGGCATGGTTGCGGAGCTATGTTTGTCGGTGGTTCTATCAAAACTATTGGCAAATTTTCTTCACTTACGCTGTTTATTGTGGTAATTCCTGATTTAACGTGCTCTTTATTGTCGCTTCCTCTACTTTTCACGGAATCTGGGGAAAGTATTGAACTTAAAAGCTTCCCAGTTTCTCGCTTAACGCTCTTCCTAAAGGCTTGCCGGGACATTTTTTCTTCTACCACTTTATTATTTTTCAATCTTTTATTTGTTATTTATCACAATGTTTAATTGTTTCTTTTTTTACGAATTTGATTTAAATGCACAACATATTAATTGTTATTCAATTCACTAAACATATTTTCTCCACTTACATTTTAGCTCTGTTTATTATTTTACAAATGGCAAATTATTTAAAATGCCGCTAGGCTCATGGCCTACCAATTTTTTTCAACTCGAAATATTTAAAACACCACACAATTTCAATTTGAATATTTGATTTCGAAACTCTTTCGAACAAATTCGGCAACTTTGGTTTGCAGAGTACTTTCTGAATTTTGTTTTTTAATATATCATTTTCATCTTCACTGAATTGAATTGTTCAAATTTTAATTAATTTTTTCAATTGCTGAAAATGTTGACTTTTTAAGAAAAGACATATGAATTTAAAACAAATTTTTACAAGTGAATTTAATTTCTATGTTCCGGTAAAATATAAAACTGTTTTTGTACGAACACTTATGACTTCTTGTATTCATTGGATAGCCTCTGAATACATTTTTTCAAGAAATAATTAAACCTCATAACAGTTTCAAAGACTTAAATAAAAAAAAAAACTAAGATAAGATGAGAATTAGAACAATGATAACAAAAAAAAAATTAGTGCAAGAATTTGAATAAATTTAGGACAAGGTTTGGCAAGGCTTTGGACAAGAATTAGGTCAAGATTTAGAACTAGAAATAGGACAAAGATTAGGACAAGGATTAGAACAAAAGTTGGTACACGGAAAAGAACAAAAATAAGGATAAATATCTGGAAGTTCGATTATTATATTCCAATTCAGTTATGAAATCTAGTATGAAAAAGGGATTCTAGATTGTTTGTTTACTTTCAGGTTAGATTTAAGATCTGTTTAGTGAAAGCCTGAATTAATCTTTTATTTCAGCCCTGAAATCATAGCTGTAAAATGGAGGCCAGAATATTTAAAGAATTTCAGTCCAGAATTCCAGTGTGACTGAAGGAGTCCTGAGCAAGTTTTTGCTGGGTTTTCGTAAAAATCGATTTTCGACGTTTTTGCCGATTTTTGTCAGTTTTGTGCAATACGTCAAAAATCACACCAAACTTTTTTCTTCCAAATTAAGTCTTTTATTTCCGCCAGTGAGGCTCCATGCAAAATTTCAGCAAAATCCGAGATGGTCATTCCATGAGGATGGTATGCTCAAAATAGTGCATAGTTCTATTAAATATGATTATGATTCTGGACTTTTTCTCGTTATTTTATTAAGTACCTGGTAAAAATATCGGTGATTTACTAAAATTGCGTTTTCTTATTAATCAAACCATTATCTGGGTGGCTCCAAAGTCAAATTTAAGGAAAATACAGTGCAAAAGGTGTCAGTTTTGGGGGCAAAGCGCCGGTTTCGAGCCAGGAAATGGTTCTTTAAGTAAAGATTGATTGACAATTCCCTTTTGGGTAATAAGTCAGGAAATCCTGCTAATTATAGGGAATGTCCAGCCCTTAATGCTTACTTACCAAAAAGGAAACAATTATTAGACACCGCTAAAGAGATAAGGCTTAAAGCAGTAGATGCTATAGATGCTAACTGAAAAAAAAACATTTAAAAAGCTTTTCCTGTTAAAAAATTTTTTCTTCGAATTGTAAAAATTTTTGATTTACATAAAAAAAAACGTACGCCTCTCAAATTAACTGAAATTACTTCTATTATTGCTAGCCCTTACATCTTGTGCGCAGCAAGAACAAACAATAATGAATTCAACAAATTTAAAGAATCACCACATTGAGCCTGGTGAAGCTGTTGCAATTAAGACAATAAATGAATCATCAAAGTATTCATCCAACCCTTGTGATGCCTTGGGCTTTCAACAAATCGTCACTCAGTCTACTGAACAAAATGCAATCCATCATGACTTCTGCAGTAATATGGATGTTTTCGACGTGCACTCCTTGAGCATTCAAAACTCGTCTGGAACCATCTCTCTATCTTCAATGCCTCACGATAGTTCTGCTTCTGATACGCTTCACCATCAAATTGATGTCCATAATAACGAAAGGGCATCTTCGCAGCAACTAGAAATTCTTACAACTTCAGTGCGTGATGATGATTCTGATTTTACCATTGTTCGAAAACGACCAAGGAAATCTAACCATGAAGGAATTAAAAATGTAGAAGCTTCTAGTTATCGATCCTTGGACAACTCCAATAGATTTAGTATAGATTTAGTTTAGAATAGAGGAGTTGAAGCCAACTGACCATCCAATGCGTTTTCGCTTTGCTAAGTGGGCCTGCGATCGACTTACAGAAGATGTCGATTTTGCCAAAAAAATCATCTTTTCAGATGAAGCTCATGTTGATCTTGGCGGGTATGTAAACAAGCAAAATTGTCGCATTTGGGGCACAGAAAACCCGCACGCATACATTGAAAAGCCGCTGCACCCAAAACGAGTCACTGTTTGGTGCGGATTTTGGTCCAGAGGCATAATTGGGCCATTTTTCTTCGAAAATGAGCAAGGAGTGGCCGTTACAGTCAATGGTGATCGTTTTCGGGAAATGTTGAACGAATTTTTGTTCACAAAAATTGAAGAGGAGGATATTGGCAACATTTGGTTTCAACAGGACGGCGCTACGTGCCACACAGCCGAAGCTACACTCGATGTTTTGCGCCCTGTTTTTGAAGATCGCATTATCAGCCGCAGAGCTGATGTCGTTTGGCCACCTCGGAGCTGCGATTTGACACCGTTGGACTATTATTTGTGGGGTGCCCTCAAAGATAAGTGTTACGCCGACAAGCCAGAGACAATTGACGCTTTAAAGGACAATGTTTGTGAAGCCATTGGTGAAATACAGCTGCACACAATCGATAATGTGCTTAAAAATTGGACCGATCGTGTAGGCTACTGCATGGCCAGCCGAGGCAGCCATTTGAATGAAAATATTTTCCATTATTAATCGGAAAAATTGTACTTTCAAATATAAAAAAATTTGAGAAAATATCCAGTAGTTTTTTTTTATAGAATTTTCAAAACAAAAAGTTATTTGGCGGACCCTTTAGATTTTAAAATAATCAATAAATCGGCTTTCAAAAGTAAGCTGTATATCAAAGATCCTTTAATTCAAAATGAAATGATGAGGGTCATCAAAATTTAAGGGGACAAAATATTGAATCATTTTCTTTGACTCCAAAACAATATAGAAAAGTCAGCCTCATTTTGCGAGGACTTCATTTCTTATCAGATATTACAGAGATTAAAAACGAATTAGACAGTGTTGCTCCAAATACGGTGCAACATGTTACTTAGTTCACGACACCCTTATCTCATAAAAATAATATAGATACAGGCCTATTTTTAGTTACTCTATTGACAGGTAAAAAATTCAACAAAATAGCTAGGATAAAAATGTTACATCAAATAATTTCTTGGGAAGCTCCTAAGTCAAAAAAGCTGGAGTGCAGTGTAAAAGGTGTCAAAAATGGGGGCATATTGCAAAAAATTGCAATAAATCTTATTGCTGTATAAAATGCGACAAAAATCACGAACGTGGAAATTGTCTGTTAAATAAAAATACTGATACTAAGCCATTTTGTATAAATTGTTATGACTTCGGTCACCCTGCTAATTGGAGAGGTTGACCCTCTTTTAAGGACTACATCAAAAGAAAAAAAGCTCTTATTAATGCAGCCAAAGAAAAAGAAATCAGTGGCTTTTTCTAATGTCCAGAATGCTGTCAACGGGCAATCTTTATTCAAAGAAGGTACTTCTTATGCAAGTCATTTTCAGTCTTTGAATAATCACAACAGTAACATAAATAAATCATCAATAGTTGAAGAATTTTTAACAGTGGCAAATAATATTCTAAAATCAGAGCAGCCTACGCTAGAGCAAAGACTAGAAAATTTTCTTAGAAACATAAATCCATGGCAGAATAACCAGGTAGATGCAATTCGGAGAGCAAAAAACGAGAGAACAAAACATTGGCGTAGCTATAATGTCACTATTGACAATTTATTTTTATTCGTTCAGCCATATGGATGTATAATTTACTCGTAACCGTATAAATAAAGCGAGTACCCAGATTTTTTGTGTGAAAATATAAAAAAATTTTATTAAAATCATTACAAATTTTATAAAATGAGCTGTGTTTATAGTTATAATACAGAATTAATTGTATTTTGGCTGTAAACAAAGCAAATCAAAATTAACTTTTAATAAAATTTTCATTTGACTACTAGTTAGAATGTTCAGTAACCAATTTGTTTGTGTCGCTATGTACGGCTGCTTTGAATTGACAATATATTTTGACATTATAGCTACGCATTTGTTATTGTTTTATTTGTCGTAGAGAGCATGTTTCCAGTGAGCCTACCTGGTTATTCTGCCATGCATAAATCATTTTACAAAAGATGAAATCAAAAGAGTGCATCTCACTCTTAAAAGACGTCCAAGCTAAATATGGCCCGTAACTGTAAAAATAGATTAAGTTATAATGTAAGATCCTTGATTGAGGCCAGCAGAGTGATTGAATTACAGAAAACTTTAGATTTAAATTCGATAGACATTTTTTTTTACTCAGGAAACACATCTATCTAGGTCAAAACATGTGCGTCTCAATAATTATAATTTCATAAAAGATTTTATGAGATCCAAATTCAAATATTCCGTTGTTAGTCTTTCCAATGTTCGTTTTACACATATTTTTCTGGATATCTGTATTTCGATTAATGGTTCTAACAAAAACTTATTAAGAGGCTCTATTTACATGCTTTGTAACTTTGTTCGTAATGATTTCTATGATGATGATGATATAGCTAATTGTGCTTCTAAATTTCATGGGCTGATTATTGGTGGTGATATCAACCCTAAACATATATCATGGAATGACAACTTCAATAATCTTAATGGAAATACTTTCTTCAGCTGGCTACAAAACAATACCCTTAATTATATTAGAATCTGTGACATATATCCTTCCTTTCTAAATGGCGCTTCCTTGCTTGATCATTTCGTGGTTTCTACAAATTTAATAGATAGTGTAAACCCAAATTACCAAATTTCAAGTCTTTCATCCTTTTCAGACCATTTTCCATTTCTTCTAAAATTAGTTTTAGAAGATATTACTTTCGTTATAAATCAACCACGATTTTACACCTCGTATAAAAACACCGATTGGTATGATTTTCGTTATCAGCTCACAAACTTAGTCGAAAACAATACTCCATCCAACTACGTTAACTTAGAAAATTCTGAAATTGATTCATATATAGATTTTTTTAACCACAGTAATCAACACCATCAACCTACTCTGAAAAATAGAAATTAAGCGAAAATATTCCTCATCTCTCCCCGATTCTATAAACAATTTATTCAAAATAGAAGAGAAGGTTGAGGAAAATATTCATTTCAAGTTTCAATAGAAAATCTCCGGAATACAAACTTCTTGAAAAACAGATCTCTCTTTTGAAAATTATTATAAAAAAACAAGTAAAATTGCATCAAGCACATGAATTTAGGGAAATACTTAAATTAATTAAACCTGTTCCTTTAGCCTATACACAAATTCTTAGTTTAATTAAAAGAAAGAAGCTAAATCTTGTTCTGAAATTTATTATGATAATGTTTTTTTACACTGATGATGCTGAAAAGGTTGAAATTCTTAAAACTCATTTTGAACATGTATATGAAAAAACAACTTCATCTAGGCCAGATATTAATGAAATAGAATCCCAAATCTTTAATAATCTTAATGTTTATCCGTCTTCAATTTATAATTTTAGTGCAAATTTTAACTCTTCATCAAACTCAGACACTTCACATGTTATTAACTCTGATATTTTGAGTTCATATATTCAGGGCCTTAATTCAAAAAAATCAGCTGGACCTGGTAACATCTCTAATTTCATTATTAAGAAATTTCCAAAAGCTGTCCTTAATTTTTTGACAATAATATATAATAATTGCATAAATAAAGGCTATTTTCCAAACTCCTGGAAAATAGCTAAAATTATTCCAATTAAAAAAAACCTAAATTCTTCGAAGTCAACAATTTTAAACCAATCTCATTGCTGTCAAATCTGGGAAATCTTTTGGAACGTGTTATTAAAAATAAAATGGATTTTGGGATTGATGTTCAATATATCTCCGACTTTTAATTTAGCTACAAAAAACAACACTCAACGGTTCATGCTCTGTTGAAATTTGAAAATGATTTGATTCTCAACCTTCGGAGACAGAGATACACTAGCGCTGGACGTTGAAAAAGCTTTTGACAAGGCTTATCATATTGGTATTGTGTATAATTGGTTTCAATCCCTCCTTCATTTAAATTTTGCACGATTTCCTCAGCAATCGGAAGTTTTTTGTTGATATTAATAAGGTGTCATCAGAATTTGGTTTAATTGGGAGCGGTGTCCTTTAAGGAGCTATATTGGCTCCTCATTTATATAGTATTTTTATTTACGACTTTCCACATTTGAACAATGGTTCGACAGGAATTCTTTATGCAGACGATTCCCTTGCATATGCTCATGGTTGTACTCCTGTAGAGGCTCTAAGTCATGTCCAAGCTCATTTGGAAAAAATCAGTACTTATTGTACTGATTGGGGTATTAAAATAAATGCAGCCAAATCGGAAGCCATCTGTATAAGAAATCCTTCTGGAAAATGTCATAGGCACACTGTTCCGCACAGTAAAAATTTTACGTTGACACTTAACGGTTCAAATATACCATTTAAAAATACGATAAAATATTTAGGAATTAATTTTCAAAATCGTCTGAAATTTAATATACATGCAAATATAGTCTTGAAAAAAGCCAGAAAAATTGTAGGTATTTTTTCCAATCTATTGAGAAACAAACATTTGTCAAAAGAAACAAAATTGCTCATTTACAAGATAAGTATTCGCTCGGTAATTATGTATGGGTTTCCGATTTGGTTTTCAATTTCCCCGACTACCGCGCAGCTTCTTGAAAAACTGGAACGAAAAGTTCTAAGACTGTGTATAGACCGCAACTTTGAGTCCTTCGCAAAAAGATATTCTAATTTTTATGTTTATAGTCAGGCACGAATTATACCTCTTTGTAGATATATGTAAATACACTTAAAAAGATGTGTAAGCAAACTTAACTTTGAGTTTATAGAAAATAATTTAGTAAACTTTATTTTTGATTCTCAAAAAGATTTCAGTTGGTCAAATACTAATAATATTTTACCGGTTGGTATTATAAATGAAAATATAAATTAAGATATAAATATTAATTCAGCCATATCGCTCTTGCCAGAATTTTATACTAAATCAAGCCATAATATTTATAATGGCTAATTAAATCTTAATGTAACATAAAAATTAACCCCCGTATTCATAAACCTGTTTTAGCGATAGTTATACAGTGATAAACTTTTTGTTATGCATAAACGTATATTAGCATCAACGTTCTAAGAGTATTTTAACGATCGTCAAAATTATCCTGAACGTTGTTTCTACTCGAACAGCTAATTGCAGAGAGAACTTGCAACTTCGGTGGTCCCTTTCCACCCTTTTTGCCTCCATCGACATCTTCTGCAAGCATATTTATTATTTATCGTATTTGCTGAATCTGTATTTTTTCCGGAACTCCTCTTCGTTGTTTTGTTCAAAGGGGTTGATCCTCTTCTTCCACTAAAGCGCAGATAGTTAAAATATTGAACATGACCATTGGTTTTTATATTTTTGTTTACTTTTCACTTAATTTTTTTGCTTTTTTAATACCTAATATAACTTGTAAAAATCAGCTATCTGTCGACAAAAAGTCTGTTTTTCGTCAAGTTCTTTCGTTAAGCTGTCAGCTGATGAAGTGTTGCTTACTGTTTTTAAAAAATTCCCATGTTGCTTAATACGCTCTTAAAATACGTTTATGCATAAACAGCATTTTAAGGGATAGTTTGTGTTCTAACTAAAACAGTTTTTAACGAGTGCATAACAAATGTAATGAATACGGCCGTAAAAATTTAGTGTTTTCAGAAAAAAATTTTTTTAATAGAGTAAAACCTACATAATTTTATAGAACTCTATTTGATGCTTATAGCCAAACTAATAAGCAATATGATTAGTTTCAGATTCTGTTGTTATTTTTTGCACGTTTTTGCTCGAATTTTTTCACCGCTAATCAAACTTGGCAGTATCTCGAAGTGTACTCTTTGATGTTTGGCTAAAAGTAACAAAGAAGAAGAGAATGATGCCGTACGTAATCATATTTTGAGTTTAATTGGAAGAGATGTTAATAACCTCAAACTTCAAGCATGTGTGATGAAGCTATGTCATGATTTTCGCTCAAGATGGGGACGTTCTTATCGAATATATAGCATCTTTTGTGAAGTAAACTCTGACTGGCTATCAAAATATATAGACTTAAAAGATTATATTCTTAATGTGTCAGGCCATGTGTCATATCTCGTGATATTGCCAAGATGGAGAGGCCAAAAAAGAACTTTTCTGAATCTTCTTTGCGCTCAAAAAAGCGAAAAGCCAATTAACTTCTGAGTGATGTGGATAATGACCAATTGTTAATGGCAGTAGAAACTAAGGCCCCTATTATGTATTACAACTCAACTTAAGTTGACTAGATTCAACTAATTTTTTTTCGTATAACTTATTACATACATTTCAGCTGAACTACGTCGTTTGAAAATTCTTAATAGATGGTAGCAAACTACATGGTTCAATTAAAATATATGCAATACGTTATATGAAAAAAATGTAGTTGAAGCGAGTCAACATCGCATACCATCGCATACATAATACGTACATAATAGGGGCCTAAACTAAGAAAATCTAGGAAAAGAAGTTCTGCAAAGATACTTAAAGATTTATCCACGTCTTCCCCATCAAGAGGCACTATATTAAAGAAATCTTGATTATCCAATAAAAAGTTTGTCACCAGACCAAGCACTAGCGATGATAGTTGATGCAAATCTTTCAACACATGAATATAACTTGATCAGGCAGCGTTCTTCAGAAACCAGCAGAAAAATATATCCTTCATATAACCGTGTAAAAAATCAAAGACTTTTTGCTAGCTTGAACAAATAACTGTTACGGAAACTTATGCTGTAATTGAATTGCAATCGCTAATTGTAATCGCTAATTGCAACCGCCAGTAAAATTGCATAAAATGCTATTATATGGAAAGGATATAATTGCGTCTTCTATTTCTCCTATTGGACAACTTTCTGCAGAAGTTCAAGAGTCTAGAAACAAAGATGCAAGAAATTATCGTGAACATTTTACTAGCAAAACATTAAGAATTGAAAGTAACTCGGATTTGTTGCACAGATTGCTGATATCGTTAGACCCGTTTATATGCAGTTTGCGGAAAATACCTAAGACAAAGCGGCGAGCATTGACTAATGAAGTAATTGACTTATTATCCGAACAGGAATATTGCCAAGATAATAACTCCGACTAACTTTATACTTGTTTTCGTATTTATTTTTTAATTTATTTATGTATCTCAAATTTGTTTTCAAAAATATGTCTTAATTTTTACATCTCAAAAAACTTTGATACAATAAAGGCATTTCTGCATGTGTCTGCAAAATTTAATGAAATGGTGTAGTTATAATAAGGTGTTCTCATTCGGAATATCAGAAAAAAACTGCCTTATTTTGGCATTTCATTTGAAATTTTTTATATGAAACCTTTTCAACAGTCAAAATAAGGCAGCGTGTCACAGAAAAATATTGAAAAATGTTATGGGATGAGAACACCTTATAATTCTTACACCATGATGAAACCAATACTTTTTTAAGTTATGTCCGCCCTGGCAAATGATTTTAAATTAGAAATTATGGTCATCTGAAATAATACCTTATATGGAGGGTAGGCGAAAAAGTGGGCGGATCACGCTCTGTCCAATACAATGTCGATATCTGTATTATTTTTCCAAAATTTTACTGTCATACCTAATTTTGTTTGGCTGTTATGACTTGTGGCATCCTAAAAATGATAAAAGTCACGCTATGCGTCGATTTATTTGTAGGTTAAGATTTTATAAATTATTGTTAGTTTTAAGAGAAAGATGCAATAAATAATAATAAATGTTAAAAAAAAAAATTAGAAAGGCTTGCCAATTTCAATCACACCAAAATTTATTTTCATAACCACTTTTTAAAAATCCCAGATAAGAAGAGAGGATAAGAGAAAAGGATTTTATGAAATGTTCTAAAGAACTTGATGGAAATGAAATAGGAATATCTGTAAGTTAAACTAATTATCTAATCAATCTTTTAGAAAACTTGTTATCAACTCTCTATTCATCCTCTTTGATATAAAAAAAAACCCAAAATATAACTAAAAAAAAGCAAGAAACTGTAGTTGTGGCATGCATACAATTGAAACATATTTTATTACTACTATTTAATATGTCAACCTTTAATCAATAAATAAAATTGTTGCACTTATGATATAAACTCCATTATGTATGAAAAATAAACCTGCTCAAAAGTTTATAAAATAAAATAAAATTGCTTGACTTTGTAATAAATTGTCTAGCATCTGCAAGTGGACTGCTTTAAATGATTCTCATATCCTGCGGTGCTCTATAAGCACACAAGGAAAGGATACTAAAAGCATTCAAAGCAATGAATAATTAAATATAAATTTTAAAATGATTCTTTTGGGGATTTCATAACTCTAAGAAAGTGTTGAAAATATGCTAGCACAAATTTCAGGAATACAAAAAAAGAAACGAAAAACTAAATAAATGAAATACAATTCAAAGACGTCATTAAAATACTCTAGAGATAAATTTTTGTGCACAATTTTACCGTTTGTCTACTTTATGGCTATCGTTGTCTTTAAGTCCTTTTTTTACATACCAGTGTTCAACGGAAGAGATTCAATAAAATTTTTGATGAAGTATTCTTTATTAATTCAATAAATTATCTAGATTTTCTTGAGATAAAATGTTTAAAATACATTTTTCTATCAAATAAGATTTGTGGATTTGTGATGGTCAATATTTTTATAGCAAACATGTTGAAAGAACGTAAAGATGCTAAAAAAGACCATAATTACTTATCGAACGAATGAAGTGGCACTAGTGTCAAACAACAACTGTCTTTTATTGCATAGTGATTGAAAATTTAAGATGAGAGTTTTACTTATATTTTTGGTTTAATTTTTATATGATATTAATTTTTTTTTAAAAATATTAGTTTGCAATATATTTTTTATTAATTCAGCAAACTTATTTAATTTTATATATGTATGTATAACAATTTAAAAAAAAATTTAAAAGAAAGGAGAATTAATTTTTATTCCTTGCCTTCACTTTGCAAATCATCAAATTAAAGGACATTTATTTGAGAGAAGGTCAAAATTGTCGATGTTGAATTTAAATATATCCACAACGAGAGCATTAAATATTTCACAATGTGAGCAGAAAGTACTCTAATTAAAGCTTTTTGCATACAGCTTGAGTTATTTTCGAACAGATATGTTTTCTTTCCTGTCGTTAAATGTTACAGCGTATGAACGGTAATATTATAACAGTTCTAAAAATAAACCAAGTGCACAAAAGTTTCTAGCGGTGTCAAGAACCATTTAGTTTTATACCAGTTTTTCGTTGCGAAATTAATTTCAGTGTTGCTTATAACCTTTTTCATATTCAAATAACAGTGTCTTAACCCATGTTAATATTCGAATTGCTAATGTAGTAGTTTGTCGTAGTCGAATTGTTACGTAGTTTAATAAAAATATTATGTTTTCTGTGAAAATTATTTTATGTTGTGCTGTTATATTAAATTTTTGGTAGCTTTTGTGGAAATTTTTATTTATGCCAGACGCAAACCTTTTGAAAATTGTTGTTTTTTCACATAACTTAAAGCTCAGAAATAAAGAATTCGCAGATTTTTCCTAGATTTCGCAGAAATCCGTAGAAAATCCCAAAATTTATTTAAATAATTTCCTTGCGAAACTGCTAAATAAAAATCTTATTCGTTTGTCATTTGATTAATGTAAAAAATGTGTTTTATCGTAGAAAGCTTTGTGTTTATTTACCAAAATATAAAAGCTATATTAATCATTTTTTTCGACTCATCAATCGATAATTCCAAAGAATAAAGTATTCAAATATTGTTACTTTCCGAATTGATTCATTTCAATTTATTTTTTCTTGTTATAAATCTATTATACCTATTTTTGTGGAAATAACACAAAACTGCTGAAGGGGGCATTCTAGTTGTATTTTTGTAAAAAATCGATTTTCTAAAAAACGTACTTTTACATGTGGGCATTTCCACAGAAAAGTCCTACCATGATCAAAAAAGTAAAATTTATTTCAAACTAGTTATTTTATTATATTACAAGCATGTTACACAGGCCAGTATACTGGCTCTGTAGTTCGAAAAACTCAATAAATTCATACTATTTTACAAATACACTCACACTGGATTCACTTTCATGCCACTTTTATTGCTACTGGCAACGAAATTTCAGAGCCAGTGGATTTTGACAGCAGCGGCCAGTGTATGTCAAAAAGGGGGATATCAGTGTTGCTTTTAATCACTTTTGGTGGGTTTATTTCGGGTTTTCGTCGATTTCGTAAAGAAAGCAACACTGATAGCTTGTTTACAATTAAAAGGAAACAAAACAACAAGTAAAGCACACGGAAACTGCGATAGCAGCAAGAACCTTCCCATTCGATGCAATTTTTTTAATGAACTTTCACGTGCATATGCAGCACCTCTTGCTACTAGCATGAAAGTTCGAAATTTTTCGAATCATTCGAACAGTACACGTATTCTTTGCACTTTCACTGTCACAGGCCTGTGTAACCGGCCTGTTAGTGCCATTCATGCAAAGAAGTAAAATATAAGGAAGTGGTGTAATAGCAGAAAAGTGTGGTATTTTATATATTGGTGTTGGTTCACACATATACAGAAACAATCACAGAGGGCCGTATTCGGTTGTATCGTAAAAGAAGGCCCAAACTGTTAAAGTTTGTTCTTATGCATTAAAATTTTAGAAACATTTCAAGAATAGCAACAACTCTAATTATTTAAAAAATTTTTGATCGCTCGCAATTGGCTTAGAAGTTATAGGCCCCCAACGTTGGAAAAATTGGACTAAAAATTTAGCTGATTTTTTAAGTTTTCCAACAAAACTAAACTTTATGGGTATCAAAAGAGAGATAATACAAGTATCTATTCAACAAGATATCAAACATAAAAATACATGCATTTAAGATACAACCCTTTTTTTACTTAAAATCGCGAGATTTTTCCAAATTTAATAAAAAAAAAAATGTATCAAAAGGATGCCTTCGGATGCTGCTTAGGGCTTACCACACAGGCTCAGTAAGTTCCACACAGGCTTCTCTGTCTACAGCAGTTCTGAATGTAGTTATCTTTTTAATAATTCTCTTTTAAATGTATTGCTTTCGTAAAAGAGAAACACTAGTCTTTCAGACAAATTCTAATTATAAAAAAATTATATCTTAATGAATTCTTATGGAATTCTAAATTTGACACCTCGTTGAATAGATACGCACATTACCTTTATTTTAATACCCATAAAGCTTAGTTTTGTTGAAAAACTAGAAAAACTGCAAGATTTTTAGGTAATTTTACTATATTTTAAGTCCTATAAATTCTAAACTTCAACTTTAATTACAAATTATATAGGTTAATTTTTTAAAATCCTTATTTTTTGGGTGTTTCTGCCTAGTTGTTGTGTAAAAATCAGAAAAATTTAACAAACAGGTACTAAATCTGATTCACTATGCTGAAAACAAGAGCGCCCGAAACATGTATTCAACTGCGAAAAATGACTGCGCCCCTGAAGCAGTGTTTGTGTTTTGACAGATGTGGTTTGATCAAACTGGCGCAAAATCAACGGGGTCTAATTTACATTTTTAAACCATTTTTAATAAGAATTATAAACATTTCTAACACAAATAAGTTAAAAAAATATCGTTAGAAACTAAATAAAGCACTTTTGTTAAAAGAATTTAAACCGTATGGACATATTTACTTGTGGAACGAATGCGCATTGTTTTGAAGTTTTCGGGAACTATTACAACTCTTAACCGCACAACTCATATTGCATTTGTTTTAGTGGTTTTTTTTCTTTAATTTTGTTGCTTTTTAAGCAGTGAAAAATGCTTAAAATTAAATTATTTTCAACTATTTTGCTGAGGAGTCTTCCAATCAGATGCCAGGGTTCTCAAAACTGTCAAAAAACACACTCTTTCTCGCTCGCACAATTTACGAATGGTGCGACAGTTCACGTACAGTGTATGTGTAAGCAACACCATTTCCTTATATTTTACTTCTTTGCATTCATGTCACTTCGTAACTGCTTCGTAAGCTCGTATTTCGTAAAAACTTACGAAACGCAATTTTTTTACTCTTGTGAAGATAGCCCAAAATTTTCAGACCAAGTTTTTGCTGCATTCGCCGCAAATCATATCTAAATACTGAATTCGCCGTAGTTACAAAATTGAGTTAATCATGAGTTTTTTTGCAAAAATTTTCATTTATTTAATAATTTGTCACTTCCTCACTCTTCTCCAAATTGCTATCAATCGTATGGATTCGATCTAAAAAACTTAGTTCAGGTAGCAATTTGTTTTTCTAAAAACGAAAAAATCATGAAAAATAAAAAGGTTCCATCCAGCATTTTTGTGCAAGAATGTATTTTGATGTGCCAAGTCAAATGGCACTGTGCTCAAGTCCCGCTCTATCGTCCTTGGTACCTAAATGTGGGCTGAATTGCAAAAAATCGTGACTTTTTGCATGAAAGTAAGAATTGCACACCCCAAAACTTGTCCCAAAACAAATCATAGCTGATTGCAAGCTAATGATTTTAGTCCTTTATGCCTTATATAAAAATTTTTATTAATGTGTTTAATCAAACGGCACTATGCTCAAGTCCCGCTCTATCGTCCTTGATACCTAAATTTCGGCTGAAGTGCAAAAATCGTAATTTTTTTATGAAATTAAGAATTTTACACCCCTCATTTTTGAGCAAAAATGTAGAGTGCAACCTTTTCACCTTCTTAGTTTTTTTTCGTTGTAAAAATAAATCTTTTTTTCTGAACTGAGTATTTTAATTCAAGACCATTTTTCGGTATGAAGGACGATAGATAGCAATTTTGGGAATAAAGAAATAACACCCACTTCCAAAGGAGCGTGCCAATATTAGAAAATTACTGTACCTCGAATAATATTGACAATAGGATACTGCGATGTAGTATATAGGTGGGCACAATTATCACAAATTACAGTCAAGAAGTTGGCTGTATTAAACGAAGGGGCGTGGCAGCATTATAATACCACTGTATCACAAATAATATTGAAACTAGGGTACTTAAATTCAATGCAAGGGTAGTAACAATTATGAAAAATTACGGTCAAAAGAGTGGGAGTTATTCGACAAAGGGGCGTGGTAACATTATGAAAGCACTATATCTAGGATAATATTTACACTAGGGCACTGAAATTTAGTACAAGGGTGGGAAAAACTATTACAAATGACGGTAAATAAAGTGGGCGGTATTTGAAAAAGGGGCGTGGAAATATTAGAAAGACACCTTATCTCGAATAATATTGACACTAGGGTACTGAAATTTAGTACAGGAGTGGGCACAATTATGAGAAATTACAGTAAATAAAGTGGGCGTTATTCGACAAAAAGGCGTGTCAATATTATCAAAACACTGTATCTTGAATAATATTGACACAAGGGTATTAAAATTTCGTACAAGGGTAGGCACAATTATTACAAATTACGGTCAAAAAAGTGGGCATTCTTGGACAAAGAGGTGTCATTCTTGACACATTATAAAAACACTGTTTCTCGAATAATGTAGATATTAGGGTACTGAAATTTAAGACAGAGTAGGCACAATTGTTACAAATTGCGGTCAAGAAGTTGGCTATATTAAACGAAGGGGAATTAGAAAACCGCTGTATCTCAAATAATATTGACACTAGGGTACTGAAATTTTGTACAGAAGATGATACAATTATTACAAATTATGGTCAAGTAAGCGGGCGTTATTGAAAAAAAGGGCGTGGCAATATTAGAAAAAACTAGAAATAATATTGACAAAAGACAAATTGACAATTAATACAAGGTAGTAAAATAAATTACAAGAATGGGAAGAATTATGACAAAACACGATGAAAAAATATTTTTGTTAAGTTTCTTTATTAAAATCCTGAATAAAAAAAAGACATAAATTAAATACACTCCAAGACAGAGGAGACATTTGCATGGAAAGTAAAAATTTTGATTTTCAAGCCACTTTATCTCATTCTTAGGTTACGACGTTTTATGAAAAGTTGTTGTACTAAAAATTTCTACAGTTTTCTGAAGGATTCACTTCTACCATGCGTGGCAGCCACGCACCTACTTCTTTATGTTTGTGTGTTTGTTTTTAATAATATCTTTGTTGCAATTAAGTTTGAAGAAATAGATACTGTAGTTAATGTGTGTAATACAGTGTAATCTAATGCTAGAATTTCAAAAAGGTATTTTGACTTTAGGGTGGACCTTAAAAATGTGTTTTTGTTTTATACTCTTTGTAGATGCGCTGTTCGCTGTATTCGAATCTGATGTAAGAAAAAGTGTTTTTCTTTGTGTGTTTTATACTCTTACGTAAGTCCAGTTTTCAATCTAATTTTTCAATCAATTAAAGCCAGATTTCGTTTTGAATTACATTCGTCGTTGATGAAAAAACTTAAGGAACATCTTTCCTGACGGGGGTCAGGCACACTTTTTAAGAATTATTTATTTTAAGCGTAAACTAGATAAAAGTAAATTTTATTCAGAGTTAAAGACATAATTAATACAAATTAATAAAAAAAACAACAGTCGTAAAATCAGACAATTAATTATTTTGTATGATTCGGAATACAAACACTAAATTTTTTATTATTTTTGGAATAATTTTATAATTATATAATGACTTTTTTTTTTATGTATGAGTTACTAAAATAAAAATAATTTTTAGAAATGCACCTTTAAAATTTGGTGATTTTTCTAATATTGCTTAGTAAATAGATTTTTTAAAATTTTTGCTACCTATAATCCCTCTTTTTGTTTTTGTGTTGCTAAAAGTTTAAAAGAAAATTTTTTTCTCCCTGTAACTTTGTCTGATAAGTTATTTAAATTTGAAAATACAAACACTGGAAATTTTTATTTAAAATTAGATTTATTATATTTTTTAAATAGAAATTATAAATTGTTGTGTTTTCTCTGTTCTTGAAAAAAGTGTTTCTATTCTGCTATATCTTCTTACATATTTACGCGGTAGTAAAATAAATGTTCTGTTTTATGTTTCTATACAAGTATTTGATAGGTTCAGCCTCAGACAGATAGGCATAAGTTATGCCTATCCCTGCCGTTGGAGGATAATAACATGACACCAGTCACACATACACACACATTTGCACGCAACGCACTGCAACGTAACGCTCTCATCAATACATAGACACAAGCTGTCACTGTCAACTTAAAGCACACGCTTAAGCAGCTGATATTCTATCAATATTAATCTGGCGCTATGTTTCACACTCACAGATATATAGAAAGATAAAAGCACACACATATTTACCCAGCCACCACTTTATACACGCACACAATGTCTCAATTTTTTAAATCAGTTTGACATTTTCACCATCAATTTGCAAACATTTGTGCCACGAGCAGAGTGAGCTAGGTTTCATATTGTACTGCAAAAGAAAAGAAACAACAAAACTACAGAGTAAATGCATAGAAAGAAAACCGGTGAATAAATTAATAGAAAGAATTCTGAATGTTCTTATTTAATATAAATTAAACCAAGTCCAGTAATAAGCATTTTTTGTTAAAGCTTCAAAGAAAAGTCTTTGAATTTTTTAATTGCATCTTAAAGAATTTCTCTTATCTTAGCTTTTAAAATTAGTTTTACAGTGTAGTCTTCATTTCATAACAACTGCTACTAAGCAATCGATGTCTATTTAACTTGTAGCTTCCCTCAGCGTATATATATTGCTAACTCTGCGTTTTTTTGTCTGTCCATATGTCTCGCATATCATTGTATCCTCTTTATACTCATACCGTTCTCATAACTATTTCTCTGAATTTATATTTCTTTGCTTCCCTATCACTTTAAAAGAATTTCCTAATGTTGGAAAATTGATGCCAAGTTTCGTTACCACACAAGTGGGTGGCATGGTTGGTCGGAGTGCTTTATTAGTTTGACAGCTGACACAAACACACACATATATATAAAGTGAATATAAATTCGAGAAATGAGAAAAAATGTCAGTCAGTCAAAGATGACGATAACATATTCTAAGCATATTGGTTTATTCTTTTTTAAAAAAATTGGATGCTAGCTATAATTATAATAAAGTGTTAAAAGCAACGGAAATGAAGGTATGTCTGTTAAAGTTTCGAAGTCAGAAGTCTATAGTTAGTATATATATATATAAGACAGGATGTGTGCATGTATGTAACGTATGGACTCCAAAACGGCTGGGCCGATTTTGATGAAATTTTCAGGGAATCTTCAGAATATTCAGGCAGGTGACACTGTGCAGTCTGATTTTTGATTTTCGGGCTGAGGGGCGTAGCAAAATCCAATTTTCATATTGTACCACCAATGACATATACAGTGTTGCGCAAAATAATAGCAACAAAATCGGTACGCTGCTACAAAATCGTGTATCTTTTTAAATATTTGGGACACACAAAAATGATTATAGGAACCAAAGCATATATTCATACATCATATCAAAAACAAATCATATTCCAATTTGGTTTTGTTTTCTTTATTAAATTTAAAATTAATGTGACTGCATTCAGTTTGTCTGAGAGCAAAACAAATGCAACATAATTAATATTTGGTGTAAGATTCATTATTCTTGATAACCGCTGCACATCTTAGCGGCATCGACTCTATTAAAGTATATATGTTAGTATTAGTATATGTTCCCAATTAAGTTTCAGCGCTTCATACAGTGCAGTCTTATTGAAAAACCTTTGACCAGAAACTTTTACCTTCAAAACCCCAAAAAAATTTTCAATGGGATTCAAGTCATAGTGACTGTGCCGACTAATCAAGGACTTGAATCCCATTGCCTCTAATGTAATCTTTCATGAGCTTTGAAGTGTGCTTCGGGTCGTGATCGGGCTGAAACGTTCACTGAAGCGACATATTCCACTCTGAATGTGGTCGCATCTTGCTTTCTTAAATGTCATTATATACAAATAGATCCATAATTCCATTGATTTTTTGCAACTAGTCTGTCTTTGCAACTAGTTGTCACAATTTCAGACAGAATTGTTTAAATTGTAACACCTCACCTTGTTTTTTATGCTTAGCTGTAAGCAAAGGTTTCTCTGCCGGTCTGTAGTTTCTTTAATCGTTCTCAACGGCTCGTCTTCAAACAGTGCTGTGGTGGATATCTAAATCAAGTGTCCGAACAACCTCTTTGGATGTGGCAAATGGATTTCGTTTGAACACACCACAAATGTTCCTGTCACCACGCAGCGATGTCTTTCGCGGCCGACCTCTTTAATGTACCGTTGTTACGTCTTTTGTGAAGGTATATTTCTTTATTAATCTTCAAACTATTGACCGATTAATATCAAAGTGTTTCACGTTAGATATTTGCGAATTTTCGTTTTTATATTCGGAAATAATTTGTAATTTAAGAGCTTCACAGTATTTAAAACGTGCCATTATAAATGGAACAGTCAATGTCTCAACTAGCAGAAAAAAAAAACTAAACTTAAATGTTTATGACTTACAAACAATACGTGCTTTACAATAACGGAACTTTTACCAATAATTCTTCGAACTTCTGTTCTCTTTTTACATTTTTCAAGTTTTGTTGCTTTTGTTTTGCTCACAGACAAATTGAATGTATTCACATTAATTTTAAATTTAATAAAAATTTGATTTGTTTTATATATGATGTATGAATATATGCTTTGATTTCTATAATCATTTTTGTGTGTCCCCAATATTAAAAAATATACACGATTTTGTTGCAGCGCACTTATTGTGTTGCTATTATTTTGCGCAACACTGTACATACATTTATTTTTTTGCTTTTTTTTATTTGATTTTATTTTTTTTGAAAGCCGTTGTCATGTTCTTCAAAACGAGATATCAAACTCTTAAATCCGTTATGTAGTTCCGAAGATATTTACAAAAAACCTACGTTAATAATGATCCAATATCATAATTTTAAAACTTTCGAAATGTTGCATTAAAAAATCCGAGTTTTCGGTTCATTTACAAAATATTTACATCATTCGATAACACAAGATATCCCGCGCTTACTAAGGTGTAACATTGTACAATAAGTTAAAAATCTATACATATAAAAATGAATGTCTGTCTGTCTGTTTGTTTGTTTGTGCTTTATAGGAGGCCAAACCCTTGGACCGATCTTCCTGAAACTTTCACAGCATGTTACTATGAATCTGGAAAGAATAATAGGCTATATGAAGTTTTTATTGGACAAGGGGGCGTGGCACCGCCCATATAGCCCAAAAATGTAAATTGCCATATATTGGGCACTTTTTGACCTACGTTGATGATGTTTGGTACATATGGTATTGGCATAATTAGGAACACGTACCAGGAGAAAGTGGGTGGGACCACGCCCTTTTTAGGAAAATTAAAAATCGTAATACAGTCTTAATTACTGGACCGATCGTCATTAAATTTTCACAATAGGATATTCTTACGAAATAATAAATTCTTGACTATATAAAGTTGTGAGTGAACAAAGGGGCGTAGCCTCGCCCATATAGCCCAAAATTAAAAATCGTCATATCTTGGGCATTTTTTGACCAACGGCGGCAAGTATTTGCTATATATGGTATTGGCATGAATAGAAATACGTATCAAAAGAAAAGTGGGCGGAGCACACCCCTTTGTTTGCGATATATTGCAGGCTGGACCTGCTAACCGATCTTAAATTTTCACAGCGTGCAACTTTGACTCAGGAATACTTATTACATGATAATATTTTTCGACCATGCACACATCTGCACCTTCTTTTTTACTACGTTTATTAACGGCTTTACCTCAAATTTAAAATACATATTAATTAAAATAGTGGGGTAGCCCCATTCTCATTCTCCCACAACTGACTGCAAAACAGCTGATTGTGTAATTGCTGCTTTTTGATTGGTCTAAAAATAAAAAGGGGGAGCATGAAGCAAATAACATGCGGTTCAATGCTGAATTTTAATTTGTTTACAACAAAAAAAGGGGATTGCAATAGTTAAATTAAAATTAAATACAATAAATAAATTTTTGTAAATATATAAATACTTTTAATTTCATTTTATAACGAGGGGGTAGCGAAGCACACCGTGTTCAGCTAGTATTTAATATTAGGCATTTGTTATACAGTATTAAGAATTTCGTTTTAAGTATTACTAAGTATAAAGTACTAAGTATTAAGTATAATTTGTTGATTAAATATCTGGCAAGGTCACCCATATCATGCATTTAATTTACCTTAAAACAAAATAAAAAAGTGAATATAATTAATTTAAACATGATTAAATTAGATAAATTTTAAATTAGTTTTATGGGGAAAAATATAAAATAAAGGCCTTTCCAAAAGCCTCTCATTGATGCATAATACATAGGTATACGTTTCAACAGTTTAGGACTTCGAATTTTATCATCTTAAATGTCTTTAAGTCCAAGTAACTTCCAACGAACTTCATATGTTGTAAGACCATCAGGCCAATTAAGCTTTCTAAGCGCATACTTACATATATGTGTTTGAACTCCTTCAATTCCTTTTTTTTGAATGGTGAATGAATGCTTCGATGTCTTCAAATCCAAATTATTTGATATTGGTTTGAAAAATTTTCCGCAATATTCATAGAAACTAAAAGATTTTATGGTATACTAATGGATTTAACAAGTTGAAGAACTTGAGAAATAAGTTTTTTAAAAAATATAAAATCTCCAATTTGGAATCACATAGGTCCAAATATTTGCTATATTCAAAAGAATTTAACTTTCTTCAAAAATATCTTCATGACTTCATGACTGAATATCTTTCTTCAAAAATATCTATCATGTTGTTTTTAATTTCGAAAACAACATCATGTTGAAGCCAAATGCATTCTGGCTCTTTATTAAATCAAAAAAATCAACCTCATCTATTCTGTCTTCGGTGTTTTTTAACAATTTGCATATAAGCACATCACAGGATACAGTTTACCTTTTTGCAGACTTCTTTAAGTCTAGTTTTACTATTGATGATGAGGTTTCCGAACAGGATTCATTCATCACTGCATCCTCTTCTCTCGATTTCGGAGCACTCAGTCTATCCATATTTTAAAACTGATATCGATGGTATTTCCTCTTTTTATAAGCTTTTATTTAACTTGCTTCGTTCGTATGTATGTTCTCAAAACTTGCAAGCCATTTTTCTACAACTTGTTGGTATCCGATTAAGCCGAAAGTTAACATACATATGTAAGTCCGGTGACAATGCAATATTATGATAAAATTTTTTGCACACCCCGTTTTACCGCCCTCAAATCAATAAAAATGCTATACCTCCATAAGTTTTGAAAATAACAGATGTTAATAATAAACTTTTAGGACTAAAAAGTAAAAAATAAATAAAAAGTAAAAGCAATTTTAAAAAAAAAAGGCTTTTATTTAAAAAAGACGTGAACTAAAAAGAAAAAATAAATTTAAGTGACATTTGTCATATATGTTTATAGTAGGTATATTCTAGGTGCAGAAGTACCCCTCTCTTGGTCCCTCATCATCATAATATAAGCATAAGTAAATTGGTAAGTTCTGAGGAGTTATATAAATTTAGAATTTTTCAAATACATTTATATTTAAAAGCTTCAAATTTTTAATAAATCTCTTTCGACAGGCACTTTCATGAAAGCGTGGAAATATGCTTGTGTTTAACCAATCTTTAAAAGTGGCAAAAAAAGTGATGTTACCAACTACCGACCAATTTCTAAGCTTACGACGATATCTTAATTATTTAAAAGCATTATTAAAGAAAAAGTTTACTTTTAGGTCAAAAATCTGATTTGTCCTTTTCAGCATGGTTTTGTTGCTGGCCACTCTACTACTTCTAATCTCTTGTGTTTTTCTGAGGATTGCATTTCTTCATTCCAGTCTGGACATTATGTTGATGCAATATACACGGATTTCTCTAAGGCTTTTGACACGGTCTCCCATAAGATTTTGCTTATGAAACTAAAACAGCTGGGTTTTCACTCTGTTTTTTTTTTATCATGGATAGAATCTTATTTAGCTAACAGAACTTGCTATGTAGTTCTTGATCATTTTCGTTCGCTACGATTTACTGCTACCTCAGGGGTGCCCCAAGGCAGAACCCTTGGGCCCTTGCACTTTTTGCTTTTCTTTAATGATATTAGCTACTGTTTTTCACATTGCAAATATCTACTATATGCTGATGATCTGAAAATCTATTCACCCATAAATAGTACTGTCTATTCAGATACTCTTCAATATGAGCTCAACAATCTCTATAATTGGTGCCAAATGAATAAGCTCTTTCTTAACATAAATAAATGCTTCCACATTTGCTTTTCTAAAAGCGCTCCTGTGGCCCATAGTTCTTATTTCATTAATAATATTAAATTAAACGAAGTCAATGAAATTTCAGATCTTGGTGTTGTTTTCGATTCCAAATTTACTTTTACCTCACACATCAATTACATAATTTCTAAATCGTATGCTCTTTTGGCATTTGTATGGCGTAATAGCTCAGATTTTTCCGACCCGTACACGCTCAAGTTACTTTACACTTCATTTGTTCGCACGAAACTCGAGTATGTGGTTGCAATTTGGAGACCGTTGTATCATATCCACATGATTCGACTCGAACGCATTCAAAAAAGCTTCCTGAAATTCGCTCTTCGTTCTTTTCAATTTATTAAAATGACTCCATAATACCATGCTAGATGCTTGCTTTTGAATCTTAAGACCTTGAATAGTAGAAAATCATCCTTTCTCTACTTTTTATCTTTGATATTGTCTCTGGCATGACCAACTGTGCATCTCTTTTAGAAAGAATTCATTTCAATATTCCGTCCAGAAATTTGCGGAGCTTTGGCATTTTCTACATTGGTTTCAGTAGAACTAAATACGTTCTTAATGCTCCAATTAATAGGGCATTAATTGAATTCAATCGTCTGCCAAATTCCTTAGCCATAGATTTCTGTCTTTCAAAAAATATAATAAGAAATTTATTAAACTCTGTTTTTTTCTAGGTTAACATTTGTGTATCTATATAACATAACTTAATGTCTAATATTAGTCAGTAAGAAATTTGTAAATTTTTTGACTAACTACTTAACGAAATGAAATGAAATGAAATTAAATTCGATTTGAATTTTTAATGTAATATGGATTTCATACATTAGAACAATATTAAATTACTAGTAAGCCCGTGCGGCGTTAGAACGCCAAAATCAAGCATACCTAGATTTTATTTTAAGCTATTAAATAGATTTTCAACTGATCTAAATTGAAATGAAATTCATTTTGGCCTTTTTGCAATACACACGGTACTACACGCGCAACGACTATATAGTGTTAGCATATTTAATGTCATACCCAAATTTATTTTAAACATACTCCTATAAGAATATTTCTTGATTTGTAGTTGAAAAGTGCTTGAAAAAAAATGTTTCATTACCAGTTTCCACATTCTTATTAAATTTTTGTGTAAATTAAAGTTTTTTCCTAATTGTGTAAATCTTTAAAAAATTAAAAATTTTCCGACCAACAGTTTAGAAATCTTTTTTCAACTGTAAGAAATCGCCTAAGTATTAATGCAGAGAAAACGGATCTAGTTCTGTTCATGAAGAGGTACAAGATACCACAGTGGATACCACCGAAATTGAACGATATACGTCTCATACCGAAAACTCACACAAAATATCTAGTAGTCGTCCTGGACAGCAAGCTGTCATGGAAAACCAGCGTGGAAGAAAGGGTGAAGAAATCCACCATTGCGCTATACACATCCAAGAAGATGCTAGGCAGTACCTGGGTTATATACGATATACGTCTCATACCGAAAACTCACACAAAATATCTAGTAGTCGTCCTGGACAGCAAACTGTCATGGAAAACCAGCGTGGAAGAAAGGGTGAAGAAATCCACCATTGCGCTATACACATCCAAGAAGATGCTAGGCAGTACCTGGGTTCTCTCACCCTCATACCGAAAACTCACACAAAATATCTAGTAGTCGTCCTGGACAGCAAGCTGTCATGGAAAACCAGCGTGGAAGAAAGGGTGAAGAAATCCACCATTGCGCTATACACATCCAAGAAGATGCTAGGCAGTACCTGGGTTCTCTCACCCTTTCTGATGCACTGGATCTATGTAAAGGTAGTGGGTCCTATTCTACTCTATGGGATCTATTCTATTACTATTCTATTCTACTCTATCTATTATTGTGTGGTGGCCGGCTATGAACAAATCAACATTCCTCAGGCACTTGGAGAAAACTCAGCGGCAGGCAGCGCTATGCATCATGGGGGCACTGAAGTCAACTCCAACTAAAGTGCTTGAAACCATTCTAAGTATGGACCCCCTGGACATACACGCAAAACTTATAGCCGGAAAAACGGCACAACGACTTACGGCGGCAGGCAACATGCACATTCAAAATTTTGGACATTGTACAATCGGAAAGGATCTACTTAGTAGCATGGACTACATGGTGCCTCGCACGATAGTCAATTCCTAAGCACGAACTCTTCTGGGACCAAATGACTGGTGCAAAGGTATAGAACAAGCACAGCAGGTGGTCAACATATTTAGTGACGGCTCCAAAATGCCTACGGGGGTAGGTGCGGCGGTGTATTGCGCAGAGCCTAATATAAGGCAGCCATATAAACTGCCGAACCACTGCAGTATCTTCCAGTCGGAAATATTTGCCATAAGGAAGGCTGCTGAGATAGCCCTCAGCATGGACACACAACACTCTTACATCAACATTTTCGTTGACAGTCAAGCGGCGATCAAATCCATGCGCTCCGCTAGCATCAAGTCCAAAAGTGTCTTGGCTGGCAGAGATGCACTAGATGCACTATGCACTTCGAAGAGAGTGCGCATCTACTGGGTCCCTAGCCATCAGGGCATTGGGGGAAATGAGATGGCAGATGGTTTAGCAAAGGAAGGCGCCGGGCTGGAATCAGAACTCGCAGATATTTACTTACTCCGCTACAAGAGTTGTACAGGAACCTCGAAAGAAGAGCCACACTAGCAGTGAATCGTAGATGGAGAGATACGACATCGTGCAAAATCTCGAAAATCATATGCAATGCACAATGCGAAAAACGAACTCTGTTCATCTTGGCACGCCCGCGCAAAGATTGCAGGACACTAGTGGGCATGCTTACTGGTCACTGCATGACGGCAGCCCATGCGAGGAAGCTTGGCATCACCACGGATGACAACTGCAGGAAGTGCAAGGAACCGGGCACAGTGGTGACCAGCTACAAACTCATGCCTTCTATGCTCATGCCCCGCCCTACTTAGATCGAGACTAAAATACCTAGGCTCATCGACATTCCCGTCGCTTAAAGATGTAGCCTGGGTGTCTCTGGAATCCCTCCTAAGGTTTGCGAATTCAACGCAAATCTTTAAAGACTTTTAAATAAACACAAAGGTTCTTTTTGTTCGCTACCGGTACCACTAAGGACCTGAATTGGTCTATCTAAGCCTTCACGAAGGCATCCGGTTTAACCTAACCTTACCTAAGAAATCATTCCAGTATCACTTTGATATTGAATATATCAAGTCATAGTTTTAGCTGTGAAATTATAAAAGATTATTCGTCAGTATAACAGTTTCTTACCTATTAGCCAATAGGTGGCGCTAAGTATCTCACATATTTTTAGGCATATGCTGAAATTAAGAAGAGAAAAAGCAACATAACAACAATTATATGCAAACTTTAACTAGCTATAACTTAAAAAATATAAATTTTTAAGAAATAAGTGGTTCTGTTTGCACATCTACAGGTCTAAACCTACGAAGCCATACTAAATTTATTAAGATTGGACTTGTACTTAAAAAGACTGACGCCGGACAAAATTTGCATTTGCGTAATATATATTGGATACTACGAACCAAAGAAGCATATAGTGATTTTATTTTTAAGGATCCTTAAAAATTTGTGTTTGTCTCTTAATAAAACCCAGCATGAAATATGACTTTGAAATAATATAATCATAATAACATTTAAGATTTAATTGATAATAAAAAAAAAAATATCCCTAAGTCTTTAATTTAATTTTTACGATCTAAAAGACTGTTAGACAATGTGTAACTGAATAAAATACTATTTGAACATTTTGTATATAAAACATAGCAACATTTACTGATATTAAAAAAAAATTGTTAGAAAGGCACCAGTTGCACAAAACTGAAAGGTCATTTTTAAAGATTTGTGCAGTCCGACGTGCTTGAGTTTCTATGAAAGAGTTTGACATCGTCGGCATCCATCTAACATATCTCAAATGTTGGGGTAAATCATTAATTAAAATAAAAAAGAAAAGTGGTAATGGCTACTTTTTTGTAAAATGCCTGACGAAGCATCAACAGCAATATCAGAGAAAGTAGAACCAATCTTAACGTAAAGCTTTCTTTTAATTAAATAATTTTTATAAAATCAAATAAAGGAATTAGACAGTCCGAACTTTTATAGTTTATGTATAAGAGTGAAGTGATAAACGTTAGCGAATGATTTGAAAAAATCAACTTAGATAACATCTAACTGAGTACGGTCTTCCATTGAATTAATTTAAATTTTTGAAATAAGCAATAAATTTGAACATGTTGACCCACCAGGAAAAAACCCCGTGTTGAAATTCAGAGATGACTCACTTTACGTGCTCAAATAATTTTATTTTTAGTATTTGATCAAATAATATGGCTATTGTGCATTGTTTCACAACTGTTTTGCAATTATTTATATCACAACGATTTCCAGATATAAGAATTGGAATAACTAAGCAATTTTACTAAATATCTAGAAAAATTCCTTTTTCAATGCAAAGATTAAAAAGAAAAGCTATAGCAGTAGCAATATTGTCAGCACAACGTGTTACGTGTTGGCGTGTTACTAAACTTAAAACGTAGTTTATATAATTTTTATACATAGCGTAACAGTTTATTACAAGGTATAATTTTAAAGTTATTTAAATTGAAGGAACGTCGATTGTCTGGCAAAATGTGTTTCTAAACAGAAACACTTCTTTCTATTTCTGCACTGATGAGAGGAACATATTTAAAAGACGATGTGTCATCGGATGAAAGTTCCTCTTCTAATTTCACGGTATTAAAACTTGTATCCCTAAAATTTCAGCAATAGAGCATAAAAATATAGTTAACAAAAACTAGCGTATCCTGAGTTTTTATCTAACACTTGTTTCATCTTTCTACATACCCTTTCGTCAGTTTCACCACGCGCAGAGCTTGTTTTTCATCAAGGTCTATAAACAAAGCTACTCTTTTTTCGAGGGAAATGTTTTTGATTAAAGGGACTCTATTATTAAAGGAATATGTTCAAAAATTGGCATTTTTACATTTTTAAGTACGAAAATGAAACGTAAAAAAAGTTCTTTTAAAATTACACTAAAATTACCTAAAAGACCGAAAATGCTCTAAAAATTATAAATGTCCAAAAATGACAACAAAATAACTTAAAAATCGCTAAAAATTACTAAAAAATGCCCTTAAACTAGTTAAACTGACCTGAAAACTAAAACCGATGAAAAATGACGAAATAATGGCCAAAAAACTTTTCATATTTGGAATTTAGAAAAGATTAATGGACGTTATAAATAACCATGAAATGTCTTCGAAGCAGTAGAAAAAAGATGACATATCATCGAAATCCTAGCCCTGATAATGACCAATCAACTGCATTTAAAATTTCATTAATAGATGTAAAGTTACCTTTTGCAAAATTGAGTTGGTTAACTGATTCATTCGGTCCGGAATTCAATAAATAGTGCATTACGATGTATACTGTTATTTACTATTGGCGTCACGTTTTTTTCTGCAAACCACTTTACTATCATTATTCACAAAAACTTAATCTGAAATTATATTTGTCATTCTGAATGGAGTTTAATTGCCGAAAATTATTTGCGAATAAACAACTCATGACTAAGTGTTGAGTGGCTCAAGCCAAAACGCCAATTTTCGGCATTACTAAGGTGATCTTTGATCCGCCAAAAAACAGACCAGCACAACAAGAGCTGCAAACCGGTCATTAACAGCCCTATTCTGGCAGCTTAACTAAGCTCACCACATTAACAAAATAGTTAATATTAACAATTTGTTAAGGTTTCGTATTCTGCTGCAAATTTAAAAGCTCTTTTCCTTACAATTTTGTTAATAACAGAAAGAGTCTTAACAACGAATGAAATGTATGTGCTTAGATAGAAAATTGTTGTGAAAATAATAAAAAACTACAAATTATAATATAATATTGAGTTTAAATACATTAAACTAAAAAATTGAAGAATTTTTTACTTATTTTAAGTGTTGATAATGAAATCTTTCAGTAGCAGTGGCAAATTTTTCAAGCGCTTGCGAAGTCACAAGCTGCACTCGAAGCATCTGTTTATGTTGCGCATCTCTTCTTTCAATAGGCATATCGATTTTCACCATGCATGGTGAACTTTAAAAGCTTTATAAGCTTTTATGTTGTTAATGATTTTTAAGAATACCAACATTTACATAACAAAACAATCAGCTTAACAAGAGCTCCTTAACTATTTCTTGTTAAGCTAACAACCAGAATAGGGCTGTAAAGCAGCTTCGTGGGCCGAGCACTTCCAGATGAAATTAAGGCGGTGGCTCGTCGGGTGTGCAATCCCTGACTGAACCCGGTCCCAGAAAGTTTGCTGATCGGTTTCCAGGTTCACTCTGCAAGAATGGAATTCATTTTTGACCCACCTCTGGTGTAGATGAAACAAAAATTTTCTGTAATTTTTTTTTAAATTTATTACGTGTTTAGTGCTTTAAGCATAGAAAAGTAAAAAAAGTTTTAATATACTTGGACAAGTGGACGTGGCTCCTACCACACAAATGGATCACAACTTTCGCGGTACCTGAAGAACCAGTAAAGCCAACAAAACACAAACTTAGGAAATCATCAACTACGCCATTTAAAGGACATACGCCAAAATAAGGCGTGATTGGACAAGTGGGAGTAATACCTTCCATACAACTGGAACACATTGTTCGCAATTTCAGGAGAACCAGTAAAGCCACACAAACAAAAACTTAGGCAATCATCAAGTACGTCATTTGAAAGACATGTGCCAAGTGATTGGACAAGTTTATCTGGTACCTTTCATACAACTGGAATACGTTTTCCGAAATATCTGCAGAACCAGTACGGCTACAAACAATAATAAAGTACAATACTTGAAAGACTCGTACAATCGTTTACCAGTTCTCCAGATATTTCAAAAAATGTGTTCCAGTTGTATGGGGCGTATCACACCCACTTGTCTAATCACGCCTAGTTTAAGCACATGCTCTTCAATTGATGACTTGCATAAATTTCTGTTTTCGTGGCTTTACTGGCCTTCAAGTTTTGCGAAAAATGTGATAAATTTCTAAGGGAGGTGTTAAATATTACACTTTTCCAAAGACCTTAAAACCCTTTTTTTGTGCTTTTCTATGCATAAAACACTAAACAAGTTATCAAAGTAATTTATTCCCTTTAGTTTTTACCAATAATTTCATAGTGCAGGGCTCTGTATGGCTCGCACAAGAAAGGTAGGGCAGATTTAAAACAATTCATAATGCACCTGTGTATGGAGCTTGCCTCATTTTTTTTTATTATTTTTAAATACGTTTATATATATATATATATATATATTAGGGCGGGTCAAATTCTGGCTCAGCGAAATTCGTAAAATACATGTAATTTCAAGACTTTTTCTCCACTACAGCATAGACAAATTCTGAAAAAAAGCTGTGCGGACTTTCGTAAATAGATTCATACACATACATTCATACATTCATATTTTATAATTGAGAACAAAATCTATTTATGAAAGTCCGCACAGCTTTTTTTCAGAATTTGTATATGCTGTAGTAGAGAAAAAGTCTTGAAATTACATGTATTTTACGAATTTCGCTGAGCCAGACCACCAAAAAATTCGTCCATACAAATTGACCCGCCCTTATATATATATATATATATATATATATATATATATGCATTTTTTTTAATTTTCATGGCTACCTAGAACATGTTTTTTAATATGTTTATAAAAAATTTATTAATTTTAAGAGCAATGAAGCCAGGTCATACAGCGAAGTTGCCAAGAGTCAATGCAGGAGGATGGGTGCCATCTAAACACAGAGGACGAACGTGGCACTTCGCGTGGGACAAATGGAGATGGGTTAAGGCAGCATTAGTCTGTACATTCTTCCAGGTTCTGTAGGAGAATCCTGATTCAACTAATCTCGCTGTCATGATGCTGGGTTGCACAACTCCGACCAAGTCTCATTACCTGCGATAGGTCTGCGATAGTTCTGCTTTGCTTTACAAAGTTGCTGTCAGAAAAGTCGGCGAGGTTTGGCCTGAGGCTAAGCTGCAGGCAATCAAGGAGGACAAGGTACTGGCTCGTCCAAGAGCAAGGGTGTGGCTACCAGTCATGAGCTTAGAGCTAAAAATCTTCCGGACCTGCAACTCGGACATGCCCACTGAAGTCTGGGCGATTGCCAAAATAGAGGAGCTTTTTGGTCCCTCAAGGCAAGTCCTCATGCTGCCAAATGCTAAGCTGCCAAGCCGCTAGAAGTAAGGGAGTCCTCTAGTAGTCCTTCTCCAAAGTCTTCCTAAAGGTGAACAGTAAGGACAAGCAGTCCAGGGGCCCTACAACTGAAGTTCAGTTAAGCCAGGCTGTAGCAGAAGACGCCCCATGAGTCATGAGCTCCAATGCCGTACGCCAGATTCATACCTGAAGGAGGAAGTTTCAGTGGACTCTTGTTACTTAACTGGGGTCTCGGGTCTCTGCCACTGACGAAGGAGCCATCAGAGGAGCAAGATGCTGACACAACGGGGGTGGACAGCAATAAATCTGGAGTGGATGAAGGTACTCCAGATAAACCTTCACCTCTCTAAGCTTACCTCGATGAACCTCACAGTCCACCTAAGAAAGGGTTGAACAACCAGACCTCATCCAAGAACCCTCGGCATGTGGTGGCAGGGTATGCGGATTGAGGACGGAGGGCTATAATAAGACGCTGGTAGCCAATAATATTGGTATGCTTAGATTATGCATCGAAGTTAAAAATAATATAAATCTTTTCTTGCTTCACAGATACTGCAAAACAGATGTGGTTGCAGCAGGCCTAGAGTCAGGCAAGAACATACATTGGTTGGTCGCAGCCTACTTTTCTTACGACGTAAGACCGCCTCCTGACTTTCTCAGGAAGCTGGTGATTGATGTCCGTGACATGCTTCAAGGAGTCATTATTACGACCGACGCAAAGGCACACAACTGCGCGTGTGGCAGCACGACACTAACGAAAGGGGTGAAATACTTTTTGATTATATCATTTATACTAACCTGTATATTAGAAAAACCAAATTTTGGAGCTACAGCGGCATTCAAAAGTTCGCCATGAAAAAAATTTGAGAATTATTTTAAATTTTTTGAATAAGGTTAAGAGCTTAGCTCAAGCTCGTTTTTTTCCAAAAAAGTAGTTCTTCAATATAATACTTGTGCTTTCTACCCAGAGTGAGTGCCTAACTGAAAAATACAATGTTCCATCGATCTTATTTTGAAAGTAAAATGTTAGAATTTTATTTTTGTTGGCTTGCAAGAGGAGTTCCAACTGTTTTTCTGAACAGGAGGGTTAAAAAAGGGAGTTTTTAAAAAATGTTTTGTTGTGCTTTTTTAATCTTAAATTTCTACAAATTTGCTTTCTTAATATAAAATTTTAGTATGCAGTTTTAAACAACATTCAATCTTAAGTAATTAAGGAAAAAAAAAAACGTTTTTCTTACCGAAGTTATGCGCATTTAAAGTTTTGAAAACATTTGCAATATTTTTTCGGTCGATTTATTATTGTGAGCAAAGATTTTATGAATTATAGTTACAAAGTCTTTGGTATGAGAGTAACCATGTATCACGAGGAGAAAAAGTTTAATTTAAGTCAAAACAATTTAAAAATGTTAATATACTTATTAATTTGTATTCTTTTTTAACAATTTTTTTAACTAAATTCCATAGCTGATATGGAAGATTGGCAGCTGGTCTTGATCATCTAATCGATATATTAACAAAAGCAATAAATTTCTCCGTGCCTTCCTCAAGTCTTAAAAGGACAACAAGGGGGAAGCTCAAATCAAAGTGGTGGTCCTCCTTACTGAGTGGGCTTAGAAATGAATGCAGAAAGCTCTTTAACGCGGCCAAGCGCTTGAGAGCTGAGCTTAGTTGGGCAGCCTTCAAGGCTGCTCTCAAAACTTTCAAAACTGAAACCAGAAAAGCTAAGAGATCCTCTAGGAAACATTTCTCTGCAGGAATTGAAAAAATCTCTCATCACTTATGAAAATCTTGTGTTCCACTTTGCTTAAATGAAGAAAAATAATTCGTAACTTTAAAATAAAATTTAAGTTGTTTTGAAGAATTTAATCTTTGAACAAAGCAATGTAGAGCTGATCATATGAAAAACTCTTAAAAATACTTCCGTTAAAAAAAATGTTTTAAAACATACTCAACTAAAATGATTTAAAACATAAAAAAAGAATTCAACACTTTCAATAAAATTCCCAGTTGGAAAAATAGCTTCACCGCAATACACAAACGTAGACTCACACTCACACTCACACTCACACACACACACACACACACGTGCAAATGTGAGAGCAACTTATATTAAAAAAAAAAACGTAAATCGACCTACCGACCGACATTTTTAAAACCAATGAACTTGTTCACTTTCCGTTCATTTGCAGTGCATAAAAATCCCGTTTTAACGGTTTAATAATCCGATTAAGTTGGATAAATTCCACAGAGTTGAGCCTATGTAAGGTTCCCAAACATGTTAACAGAAAAGCACAAACTTGCACACATCTACATACTCATGTACAGATGAACGCGTTTGTATGCGCCGCCATGTTGTTCAACGAGCGGAAGCGGAAATGTGCGCGCGTGGTTTTCATAAAAAATATACGCCGACGACGTTGGTGATGGTGATGTTGCTGATGACGAGTGATGTTCAAAATGCCTTCATATGTAGAGCAGGAGACCTCAGAGGGTGGAGCAGATGAGCAAAGAAAATTGGGAAGTGTGAATGTATACGTGTTGAGTCGATGTCCCTGGAAGGCGTCAAAAACAAACAACCGCAAACAAATACAAACATTATTCGAATTCGTTGTTATTGTTGCTGCTTATATAGCTTTTGTTACTGCTGTTGTTGGTGCTCTTCCGACTGCTTGTTTAATTGAAACAACAGCAACAACCACATACATATTTATAACAACAGCCACAACAACACCAACAAAAACTGCAAGAAAAATAAAGTCAGTTTTTTGCGAGCACATTTCACTGATTTCCCCGGTTGGTATTTTTGTATCACTTTCATCCTTGCAATAAAGGAAACCGAAAGGAGTTCCATTTGATTTGCACAAATAAAATAAGGATGAATAAATAAATATTGTACAAATATGAATGTATCTCATGTGAATGCGCGTGTGTGTGTGCGTTTGTGATTCTGTGTGTATTTGTGTTTATGTGCTTATAAATTTATGCACTCGATTTTGTGCAGTAAATGCCAACCGCAAGAACTTTGGCCGAATCCATTTATGCATTTTTCGTTTTATTTTTTTTTTTCATCAAGCTTGCATATCCGTTTCCTGAGTGTGTGTGCGTGTGTGTGTGTGGGGCTCAGCTCGATGCTATACTGAGTGATTGTAGAGCGAGCTATTGTTGTTGTTGCTGTTCCTGGTCGTACTTGCAAAACATGCGACAGACACTTGACGTTGCTATCAAAATGTTGCACTCAACCACAGAGCGGATGTTATGCATTGTATGCTGCGACTATAACAACGGTGTTCAATATCGTAATGTGCAGTTTGAGCAGCAGCACCAGATCATATTAAAAATAACTTTCGAAATACTTTAGAAGCCGTTTTATCGGTGAAAAAAATTAGATGAGAGCAGAAGTGCTTCCCTGAAGCCTTAAAAGAAGGACTATGGATGCACTTATTGAGAGTATTAATTAAAAAAACTGAGCAAAACTAAGCTTGTTCAACCAAATTAATTTTTAAAAATTCAACAAGCTCAAACTCTTTCTTCTTTTATGAAAAGTCATGTTCTCAACCTTCACAAGAAGCAAAAAGTATACTTGAAAATATCCTGAAAAATCTCAAGAAAGTAAAATGAAAAAGAAATTTAACACATCTATAAAGCAGATTTTTTTAAAACCACAAGTTACGTGAAATTTTCACAAACAGCATTTAGAATGATTTTTCCATTTTTAAGCAAAATACCTAGCAGAAGCACAATGCTATAAAGGAGCACAAGGTTATAAAGGAGCACAAGGTAATTACTTCTCAAAAAGTATCAGTAATAATTAATAACTATTAATTAATAATTAATAATTAATAATTAATAATTAATAATTAATAATTAATAATTAATAATTAATAATTAATAATTAATAATTAATAATTAATAATTAATAATTAATAATTAATAATTAATAATTAATAATTAATAATTAATAATTAATAATTAATAATTAATAATTAATAATTAATAATTAATAATTAATAATTAATAATTAATAATTAATAATTAATAATTAATAATTAATAATTAATAATTAATAATTAATAATTAATAATTAATAATTAATAATTAATAATTAATAATTAATAATTAATAATTAATAATTAATAATTAATAATTAATAATTAATAATTAATAATTAATAATTAATAATTAATAATTAATAATTAATAATTAATAATTAATAATTAATAATTAATAATTAATAATTAATAATTAATAATTAATAATTAATAATTAATAATTAATAATTAATAATTAATAATTAATAATTAATAATTAATAATTAATAATTAATAATTAATAATTAATAATTAATAATTAATAATTAATAATTAATAATTAATAATTAATAATTAATAATTAATAATTAATAATTAATAATTAATAATTAATAATTAATAATTAATAATTAATAATTAATAATTAATAATTAATAATTAATAATTAATAATTAATAATTAATAATTAATAATTAATAATTAATAATTAATAATTAATAATTAATAATTAATAATTAATAATTAATAATTAATAATTAATAATTAATAATTAATAATTAATAATTAATTCTTAATTTTTAATTATTAATTATTAATTATTAATTATTAATTATTAATTATTAATAATTAATAATTAATAATTAATAATTAATAATTAATAATTATTAATTATTAATTATTAATTATTAATTATTAATTATTAATTATTAATAATTAATAATTAATAATTAATAATTAATAATTAATAATTATTAATAATTAATAATTAATAATTAATAATTAATAATTAATAATTAATAATTAATAATTAATAATTAATAATTAATAATTAATAATTAATAATTAATAATTAATAATTAATAATTAATAATTAATAATTAATAATTAATAATTAATAATTAATAATTAATAATTAATAATTAATAATTAATAATTAATAATTAATAATTAATAATTAATAATTAATAATTAATAATTAATAATTAATAATTAATAATTAATAATTAATAATTAATAATTAATAATTAATAATTAATAATTAATAATTAATAATTAATAATTAATAATTAATAATTAATAATTAATAATTAATAATTAATAATTAATAATTAATAATTAATAATTAATAATTAATAATTAATAATTAATAATTAATAATTAATAATTAATAATTAATAATTAATAATTAATAATTAATAATTAATAATTAATAATTAATAATTAATAATTAATAATTAATAATTAATAATTAATAATTAATAATTAATAATTAATAATTAATAATTAATAATTAATAATTAATAATTAATAATTAATAATTAATAATTAATAATTAATAATTAATAATTAATAATTAATAATTAATAATTAATAATTAATAATTAATAATTAATAATTAATAATTAATAATTAATAATTAATAATTAATAATTAATAATTAATAATTAATAATTAATAATTAATAATTAATAATTAATAATTAATAATTAATAATTAATAATTAATAATTAATAATTAATAATTAATAATTAATAATTAATAATTAATAATTAATAATTAATAATTAATAATTAATAATTAATAATTAATAATTAATAATTAATAATTAATAATTAATAATTAATAATTAATAATTAATAATTAATAATTAATAATTAATAATTAATAATTAATAATTAATAATTAATAATTAATAATTAATAATTAATAATTAATAATTAATAATTAATAATTAATAATTAATAATTAATAATTAATAATTAATAATTAATAATTAATAATTAATAATTAATAATTAATAATTTATAATTTATAATTAATAATTAATAATTAATAATTAATAATTAATAATAAATAATAAATAATTAATAATTAATAATTAATAATTAATAATTAATAATTAATAATTAATAATTAATAATTAATAATTAATAATTAATAATTAATAATTAATAATTTATAATTAATAATTAATAATTAATAATTAATAATTAATAATTAATAATTAATAATTAATAATTAATAATTAATAATTAATAATTAATAATTAATAATTAATAATTAATAATTAATAATTAATAATTAATAATTAATAATTAATAATTAATAATTAATAATTAATAGTTTATCATAACTTATTAATTATTTATAATTTATTATTAATTTTTAATACTAAGTACTCAATACTTTATACATAATACTTAATAGTAAACTACTTATTGATAATACTCATCATTTAACACATTTTTAGTGAATTGAAAAAAATTAGTTTTGTTCCCGCTGCACACAAAATTTTTCAGTACTTTCTTATTTAATGTTGCTATGTTTATTTTGCTGACGTGATTGCTATTGCTGCTGCTTTGTGTTGCTCATTTTAAGCCACTAACGCAACTCTGATTAATATAATGTTTGTATAACATCTACAAGCCTGCGCATATAAAATCCCATGTATTAGAAATGTACACTTTATCACAGCTTCTAATATACAACAACGTCCCAACCCAATGTGCACAAAAAGGATGCGGATCCGTTTCGAACCAGTTACGAGTCCGTCAGTGCGCATTTCGCTTTCTTATGTTTGGACGGACCCGTTTCGAATCCGTTACGAATCAAAAATATGGTTAACGTAAAAGGTAGTCTTAAATTTGTTATAAACTCTCTTATTTTACTTTCAGTGTATTACGGAAACGAAATACTATTGTGTACTTATTTTTATTTTAAAGAACTTTTTTATCTTTAGGCATGTGCTCCTTAAGTTCTCCTTCAAATCGAATAAAACTTCTTGTCAGAATTTTTAAATAATTATTATGAGTGAAAAAGTTACATATCGCTATAGGATAGCCGTACACAAGATATTTTCCGGAAACTTTTTTACTTGCGTTAATTTTGTACGCTTTGTCATTATAGCTGTAAAAGTTATTGGGATGCTTTAAGGAAAAAGAATGTTCAGCTGTTTTAAGAAACACGTATGAGTTATCCTTGAACTCACCAATATTGTACTAGTATGTTTGATATATTGAATTTATATTTTTACCATTTAAACTAGCTTCCACTATTCTTTTATAAATTTGATTACAAAATAATTTTTTTTTGTTTTAATTACCATTTAATTTCCTGCAAGAAGTTTTCGAGTTTAAATGCGTCAAACTTGTTTAGACAACCTCTACTTTTAACATCTGTAGCTAAATGCGTCAAACAATGTACATTTAACGTTAAAAATTGCTCGTTGCACAAAACTGGAGTTTTTTCAAATGATTATATTGATCAGAATCTAAAATATTTTGCAGCACAATCGGTCTTACATACAACAGAAACATTCTGAGCTCTGTAGCCTTCCTTCCACCTATCTGTTTCAGAAATTGATCTCGGTTTCTACAAAATTCGGGTGGTACATCATTTCTTATTTGAATGAGAAGTAAGTTGAGAAGTTATATTTTGGAATTGGATATATGGCTTTATATTGGATATATTGAAGCAATTCTAAAGCATTTTGTTCTTGATGTGTATGGTGATCTGGATGTTTTCTGCTTCGATATTCTTTATTGGTTCGTTCTTCATTTTCACTTAGCTTAAAAATTATTTTGTATTGAAGTCGTATGTCACGTTGTGTGCATTTGAGGCAACTATTTTATCAGGAATGGCTTTTTATTCCGATCACAACCAATACAACAACCAATTTTAATGAGGAAATATTGGCCACAGTACTCAAATCCATCTTCTTGCAACTGCTAAGTTCTTCAGAAAACATTTTCGTGAATCTAAAAATAAATTTTCATTTAATGCTTGACATTTCAAATAACTTTAATTTAGTAATTACTCTGACGTGTTCTTAGGCTTATAGTATCCTTCGTGTACACCCATGAGTAATACTGCATCCGTATTTGTTATGTTCATCAAAATTGGCCACACCTGAGCTCCAGAACAGAACGGGTAGGCCATCAATATTGAAATTCAGCTCCAAATAATCCTCCAGTCATTCCGCCCAATAGATCAGTTAAGCTATCTTTTATTCCATAATGAATATATTCGCCGCCTTTCATAATTGTTATGGAAATGTGCCTTGGAGTTTGTTTGAGTGATCGGGCATCGCTTGGCAGATTTGATATTACAGGTTTCAAGATAGTTAATAATTTATTAACCGACCGAATAGGTATGTTTTTCTCAATTGCCCACACAGCAATTCGCTCCCGAATCCCAGGTTGTTTTCCACCTTTGTACACATTTGGAATGGCAGTTCGAGTTTTGTAGTAAAAAAACTTGCTTTCAAGTCTTGCCCTATGTATAAAGGGTCAAACACAAAGTCTTTGGTTTTGTCAAGCGATTGTCTTTCCAGAAAAAGGCTATGATGCCACATTGTTGATGCAATTCTACATTCAAGATTTCAAATCAATTTTCATAGTACTTTGCACTTGATAAATTTTCAATTTATTTCATCCCTAACAAACAATAACAACAAAAACAATAGAAAACAAGCGAATAAAACATTAGGGGCTTTCGCATGGTCTAACATGGCAGATTGGAAAACATGTAGTACCATGCGTAAGTTAAACGACTGTCAGTCCAAAATGTTGGATGAAAATCAAAAATTTTTGATTTTGTCTGGCGATCGTTCAACATGTTGGACGTGTGCATGCAGGTTGGTCCAACTTGGTGCATTTTTCATTTCAATTATAGCGTCAGCGAGTGAACAGAAACGAAGCAAAAAAAATATTAGAGTAAAATAAGTTGAAAACGTTCCAAACAATGAATTTTGGATATAATTAATTAAAATTTATTAAATTTTCTGTGAAATATGTCAATTAATTAATTAATTAATTAATTTTATTGAGACTTTTTTTTCGATTACAATTCAGTCATTACTTAGAAATAGTTTTAATAAGATAATTTAGAACTATGAAAGTGTTATTCTAGGAGTGAGAAATGAGTGAGGCAGCTTGCTTATATAAAATGGAAGAGTACATATGATTGTGTTATTTGTCATGAATGTAATGATATAATGCTTGCTCCCGGCATAAGTTTGTATCATAGAGACGTGTTGTCTCTATTATATATACTTACAAACTAAACAAAACACTTAAAACTACACTTAAAGCTAAAATCATCCACCAAGGGGTGTTTGTTTTTTTTTTTTACATTTAAAATAATAGTATTGTAATAACGTTACAATTTATGTAATAGTGAAGATTAAGAACAATAAAATTTTTTTTTTTAATACATTTGAATGAGGAACATTGAATACAAATAAACGTTACATTTTATGTATGAGTAAAATAGAGAACGAACCTTTTTTTTTAATATTTAGCCCCTGTGGGTGTTGGGAAGAGATTTATCATAAAAATCTGGTAGCAGTGGGTTGTCAAAATCAAGATCAGTTTCAATTAATTCATTTAAGATGCCAATTGGTGATAGGTAGTAAACAGACGACCAGTTGAACTGTTTTTGGAAATCAAAGATATCCCATAATAAGTCGTTATTATGAAAAGGAAGTCTATTTACAAATTTTTTTTGTAGATGTAAAGCATAGCGACATAAAGGATTTATCATGGCTTTCCTATAAATGTATTTATTTGAAAATCGTTTAACAAAGGATTCAAAATTTTTATTTACGCAGCGTCTTAAAATATTTCGTTCTAGAATTTCCAATTCTTTTGCAACTGAAGGCGTGATAGAAAACCAAATTGGAAATGCGTATAATAAAACAGAGCGGATGCTTACTTTATAAATCAGAAGTTTCGTGTCTTGACTTAAATATTTGTTGTTTAGAAGTTTAGCAAACATACCAGTTGTGAGCTTTCCTTAGATTCAACCTTGCGTGTTTATTAAACTTGAGCAGGTTATTAAATTCTACGCCAAGGTATTTGATGTTATTTTTGAAAATTATTTCTGAGCCGTTAAGAAAAAGTTTCAAATTTTTGCTTTCTGGTGTAACCGTTCTTCTACATTTGCCAGACGCATTTCTTATGCATATAGCCTCTGATTTGGAAACATTAATTCGGAAACCCCAGTCAGTGTAAAAATTGTTGATAATTTGAAGATGTCTAGAGACCTTGTTTAAGGCGGAAAGAGGAGATTCATGGTGAGCAAAAACAAGGCAATCATCAGCATATAAGATGCCCCTTGAGTCAGACATGACATGTGGAAAATCGTGAATAAAAATATTAAAAAAATGGGGGGCCAGCACTGAACCCTGAGGAACGCCGCTCTTAACTAAGCCGGGGTTAGAGACTAAGTTATTGATTAGGACGCAGAATTTTCGATCGGAAAAAAAACTTCGAAATAGTTTTAATAAGTACGGATCGAAACCTAGGTTTATGAGTTTAAAAAGTATACCGTCCTGGAAGGCTCTGTCGAATGCTTTTTCGATATCTAAGGACACCGCGACTGTGCACTTCTTTTGACGCAAGTTAGGGATAATTTGATCATGGAAAAGTAGTAATGCATGAGCCGTAGAGTGTTCTTTTTTGAAACCAAATTGGAAGGGGGGAATATAATCATCTCCAAGGCTTAATTCCATTTTTAGTTTTAGAATATGTTCGAAAATCTTTCCTAGATTAGAGAGCATTGATATAGGTCGAAAATTATTTAAATCTATATTATCCGGTTTTTTTTATTGGAATTATGTTAGCTATCTTCCATTTCTTCGGGAAGTAACCATTATTTATGCAATTGTTATATAAAATAGTTAAAAAATTAAGTGCTGTGGGCGGACATTTTTTTATGATAAAGTTTGAAATTTTGTCTGGTCCGGATGATTTTTTATTGTTAAGGTTTTTTAGAATTATTTTGATGGTATCAGATTTAATAAAATGAAATCCATCAGTATTATCAAGAGAATTAAAGTACTCACTAAAATGAAAAATTGATGAGGGCAGGCCAGATAAGCTGGCTGAAACTGAGGATTTTATGTCGAGTAGATCCGATCTTTGTGGAATAAATTCTGAATAAATTTTTTCAAAATGTTGCCGAAACGCTTCAAGTTTGTCGTTGTCATCTTGGATGACAATACCGTTAGAGGAAATCGATGAGCATTGTGATTTTTTTTTTTTGTTACTGACAATTTTGTAAATTTGCTTGTAAGCTCTGGGGCCAGGCTTGATGCGCTCTAGTTTTGTTTTAAACTCATTGGCTTGTTCTAATTGAACTTGCTCTTTTATGATCACCTTGAGGAGTTGAATTTGGTTCGATAAAAGCTTATATTCGTCACTAGTCCTGTTAAAATTCCTATGATATAGTTTTTTTAAATTTTTTTGCCAAGAGTGTTTTATTTTGAAGAGTTTGCGCACGTTTTCCGACATAACATACTTATTTCTTTTGAATTCAAAAGTTTCCGAGTGCAAAGAGACCGTAGAGTTAATTACTGATGTAAAATTGTCAATATAATCATCTATTTCAGAGTTTTGCAAATTTATGTTGTTTGACGGGAAGATTTCGGTTAGTGCGGCTTCTAAGTCCCGGCTGAAGTTGGACCAATTAGTTTTTTTATATGAGGTTAAAAAACGAGGGCTCTTGATAATGAACTCAACATCATTGAGCTTGATTCTAAACCGTATTGGGAAGTGATCAGAAAAAGTTGCGAAGCTTGTAATAGAAAAGTTTGGGTTGATTAAGTCAATGAGATTCGCGCTTACTAGGAAGTGGTCAAGAAAGGAACCAGCAGAAGGAAAAGAAGGCCTGCTGTCCGAAATTCGGATGAAGTCCAGAGCGTAAGTTTGCAACCAGTTTAAGAAAATTTTACCATTATTATTCTCAGAATTATCACCCCAAATAGGGTTTCTTGAGTTGAAGTCCCCACCTATTATAGTAACTTCAAAATTTTCCGAGAATTTCAGAATTTCGCATAGACCTGAATATAAATGTGCAGACGAAAAGTTACATGGAATGTAAATGGAACCTAGTAAAAAGGATTTATGTAAGCCGAGACCGGACAAACTTAATTTGATAAAGCAGTGCGGAAAACGCACTCCTTGAATTGAGACCCGAGAATATGTGAAGTTTTTTTTCAAGGCTATAGCTACACCAATGGGAGAATTGTCGTAAATAAAATCAAATTCTTCTAAAAATACATTTGGATTTTTTAAATGACATTCTTGAATAAAACCAAAATCTATGTTTTGAGTTTGAAGAAGTTTTAAAAGATCAATTTTTCGACTCTTGTCAATTAATGATCTAACGTTAAAAGTGAGAAAATTAATGTCATTACGGACCATACGAGTTTTTGATTTGGGCTAATAGTTCTATAAATTGTGATTTTGCTTGTTCAACGGGTAAATTTTTATAATTATTCATAAATTTTTGAATTTTTTGCTCTAATGTTAGTTGCTCAGGGACTAAAAAGAATTGGGATAGCTTGAGAAATTCTTCTATTATTGGTGGCCTGAAGTTTGATCTAGATGAGATTTGTTTTGAAAAAGTTTGGTCACCCTGAGGATTGAAAAGGCTTGCAAAAGATTGTTTTGGATTGAAAAGTCCGGATTCAGTGATAGCTTGTACAGTGTTATGGCTTGCAGCTTTTTTCATATCAACTGCGTCTTTCAGCTTTTTGTTTTTGATTGCTAAAAATTTTTGGAATACTTTGCACCCTCTCCAATTTGCAGGGTGACCAAACTTTTTGCAGTTATTGCAAAATGGATTTGATTTTTCGATCTGATTCAGAGGACATTCCCCAGGAGCATGATGTTCATTACATTTTATACAAACAAATTGCCTGTTGCAATTTCGAGAGATATGCCCCCAGTGTTGGCAGCGTTTACATTGAATTTCTCTTTTTTTATTTTTTGGAGATTGTCTGACTCAACAGGTATCGTATATGACTGATGTCGCCCAGTTTTTTCCCAGGATGAAGTGATACAAGGAAGAGACCTGTGTCAATATTGTTTTTAATTGAGAAGGGGGTTGAAAGTTTTGATACCTTACTAACTGTTTCGGGTACAATTTCATCAAGAGCCTCTTTGATCTCAGACAGATCAGTTGAGTAGTACATGCCTCGCAAAACTAAAGTCAGTTGTCTTTGGTTTTTTGGAGTAAACGAATATGAATCAATTTTTTTTCATTAAGAAAAGCCATCATCTCAGAGTATGCTGAGTCATCCTCTAAGAATAACTTGCTTTTGTATTTGTTTATGTTTTTTATTTTAAAGGATATCTTTGGTTCTATTGCACCAAGCTGGTGTATTAAGTTTTTAACATTAACATTGTATAGAAAAATAGGCTAACAGCTAGATTTTTTTGTTGATGGCACCCTCCCGATAAGTAGAAGCATCAGTACCAGTGACCGCGAAAGCGGAAGGAGTAGCAGCAGAAGCAGCAGGCGAATAGAGGAACTCTTGTCTTCAGCGGTAGCTGATGTTGTATTGATGAGTGAGCATCCAGGAGGAAGTTTTATATTTTCCAAAACTTGTGGAGTATAGTTCATAGCAGGACGATAAGAAGTAGCTTCAGTGCTCGGGACAGCGACAGTAGAAGAATTAGGAGCAGAGACAGCAGGTAGATTAGAAATATTAGCAGAACTCATGTCTTCAGCGGTAGCCGAAGCGTCCGCACGGGAATCAGTAGACGAAAATTGGCTAGTAGGAGTATCCTTATCCGGAGGCTTTTTCACTTTCTTTTGCTCATGAGCGGATCTTTTGGACTTCGAGTCCATGCGGTGGACCGAGTATGGCTTTATGGTGCTTACAGTGTAGTTGTTGTGTAAGTTCAGCAACGGGAGAAAGGGTTGATAGCAATCAGCAGCAGAAATTAATTAAATTCGAATATTTTTTTATATGAATTTTTAGGAAAAAATTTTTTAATTTCGTGGAATATGTCAAATAACTGCTCAATTGTTATAGCATCTAAGAATTGTTTAGCTACTAGCCAGATGTATTCTGCTTAAGAGTTTGCAATTAATGATGTTGCTTCACAAGTTGTATATTAATAATTAACACTCAATCAAATTGTCCCGTTAGTTTCCCATCTGACTTATCGTAAAACTTGTCGTCCAATATGTTGGAAGATGCGAAACCCCCTTTTGAATTTAATTCAATTCTTGCTTTGTATACTAGATTTCGTCAAGTCCAAAAGAGAACTTAAAAACAAATTGAATTCAAGTCCTTACCAATGTAAAAGGGTATTTTTGTTTTCACCCACAAATGTTGAGAAAGAACGAAATGTGGCATTACTGCAATAAATTTGACAATTGAACTTTCTAGAAAAATTTAATCTTCAAAATCTGACTGGACAATTCAAACAATTCCAATTTAAATTTTTAAAGGCACCGAATTATTTCAATGGCAATAGAACCAACGCGTATTCAAACGTTTGCGGGACTCTTCCAGTTCTGAGGAATGTTAACCGACGAGTTAAGACTTCGACATTAATTGCAGTTGCTAATTTCTTTAATTAGGAACACTTTCAGCTGCTGACTCAGATCAAAATATCAAGCTCTTAAAAGAAATCAAAGAGGAAATACTCAAAACGAAGAACGCGCTTGCACGCCTAACCGAAGAAGCTTTCAGTTTAGGGAATGCATTTTAAAAATACAGTGGTCGGCATAAATATTTTGACTAAAGTTGGCATCACATGTGCTTTCTGAATAAAATCTAACGGTGAATGATTCTCTCTTATTGTGATAAATTATTGTAAAAACATGATGTGAGGAATTTAAATCTGAATAAACGAAGTGATTTAAGCTACACTTTTTGAGGTAGTAAGTTGTTAATTACAAAAAGAAATAATTTCTTGGCGGCAAAAGTATTTTAAAGTTTATGCAAAATACGATTTGGCAATTTATATCAAATTATTTAATAATTATTCGACTTTATTCTAATGTATTTGTTTATTTTAGTTATTCTTAATAGAAAAAAAATGGGGAGAAAGTCGGAACTAAGTGTGGAAATGAGCTGTGCAATTGTAGAGAAGCATATTTGTTGTATTTGTGTCAAAGAAATATGCTCCGAGTTACATTTGTCAAGGCAAATCGTTCAGTATCAAATAAATAAGCACAAAAAAACAAATTCAGTGAAAAATTTGCCACGTTCTGGCAGAAAATGTAAAACAACACGTAAAGAAGACCAGCTTATTGTACGGGAGTTCTGAAAGATCCCTGGCTTAAATCCTAAAAGCCATGAATTACAGATGAACATTTTTTGTCAAAATCCAGTTAGCGAACGCACGATTCGCAGATGTTTAAAAGGATTTCAATTTGGTACATATTCCGTTAGGAAAAAACCTTATATAACGCCTGCAAATAAAATCAAACGACTTAAATTTGCCAAAGATTTTCTCTGCTGATGAAAGTACGTTTGCTGTGGACTGATGAAAGTACGTTTGAGTATCTCGGCTCACCAAAAAAGGGATTTTTCAAAATTCCAAAGAAAACACGAAAAGAAGTAGCTACAGTTGGACAATCAAATCGCCATGGCGGCGGATCGGTAATGTTCTGGGGATGCATTTCCTCTTGTGGCCATGGTGATTTGGTTCTAATTGATGAAACAATGAACCAATACAAATATTTGGATAATACCTTAAATGATCATGCACTTCCATCTAGTGACAAACTTATTGGTGAGTCATTTATTTTATAACAAGATAATGCACCATGTCACAAGAGTAAGTTCATAACGAACTTTTTGAATCAAACTGGCGTAGATGTTTTAAACTGGTCACCATAAAGCCCTGATTCAAAAGTTATAGAAAATTTGTGGGCCTAAATTTAAGGAAAGCGAAACGTTTGCTTGACTCGGACTAGGAGTGAGACTATTTCTGAAATAAAAAGTCTTTGGGAGCAAATTCCAGCAGATATTTTGAAAAATCTTGTGGAATCGGTACCTAAACGTACTCAAAAAGTAATTGAAGCTAATAGTGGATATATTTTTTATTGAATTGTTAAGTTTTTGTCATAATTCTTCTTATCTTTAAGCTTAGTTTTGCATAAAATTGAACTGTCAAAATAATTATGCCACCTTTGAAATTATTTTTTTTTAATATATTACAGTCGTAAGTTATTTTAAAAAAATGTACATATTTTTGGAAAGATTTAAAGCAAATTAAAATATATTAAATCGGGTTTTTCTTAAAATATATTAAAAACTATAAATATTTGAATTTTTTTTTTTGTCAAAATAATTATGTCAGCTACTGTATAAAGCACATGAAGGCACAGGAGATTCCTCGGCAAATGTTTTAGATGGACCGCTTCAAAATGAAACCAGTCTGCTAGAAATAGAGGAAAAACTTACAGACGAGGATACTTGTGCACCACTTCTCCCTACTCTTATTAATTTGAAAGACAAATTATCCAAATCGGTTGAAAAACACGGGAGCAAATGGTACCGAACTTTTTTCCTACGCCTATTTTTATATATGTAGATTTTTATTCAAACACAAATTCAAATAATGAATAACGAACAAAAGTTTTGAATAATTTATTTGAAAACCAAATAAAGAATAAAATAAAAAACATTTGATACTGAGTTCTGATTGAAAAATAAATAATAAATATTGTTATTTGTTATTTGAATAATTTTTAATTGAATAATGCCCTACACTGGTACGCATCATTTCTATGTATTCGTATAAAATTTTACATCAGCTGCACCCAGCTCGAGCATATTATGTTGGGCCTTAAGGCCTTTAAATACATAAATCTTATATTTTAATTGAAAGTTTTCTATATGACCTTATTCTTTATTATTATGTTAATTTTCTACGATTTATATACAAATTCTAAAATTTTGATAGCTTAAATCAATCTTGATATCAAATACAAATTCTAGTTGTTTGATAGTTTAAAATCGTTTATTGAACCTTTTAGCTCAGGTTATAACAATTAATAGTTCTAACGAATTTTTTCCAAAGAAACAACAACAACATTTTCAATATGAAAGGGAAAACATCACTAGCTGAACTTATTTCAATTTCGGCCCTGCTACAGGCTTCGTCAGAAATCTTTGTGATGCCACCACCTGGAATCGAACCCGGGCTTGGAACGCCGTATTAGCGCATTAGCACACTGCACCACAGAGGCGATGAGATTTCAGTGTCAAATTCTCAGTTTTTCTCCCTTTCATACTTTTTTCGTTGCTGTTCTTTTTTTTTTGCTTACTTAAGTTTTTATGCTTATGTTATTATTTATATATTTACTAGGGCGGGTCAAATTTTTTTGGTGGTCTGGCTCAGCGAAATTCGTAAAATACATGTAATTTCAAGACTTTTTCTCCACTACTGCATATACAAATTCAGCTGTGCGGACTTTCGTAAATAGATTTTTTCTCAATTATAAAATATGAATGTATGAAATTTGAAAGAAGTGTATAAAATGTGTATAAAAAAGATTATTTGTGCTGTCATTTCTAAGGTAAATTTGGGCGCTGAATCTGAATCTGGCATTAAAAATACATTAAATCCAACTATCAATAGAAAAAATCGTGATTTTTTATCAAAATATCGCGATTTTTGGTCAAAAAATAAAAAAAATGTTGGAAAATTTGGCGCTGAATTCAAATCTCCCATTTAAATTACTCCAATTCTCGTTTACTATTTAGTACTATTTAGTACCAATTCTAGTACTCCAAGTCTCGTTTGCTCTCAGTTTTGGGCCTTTTTTCTCTCGATTCCATCGGTGTCGCAATAAAACCACTTTTGTGTTTTTCAGTAACGTGTTTGGATGCTCTAGTCATCTCTTGGACATTTCGTTCGGTGCTTTGAATGTGGCATGGTATTTCGACGTTAATCATAACCTCATCAGAATCATAATAATCTTCAGTCAAATGTTGCAATGGAATGTCTCTTGTGTATGGCGGCTCGTGTAGAATATCATCATCATTCAAATCTATCATGTTGGAAAAGTGGGTGCAGTCAAAATTGATTTTCGGTTTTTTGTATTCTCTCAATGTTGTCCGATCGAGATCACTTCGGATATGTTTTATTTTGTCGATTGCCATTTGACGTATAGGTTTCACATTGTGACAAACCATTGCTAGCAAAACATTTTCAGAGCTAGCAAAGTAGCAATTGGCTGACATTACACTATGATCAACGGAAAGTAAATTCGGTGGCAGATAATTCGTCCATTGTATAAATTTGAAGAACAAAACACTTCCGTATGCCATTGAATTGCAATATTTAACGTTGAAGTACATTGGAATGTACACTTTCATCACGTATGTGGCCAAAATTCGCAAGTTTTTTGACGGTTTGTCCATAGTTATGTACGTACGTAAAATTCGAGCAGCTTTTGTTAACCACCTAGCATGATGTATTGGTCCCAACTTGATGTTTGCTAGATCAATTGATACTGAGCGAGTTGAAATCGCGTTTGCTAATTTGAGAAGATTTCTTGCATCTGTTGAGAAAGAACGTTCATCAAAATCTGGTGATGATGGTGGCATATTTTGGAGTGAAATTATCTCAAAATTATTGACAACCTGAAAAGCAGAATTTTTTTTTAATTCGTTAAATTATATAATTTATTTACTCAAAATAATCGTATTTTACTTGTATCGTATCGCAAATGCCTAAAACCGCTGCTAATCGTCCTGTTGACGTAGTTGGCCCTTTCGTGAAACTTTTTTCTAGTGTATTGTATAAATGACGAAACGGTAACTCATTGAAATGCAGCAAACATACACTCCAATGTAATGGCCTTTGTAAATGTTGTTCGAAAAGTCTTATTATACCACTTCTAATTCCAGTGTTAACAGGTTCACCGTCAGAACAGATAGCTTCCAAATTATCTAATGACAAGCCGTTTTTATCAAAAAATTCAATAAGTTTATACGTTTTTGCTTCTGCGGTTTCTTCTTCCACAATAATATGGCCCAAAAATCTGGAATCTGGCTCTCTTACAACAACTATATGCGGTTCTTTAATTTTGCGTGTATGAATTTTATTGTTGATAAATTCGGTAACTAATGTTTCGTCTGTTCTGCCATCGAAAGCAAATGCCAATAACGTGGAAGTGTCTAATCGTTTTTTCAAGACCTCATTCCTACAACGATTGCGTTCTCTTTGAACTTTATTTTTATCGATAATTAACGTTTGATCATTTTTATCTTTTACGCTTAAATCTTTCAAAAGTGCAGATGCGAGTGCAGCCGCAGCTCTATTTGATATACCGTATCTATCGCATTCCATAGCAAAGTTTGATAAGGTTACGTTTTGCATATACAGCCCTCGAACAGCACCTGGAGCTGCCACTCCTTCTTCAAATTCAAAATCCATACTACTTGCACCCATTGATAATTCAGGTTGCCAAATCACCTCTGATCTAGTCACTTCTGTAGTTGTTACTGTTGTTAAACTTGGTTGTGGTAGCGTTTGAAGAAATTCAGTAATAGTGACATTTCTATCTGTCATCTGGTCCACAAAAAATGTTTTCATGAATAGTGGTAGTGGTGTATTTTGACATCTGCAATCCGTTGTTAATAAATTGCAATTACATGTTGAAACCCAAAACAAATTTCCTAGCAAACCACGAAAATCAACAAGAACATCGGGTGATTTGGATTTGTTTTTTGATGCTTCTCTATATTGAGCCATGAATCGGTCTAATTTGTTGCAAATGGATTTTCTCTGAATAATTGGCGTTGGAAGATTATTCCAAATTTCAACAATTTTATCCGCCACATGACGAGTAATTGATTGGAATGAAATGTGTGGGTTGTCTTCGAAATAGTGCTCTTGCATGAAAAAATAATGTAACAAAATATCGCCATACGTCGGTAGACGTTCAACGTTCAATTCTTTCGCTTCACCAAATAAAGTTTTATCATGCTGCAATATTGAAGTTATTTTACGGTCCAGCTCGGGTTGTGATGATGACGGTGAGGTTTCCATGATATAGCTTGTATTCTGAAATGTAATATTAAAAATAAAATATTAAAAATAAAATATAAGGAATTTAAATTTCAAAGATTTTAAAATTCATAAAAAAAATAATTTTGAATACAAAGGATAAATTTAAATGTGTTTACCAAGAAAATTAAAGATAAAATAATTTGGATTTTAGAATTTAAAGGAAAAAGTTTATGATAAGTAATTAAGACAAAAGAATTTACACAAGCGTGTTAAATATAATTTTACTAAATGAATTTCCTGCCATAAATCAAAATAAAACGTGTTTAATATTTAATCAAGCCTTGAAAATGAGCTTACATTTGAAATAAAGACAATTTTCCAACATTTTTTTTATTTTTTGACCAAAAATCGCGATATTTTGATAAAAAATCACGATTTTTTCTATTGATAGTTGGATTTAATGTATTTTTAATGCCAGATTCAGATTCAGCGCCCAAATTTACCTTAGAAATGACAGCACAAATAATCTTTTTTTATACACTTCTTTCAAATTTCATACATTCATATTTTATAATTGAGAAAAAAATCTATTTACGAAAGTCCGCACAGCTTTTTTTCAGAATTTGTATATGCTGTAGTGGAGAAAAAGTCTTGAAATTACATGTATTTTACGAATTTCGCTGAGCCAGACCTCCAAAAAATTCGTCCATACAAATTGACCCGCCCTAATATTTACATATATAATTTAAATATAGTATACATATTTGAATTTCTTGTTTAGGTGTATTAAAAAAAAAATCAAAACGAGCTAGTATCGCCAGTGGAGGACGTGGCGAAGAAGTTCTTCTTCTATGCACACGATCGGTCAGTTAAGAAAACGAAGACTCATGACAAATAAAATTATTAAAATAAATGTACACTTTTTTATTTATTTAAAATGTAATATACATAAATGAACTGAACTGAAATGAAAAGAACTGAAATAATAAAAAAATAAAAACGAAATATTTTGAGTATAGCATAATCTTTATTGCTCCGTTTTGAATCCGAACTATTAAAAAAAAATAGTCTGAAACGGGTTTGTATATGATGTCCGAAACGGATTCTAATATGAAGTCCGAAATGGATTCGCATATGAAGCCCGAAACGGATTTGTGTGTGGAGTAAGAAACGCAATCGTATATGAAGTCAAAAACGTTTTCGTAAATGAAGTCCGAAACTGATTCGTATATGAAGTCCGTACCGAGTCCGTTAGAAATCGGAAAAAGTAAAAAAAGCGATTCGTATTTTTGAGAGGAATTTCATATGAAAAAGGATCCGTTTCAGATGCGGAACGCACTCTGTTTCGGATAAAAAGTACGAGGAAGTCCCGAATTCGTAACGGATGCGTTTGGCATACTGGGAATTTACACAAAAACGGATGCAGATCCGTTTCGAACAAGTTACAAGTCCGTCAGTACGCATTTCGCTTTCTATTGTTTCGACGGACCCGTTTCGAACCCGTAACGAATCCGTCAAAAAAAATGGTAGCAACGTTAACATAAAAGGCAGTCTTAATTTTGTTATAAAATCTTTGAATTTATTTCTAGTAGATTAGGATAATTGTCTAGTGGATACGATACACAATTGTGTATTATTTTTATTTTAATTAACTTTTTTATATCATTTGGTACGCGCCTTTATAATTATCAAAATAAATTTTAATTTCCTTATTTATTTAAAATGTTTTATGTAAGAACTGATATAACAAAAAAAAAAAAAAAAACTAGAATTTGTATTTAAAATCAAGTATGATTTAAACTATCAAACATTTAGAATTTGTATTTAAATCATATAAAGTCAACACAATAAAAAAAAAATTTAAATATAGCATAAACCTTATTGTTCCGTTTTGAATTCGAACTGTTTAAAAAAACGAGTCCGTTGCGGATTCACATTATTTAAAAAAAGAGTCCAAAACGGACTCGTATATGATTCGTATTTTTCAGAGGAATTTCATACGAAAAAGGATCAGTTCCGGATGCGAAACGCAATCTGTTTCGGATAAAAATTACAAAGTAGAAAGCCCGTCTTGAATTCTAAATGAATCCGTTTGGCACACTGGGCGTGCATGCTGACTTGAGTGCATTTGTGTGTGTACGATCGGGGTTTTAAATTTTCCGTGCTAAAAAGCAAAGTATTAAAATCGCATTTTAAATGGGTCAAATATGGTTACATTCATCGTTGCTCAATTATTGGGTAATTTAGAGACGTACATTTAAACATACAAACTGTTGATACTGTGAAAATTTATTCGAGGCAACAGTTTTGTGGCCTTGAATAACATTCTCGCTTGCTTGGACAGCTTTTAAGAGATGATTTTTTATCAGCTTGAATGTTTACTTCGCGTGAAAAAAAACTATTCCTCTTTGTTTTTTCTGGTGAAATGAGATGCTTTAACTTTCAGTTATATTATTCTGGCTATTTTGATGTTTCCAGAGAATATCCTTCAATTAAATTGATATGGGTTTTTTGGATAGTCAATGAATTCTTTAAACTTTATTTAAATTAGCACGTAATATGTATATGGATTTGTTTGCGGTTTTTGCTGAAGCTTAAGAAGCTTAATATGAAATTAATACAGCAATATTTTACATTAAATTGTGAATTGAAAGTTTTTTAAATTATACATTTTTGAAGTTCACATTTAATATTATCAAGGTCATCACTGTTAAAGTATGAAATGAAATTTCAACCAAAAGGTTTATTCTTTGTCATCATAAAAAAATAGCAACAAAATTCTAAGAGAATTTAAAAGCTTTATGTGGGAGAAACATAAAAATTTGTGCCACAAAAAATTTTCCTTCATCTAAGCAGTAACAGGACATTTCCAGCACAGGACGACGAACATAAAACACGCTGTTGTTCTTGCATCACCTTCTTCTGATTTAAGGCTATGAAAATATTTTGTTTTTTTTTGTCTCAACTACAGCAGCACACCCGCAGTGATAAAGATAGAAAATACCCAAATATACACACAAATGCAAGCCAGAATTTGTATCCCTATGATTATCATGCTCTGCAAAGATGCTGCCTTATATGCTGCGAACAAAAGCAGGCTTTTGTGATCTATGCGCTCTTATTAAACTCGTCCAAACACAGATGACATGGATGGAGTTCAGGCTATGGTAAGCAAGCGTAGTGGTTTGTTGTCCTTGTTGTCATTTTTCGAGCAGTGTCATACAACAAAACTTTGTGAGCTGCTATAGCTACGCATTTCTGAGACATTCCGGCAAGCTCGTGCTTGTAGATTGAACACGATCTGCATTAAAGTCCTTGTTGAGGGGATTATGAAGAATGAACTGTGAGTGTATATATATGTGTGTGTGTGTGTGTTGACACAACAAAATTAGTTTTTTCTTGTTTGTGGTGAGAAGGTCTTGCTCCTGTTAAAACTGCAACAACTTAATTTTAACATTCTGAAAAGCAGTTTTTGTAAAGAACTTTAGGTCATGAAATGTTTCTTCATAAACATTTTCAGGTAGAAAGAAATATTATAAAAAATTTTTTTCCAAACAATTATATTAATAAAGACCAACAGTAGAAATGCCACCAATTAAAACCATGAGCCATTAACTCATAAACAAGAAGCATACATTTTACAAAATAACTCTTAAAATAAAATCGTACAGACTTAATCATTTATATTATTGATTATACATTTTTTTACCTTTTAATTGACGTTAATTAAAGCTATAACAATTTTAAAAATAATATTGACCAAACAAAAAAAAAATTTTAAAACAAAAATTTTACATATGGTTTTATATAAATCTTCAAAAACTTGCAAAAATTATGCAGTCTTTGAATTTAATATACTACAGGGTGGCGCATATGTCACGAAGGGGTTTGAATGGTCTAAAGTTATTTATTTTAATATTTTTTTTAAATTTCCAAAAAAATTAAATTTACTCAAAAATACAAGAGTTTTGGACTGTTCAATAAAGTGCATCTTTTTTTTTAATTCGCTTCTAATAGTATTTTTCTGGTGCTTTAATTCATAAATAAAAAACCTGTGCAAGGAGAAGGTCCATAATTGATTTCTTCAGGTGGTGCCATGGCCTAGAATGCCCGCATATCGTAAAAATTTGACTTTTTCGTAGTTGTTTAATAAAAATTGATCTCTATAAAAGCGTATGCACTAAAGATCAGTGAAACAATTTTTTTATTACTGACCTATAAACAATTTTATTTAATTGTCTGTAATAATTCCAATTGCTAAACCTATTAAAAATAATAAATTTATTTGCAATTACAGACCTATAAGTAAACTATCTTGCTTAGCCAAAGTCCTCGAAAAAATTCAATCAATTAAACTTAATGTAGAATGTTCGAAGTTAAAAATAAATTTTGACACACAATTTGGTTTTCGCCCAGGTCTTACAACAAGCCATGCACTAGTAAAACTAACAACTACAATAGCTAATAGCCTGAATAATAGAACACCGTCACATTTAGTAGCATTAGATTTTGAAAAAGCATATGATACTTTATGGATTAAGGGATTAGTTTATAAAATGCACTGTAAATTTGGTATAAGCCTGCCATTGTGCAGATTTATCTTAAATTATTTGACAAATCGCACCTATAAAGTTGAAGTCAATGGAGTATATTCTTACCCATATATAGCACCAGCTGGAACACCTCAAGGTTCGGCAATATCATGCCTACTGTATATTCTTTATGTATCGGATTTCCCGAAACATAATGGCATACTACATATTTCTACTTTACAATTCGCAGATGACATACTTCTTTCGGCTCAAACTAAATTGACTGACCTTGCTGAAGAAGAAATAAACTATTTTCTCACTGTAATCACTGATTACCTACATAAATGGAAGATAAAGGTGAATGAGAGCAAGTGCGAAGAGATTTCAATTGTGGGAAATTTAAAGCAAACGACGCAATTAACTAGGCGAACAGCATATCAAATTAAGTTAAAAATAAACAATACTCCTATTCCGAAAACTTCAACTTTAAAATACCTAGGTGTCCATTTCACTAAAAACTTTAAATTCAACGTGCATCTACAAAAAATCAAACGAAAAATAATAACAGCCTATTTTGCATTAAAAAACATATTTTTTAATAGAAAAATAAATCAAAAATTAAAACTTCTGGCATACAAGCAAATAATTAGGCCAATAATAATGTATGCAGCACCAGTTTGGCTGCAAGTATCCAAGCACCAAATCAATAAAATTGCATTAGTAGAAAGAAAAATTCTTAGAGCATGCACAGGCCTTTACCGGAAGCCGAATTGTGTGAAATACTATTCTAATAAAGTTCTATACAAAAAAGCAAAATAAATCAAGTTGAAAATGAAATTGTTAATCATGCGCTAAAATTCTTCAGTAAAGAAAAACAAAATGTATCTTCTCGGCTTAGAACTTATCTAGTCCAAGATGAAGTGTACTTCAGTTCTTTAAATTACTATAAAAGCAAACCTCCAATTTACACTGAGTACTTGTTTAACTTAAGACAAAATTATTATAACTATGTACCAAAAATCAGAGACAACATAAATAGTAGTCATTGATATTGTATAATAAAATTCTAGGCTGATCTAGGAGCAGATATTTCTAAGTCATAGCTTTAAGTTTTATACAAAAACAAAAACAAAAAAAAAAGGTTTTCTATTTTCCTTTTAATTTACATAATTTAGCGAAGAATAATAACAAACTAATGCGAGAAATCGAATATTGTAAAATATTAACATAGAACTTTGAAAAATCCGATCGGGATGCTAAGCTAAGCAACATTAAAAATTAACTAGTTTATCCTTTCACTAGTATTAAGTACCTCTAAAAGATGTTATTATTTGAATAAAGGAACATTTAAAATTAAAATTAAAATTTTATTACTGACCTATATACAATTTTATTTTTCAGGACAATATTTTGAACAGATTTTAGAAAGGTTTTTTTCAAATTCATGAGAATATCGCACTCTCTGAAAGAGTGCGCGAACTAAAAAAGTATTTAGTATAAGTTGTAGTAGTACTATTCAACACCTGCAATTAAAAGGTTTTTATAAGTTTCTAAGTGCTCTAGAATCAAAGTAATAGTATTTTTAAGATTTTGTAATTCTAGAGTTTTCAGATCTGCGAACGCTCATTTTTCATCTGTGGATATTTCAAGTCCATAGATTTAATATTTTTTAATTTCTTTCTTATAGTATTTAGATTATTATTATAATTGATTGCATGGTGCTACAGTGGAAATGTACTTTTAATCTTTTTTAAGTGACACAGTCTAGGTTATAGGTTTGGTCGAGTACAATAAACACGATTTTTTGGTACATGGCACATTACACAATCAGCAACTCAGCAAGTTTTCAACCGATTTTCGATTTAACGGTTTTGAAAAAGATAAAAGATAATACTTTCTTTATCACCATATTTACATATATTTATTACTGGAATACGAAATTTTTGAGTTATAAACGACAAAACCTTACATTTTTACCTTTTTTCTAATTTTTTCAACTTCAACGAATATTTACTGCCAAAGTTTTGTTAAGAATTACTATAAACGTAACTATTTTCTGAAAGTAAAATTCGGAACAAAAAGAATAAATATTAATTTTAGAAAATCATATTAAAATTTACTGAGTTATTAAATGTGCTTATAAATAAAAAATTACGCCTTCATTGGTCCATTGGCCTTGGTAGCATTCATGTATCAGTTTAAAGCTCAAATTAAATACATTTTTATGATTTCTTTTAAAATTGGTATATTAAAATTGGTTCATGTATCTTTAAAGCTCATATTTAATACATTTTTTTTATTTCTCTTAAAATTGGTGTATTTTCTGACTACGAAAGACCATTTCTTTATTTTCCCTTTTTGGAAATAACCTTTTAAACATTCCAAGATTGCTACTTTTACATTAAACTACTTTAAAAATGAATAAAACAATATCTTTCATATTTCCAAAATCGTTTTTAAATCAAAAATCGGTTGAAAAATTTCTGAGTTGCTGATAGCGTAATGTGTCAAGTACCAAAAAATCGGTTTATAACGGTGAAATTTAATTTTAAGGGTGTATTAACAATTTCAAATATGGTTTCGTATTATACTCGACCAGACCTTTAACCTAGACTATGTCAGTTAAAAAAGAGTAAAAGTACATTTCCACTGTAGCAGAGTGTATTCAATTATCATAATCAGGGAAGACAGAAATATGCACGAAAAAATCTAAAATAAGTATGCTAATATGCTCTAAAAAATGGCAAAATATGCCATCAAATAAGCACGAAAAATGTCGAAGTCGGAGTTTTATTATTCAAAATTTTATTCAATAGTTCATAAAAAAAACAAAACAATAGCCCTTTCAAGGCGTAAAAGTAAATATTTCAGTTTAAATAAATTGTAATTTTAATTATAAAGTAAAAATTTAATTCTATTTTAATCATTTAATGAATATTTTGTTTGGTAGCTCGAAGCCAATGCCAAAAGTCTCCTTCCGGACGAAGTCCATTATTTTATATGGTGCTTATAGCAAAAACAGTGCATTGCATTCAGCGATTACACTGAACAATTAAATGCATTTGTATATTATCAAAAAGAAATTTTCTACGATTTTCAGCCAACAATGTTTTGTATTGTGAGAAAGACCGCTCGACATCGCCGGATGTAGTTGGGCACCATTTAAAATAAGGGACTTCTTTCGGAAGGAGACTTCCGGCGTATGGATCCATTGTCTATGAGTTTTTAAACAAAATATTTTTTATACATATATAATATAATATAATATCTCTTTATAAATATATATAATAACAAAGAAATTACAATGTTGCCAGATGTGAAGGAAGTATCAAAATTTGCCCGATTACAAGCTAAAATCTGTTCAAAAAGTTAAAAATATTTAAAAATATGCACAAATAAGCACAGTCGTTATAAATATGCAAAATTATTAACAAAACGTCCAAATATGCAAAAGCCTATATTATATGCATTTGCATATAATTGTCTTCCCTGATCATAATAATCTAAATACTATATAAGTGAAATTAAAAAATACGAATTCAGAAATATTACTTTGAAATCGATAAAATATGTAAAAGCGTAAACTCTACGCACTTAACCCTGGATTTGAAATATCCACAGATGAAAAATGAGCGTTCGCAGACACATACATAGTTCAAAAGAACAAAAACGTTTAGATTTTGACAACACTTTACCCAATCAACAACAATGAACAGCAGTAATCTTTTAGAACACAAAGTTAAAATATCAAACGATGCGATTCTTCTGCAGCTTTTCCAAAATTGACAAAGTATATTAGCGAACTTATGCGCCTTTCTAATTCTTGGGCAAACGTAAAAATAATTTCTTCAAAAATTTATCTTAATAAAAATAAATATGGAAATCGTTTAGAAACCGAAACTCTAAAAGGTATTTGGTTTGCACAAGATTATCTGAAATTTAATAATTTTCCTTATTATAAAAAGGAGCCACAATCTAAATTACTACGCAATTGCAACAAGGCAATGTATCTATGTTAAAAAATACATATATACATCTTATATAAGCCATATTTAATTATATTTAAATGAATTTGATCTTATGAGGCTGTTCAGACTTGCCTCAAATGAGGCGACTCACTTGCCTTATTTTGACGTCTACAGGCGAAGGGAAAAGCGGGAAGGTGGCATGTTACGTGAGGCGAGAATTTTAAAAATTTTAAAAATTTTGCGACTCATTTTGACGTAACGTCAGAGTGAAGTTTGTTATGTTGAAATTTTTGCTCTTTTTAGCTTGTTCTGGCGCGAATTAATTTTGTTTATTCATTGTTGTTAGCAAATTAATATTCTCTAAATTGTAAAAACTTTATCGTTTAATAATTCAACAGAAAACAAACGAAAAAAAAACAATAAATGCCAAAATGATGCAGCCTCAAAGTGAGGCAATAATTTGTGTGTGAACACCTGATAGCTAACTTATATCAAAATGAGTCAAGTAAGTCGCGTCATTTGAGGCAAGTCTGAACAGCCTCTATAACTTAAAAACAGAAATATTGCATTCCTTTTTTTTTTGCTTTAAGTTAAAATTTAAATCTTCTGTACTGTATAACAGTTTAAGGACTTAAATTACGATTTGTTTGAGGTGCAAATGACGATTCTTTGAACCAAATGGCGATTTTTGAAATACTTTTGGCGATTTTAGGCGAAGAGTCTCTGGCAACCCCGTAGGCATGTGCGCTATTCTTTTTCGCTCTTTTTCTCTCTTATGTATTTATCTATTAATGTATTTATGTTTTTATGTATGTATGTATTTATGTACTTATGCTTTCATGTATTTAAACATTATTTTATGCATGAGTTTATAATTTTTCTAATGTTTATAATACTAATGTCTATAATTTGGTATCAAAATATTTCCGAAATCTAAACGGTTAGTCCTAGAGCGATAAGGACCTTAACTTGGTATCAACATTTTTTGTCGTCTATGAATCGAAAACGAGGCTAAATATCGATAAAACAAGACTTATTCATTACCCAATAAAGCTTTAAGCTTTGTATTAAGCATTTTCTATACATATTTTACGTTCACAGTTTTTAAGAACTAAAAATTAAGTCAATTTTTCTAATGGCTATTTATCCAAAACTATGAGAGATACCGCAAAACTAAGTAGATTCAGCTGTGTGCCTAGAGTAATTATAAACATTTTGGTGTATAAATCGTCCTTGTGTGATGTATGGAAGTTATGCCGAAAAAAACATGTTTAAAACTTTCAAATGCTTCCAGAATCCAAACGGTTTGTCCTAGAGCGATAAAAACCTTAATTTGAAATCAAAATTTGTTTATGTCGGTAAGTCGAAAACGAGGAGTTTTGATCGAAACAATCGATAAAATATGATTAATTTATTACCCAAAGCCCAAAGCTTTTTACGACGTATTTTCTATATATATTTTACGTTTACATTTTTTAAGCACTAAAAAAATTTAAACAAATTTTTTAAACGTCTATCTCTCCTAAATTATTTTATTTTTACCAGGACAATACATGAATTTTTGACACTGAGTTTTGCCTAAAAATTGTCTTTTTTAATTATAAACATCGCTAGTATCTGAACTACTGGGCCGATCTCAAAACTTTGTTATAATAAATTTTTTAAGGCTATTTTGCCGTTACGGGTGTTTGACCAAGTGTTTGTTTGATTAAATTGGTCAATTAAATCTCAAAACGTCGGAAAAGCTCTGAAAATTGAGTACATCGAAAATCCCACCATTCAAAAATTTTTAAATGTGATTTTCGTCTTTAGTCCTTGATCATAGTCCATGATCGTAGTGAGATATGGTGTGCGAAATTCCTGTTAACCTTTGGTATTAAAAGTTATTTTGAGCTAATTTTTGGCTAAGAAAACTCTATTTAAGTATGTATAGTCATTTGTGCTCTTAAATAGTCTTTTGTGATCTAAAATCGTTCAATTGCTATTTTGGTCTCAAATTGTCAGAGGCTGCTTGCCTACTAAAAGATCACAATTAAAAACAATCCTCTTAATATGCAGGATATTCATTAAATGTACTTCACAACAGCATGCTACCACTCTCACGATTTCTACAAAACTACGCTTTTTACACTCTCACAATTTCCTGATCCGCTTTTGAATTTACTACCTGAATTTCTGAAAAATCGAAAGTTTAACATCTTAAATTAACAAAATTTCAGGACCATATGGGAAATATATGGGAAATATATGGGCTAGGAACCAAAATGTAATGCTGTTATTTTAACCTTAGTTGAGCTCTCACAGCCTCAGCACATGATCAGCGTTCCTTCTAAAAGAATTTATACTCACAACCAATGTTTTGGATTGCTTTTTTAGTGTAGGTGATAAGAATTTTATTATTTCTTTATCTTAAATGGCGAATCCATTACTATGATTTTAATATAACTTTTCCGACTGAAAATTGTTACAAAATACTGACAACTGCAACTCTTGATCAGCGGCAACAAAAGTTTTTACTTTTGAAAGAAAATTATATAGATGATGACTTTTATATCTATAGACGAATGATGAATTTCATGATAAAAAGTTGTCATTGAATACATGTTAAAAATACTAACATAGAATCAAGAATATTGTTTGAAAATTCATAAGTGCGAAATAATGGGAAAAATTTCAATAATTTTTCAATAGAACTCAATCTAATGTCTTTCAGAAAAAATCGCACAAACGAAATTAAATTCTTTGAAAATATAATGAATGCGTTGCTGCATAATATTATTTGTAAAAATGTAAAGAAAATCATATCCATGCTTCTACTACTGCAGATGCATACACAAAATAAACACACCAACACACATTTCTTCTTTGGTATATCCATAATAGATATAATAGACAAGCATATGTGTTAGTAGAAATTCTTTTATGTATTGGATTCCAATGGAGAAAACATATTTTTATGATTTAAAGCAAGCCATTTTTATTCCTCTCGAACACGATACAGAAAATGTCCTGGAAGTAAATCATGTCAAGGCTTATATAATGCACACATTAACACACAAAGCCACATACATCTTTGCATTGCTGTCCGGTAGCATTTTTCTTTTGGATTTTATTCTCATATAGAGCCACATACAGCAAATATCGACAAAGCGATATCAGAATAAGTAGAATACAAATACCAGAGAAATAATATGGAAAAAGAACCCAACAAAAAAATTCTACTCAAGATAACTTCCGCAAAAGGACATCATCGAATCGTAAGAGGAAATGAAAAATGCTTCCTTTCAAAATGGCCACAAAAAAAGATAGAAAAAAGAAAATCAAAATGGTGAACAAAATATTATTTGGCATCACTGCAAATGCGAATTGAAAGAGTGTTCAGAAAAAATTTTGCCAATTTTTGTAAGCATTTTTTCGGAGCAAATATGCTACCATGCCATCGCGCAATCTGTGCCATAACTTGCGGCTAGACATAAAATATAATCGAAAATACAAAATGAAACAGAATTAGTAAGCTAACACATATGAAGCAGCACATCGAGATATACTACACATTCTCACACTCTGCTGATGAGTTGATGTAAGTGTTGCAAAGCTGCCTGGCAGCATTTCAAAACTTGACATATTCTCTGTCTGTTTGACATTTCGCATTTATATATATTGAATGTATCTGAGGCGTAGCTAGCAGATTTGCGGGTCAAGGAGGATATTCATCGTTTCTCCCGATATATTAAATCATCATTGAATTAACGCGCTAAGAACGAAAGTTGTACACTATTTTAGTATTTATTATAAAAGGCTGTTTATATATCTTATATCATTCCAAACGTACTGTTACATTAAATATTAAATATTATATTGGTTGAAACACCTTAACGTTATACAAAAATAAATAAACGTTTTTTTAAATAATCAGTTTAATGTAGGTCTTTTCAAAAAAAATATATTTTATTATTTTTATTTTTAGGTAGACGCGTTTCGGAAACAAAATTTCCAATTATATTGAGTTAACAGCATTAACATAAAATCAAGCGCAATATTCTTTTACATATTCTCTTTAGAAGTAGAAAAACATAAGCTTGATTCTAATAACAAAAAAGTATAGCAGTGAGGGGACTGCCGACCGAAGCGAAAACCTATATATAAAATATTAGTATTCACTGGAAGAGGTGTCCTGCCACGGATCGCCTTACTGCTATATAAGAATTTTCATGCTAATAAGGGGTTTGATTTCGGACTATCCTACATGTAGGACGGATTTGATAGGCCGGACGGACATGTAGGATGTGCGAAAGCTCATACTGCAGCTACATGTAGGATGAAAATTAAAAATTTCTAAAAGTTCCGCTATGATCTCGTTCTTCGCTGTGCGTCCTTGTTTGTAGATTTCCTTGGTAATTGCTGTTGGCGCAGTTAGCTGGGAATTTTTTGTAGACGTTGTGAATTCTAATTGTGTAGCTACAGTCGGCATATGAAATTAGAATTATTTTTGTTAATAGCAATTTATTAAATTTTCTATTTCTTTTAAGCAAAAGTGTTACCATATCAAAAATACATATAATTTAAGTAATTTATTTAAATTATTTCATTATTGAATTAATATAAAAAATTAAAGCTTATTTATATTTATTTATATCATTACACTAACACAATATACATGTTCACCATATCTATATTTAGTTGTGTATTAAAAATAGAATATTCTAAAATTAAGAAATATCTATAGCATATAAATTATATATTATTCATATAAGAAATTGATGCCAAACTGTTTAAAAAATAGAATGCTTAGGATAAGCAGACTTTAGTTATCCAATTACTACTGAAAATATTAATTATTTTGCAGTTTTATTACGTAATTCTTATTATATAAATATACATAAATACTCTTTAAATTTTCTCAATGAGCTAAATTGTTCACATATATTGAATATATATTTTACACTTACACTTTTACTAAAAACAAATAGTTTTACCAATATTATATATACTCTTTAATTCATATGTATAAACTGTTTTCTAAAAGAGTTCGATGTCATATGCTGACTGTAGCTACAAATAAATATTTACAAAAAATTAAAGCTTACTGTACAACAATAACTACCAAGCAAATCTACAACAACAACTCAAAGAGAATGACAAGAAAATATACAGCACTTTGCTTGCTATATTTTCTGTTTGCCTGCTCTTATCTAAAATAAATCAGTTGTCATATGCCGACTGTAGCTACAAAAAAAGTCTAAATTTCCAGCTAACTGTCCAACAACAATTACATTTCCAATCTACATCAACAACGCAGTGAGAATGTAAAGGTTCACATCGGTTGCGCAACGTTAGAGGGGATGAACGAATCGGTGTCAGAAAATTAACCGAATTTTACTTTATATGTACTATGTTTTTTGTTTGCCTGGTAGCAAAATCTCAAGTGGTGGAATGGCCAAATTAGACAAGGTAGTGTTAGGGCGGAGAGCCAGTGACCGAAACTGTCAAAACGAAGTTGACATTTCACACAAAATCTGCAACCAATGAGAATATGAAAGCAAAAGTTGGCCAAAATACCAAAATGGCTGAGTTTGACAGTTATGGTCACTAAGAAAGTGAACACATTCAGCCCTAACACTACCTTGTCTAGTTGTACTATGAGTGGTGGCATCAAAAAAGACTTCTTGGCCAGTCAAACAAAACCCAAATATCAAAAATTGTAAATTCATTTTATTTTAACCTACAGCAGCTCTACATATACATTGAAAAACTATATCATTCAATGTTTCGCAGCGGAAAAAAACGATGCGTCAGCAGAGGAACTTATTGATGGTTGCTTGCTACATTTGCTGAGCGCCTTGTAGTCAAGATGCAAGAGCGTTATTTAGAAACCTACTCGCTGTCTGTATTGATGACGAGAGTTACTCGCAAAATGACGATGACGATGACGCAAACTAAAGATTTACGCTCAACCAAAATCGTTCAACGCACCTAAAGAAGTTTTCACTTCAAAAAATAACGAAAGTGCTTGAGTTTGTGTGTGCGTGTGTGTGTGGTTCAATGATCTCCCGGTGCATCAATAAGTGCAGCAAAGTTAAATTGGCTTTCTTCGCTGGTGAACGTCCTCCAAGTGACACTAGCAGCAGATCAAGGAAGTGCAGCGCAAATTTCTTGCTAGCCAACATCCTCCAAGTGCCATCACCAGCAGCATAAGCAAATGAAGCGCAAATTCTCCGCTTTCAATTTATTTAATTCACAACGGAGTATAATGGCAAAAATTTGCCTCTGCGCTTGAGACATGCTGAAATGGTGCTTCTGAAATATTGGAGAGTTGACAAGTCAATTGAATTGTGCTGCTCGTGGCGGCTCTCGGAGAACGTTGGCAAGCAAAAGAATCAGGAAATTTGCGCTGGACTTGCTTGTGCTGCTGGTGATGGCACTTGGAGGATGTTGGCTAGCAACAAATTTTGCACTGCACTTGCTGGTGGTGGCACTTGGAGGTCGTTCACCAGCAAAGAAAGCCAAATTAACTTTGCTGCACTTTTTTTAAGTTTACAATATTACAAGTTTACGAAATAAGTTGCAAGTACAATTAAATATGCACTCGAATTAAATATGCCGCAAATTGAATAAAATGTAAATTAAATAAAATATTTGCGCTAAACACGACCGAAATGTGAAACGTCAAAATTTGTAATTGTCAAAATTTCATCCTCCATTTGACACAGCAAAAAAGACAAATTTATTTCAACACACACAAATTTTATTCAACCTGATATTTTCTATCCTACCACGACAGAAATGTTTCCTTTGAAAACAATGATAGTTGACAACTCTGAAAATAAAATGCCGCTGTGGTGAAAATAAAAAGCCACTGACAAATACAACAAGTGTGAAAATTGTCAAACTTTGGTTGACGATATATAGTAAAATAAGAGCATGCATGTAATTATTTGAATGTTCAACATATTCCTTTATCACAACTTAAAGATTAAAATGTTAAAACACTAAAACCATACATTATTTTTCTTGTTTGCAAACGAAGTTGCAGCAGAAAAAAGCAGAAAAAGAAGAAGATCGTTCATTTTTAAATCTCACCATGAAAAGCGGCTGTTTGAGTAAAAGCAAATTTTTCAAAAATGTTGACAAATACAACAACTGAAGAAATTGCCAAACTTTAAAAGCATATATAGACCAATATAAAGCGAATTAATAATGAGTTTTGGTTGAAAACATCTTATTGCAACCTAACTTAAGTATTTATATTCTTCCAAACAGATTATATGCTTTAATTTCAGGAGTTGCCAAGTCATTTCTTTGTGAGCTTGCGGCCGATTAAGAACAAGAGTGACAATCATTGTTGATTTTTCTTATGCACAAATACATGCAAACATTTTTTAAGGTTATGTATTCTAAGTTTCCTATCTTGTTATCTTTGCTGTCTGTATTGGTGACGAGAGTTCCTCGGAAAAATACCATGACGCAAACCAAAGATTTACCCTCTACCAAAATCGTTGAACGCGCCTAAAGAAGTTTCCACTTCAAAAAAAAAAAAAAACAAAACATAAGTCAAGAATATATTCAAAGAGAAATGAAAGACGAGAACGATTAAGAGGTTTTTTATTAATTATTTTAAGATTAAAAAAAGGCTGGAAAATATGGGATATTGTCTCCATTTACCGCATTTATAGTATTTATGTGAATAAAATAAAATTCAATAATGAAATATCAATTGTAAATAACTAAGATTTTTCTTTTTTGAAATCGTCTTTTGAAAAATTACTTAATAGCGGTTTTCGTTTCTAGTTTCGAATCTCTAAAAAATATAGAATTTTTTCCTTTTTCCAAATATTTATTATTTTTAGTATCGCCTGTGGCCGAAATTCGACCTAGGGTCTGTTGAATTCAGTGAACAAAAATGAACACTAACGTAGCGTATGTTAAGGCACTATAGCGTAGAGTTGAAAAAAACAGAACATTAGTGTAGGGTATGTTGAAATTTATTGTGAAAAAAATAGATAGTAGTAGAAAGAATTCACTTATCACGAATAAGCCTGTCGTGATGAAAGTGATTGATGTTTAAGCGCATCAATCCGCTATTTTTGTTGGCTAGAGAGCCTCGCTTTATTTTCGGCTAAAGAGCCGAGTTAGAGAATTAAATAAAACATGGAGCTGAAGAGCTCAGAATTAGTCGTCTTTAAATTCTAATTTTATTACAGAAAAGTCTTGACTTATAAACTAAAAATACAAGTATTTTTCTTAAAATAATTTTACCACTATTTCCAAGACTCCGCCCTTTATTCCAATATTTTTTGAATTTAATTTTTAAAATCGATAATCGACCAATCACTTTCAGTTTGTTAACCTTTTTTTTTATTCCCCTTAATTTAATTATTTTCTTCAACATTAATTGGTTTGCTTGAAATTCATAGCCTTGACTTTAAAGTGTCATAGGCACTTGTTCGACTTATCGCCTGTTGTTGTTGTAGTGTGTTTTTCTGTGCAATGCACTTGTAACACAACACCGCTGACGCGTTTCAACTTGTGCGGTATCTAGCGGCACAAACGCAAAGGGGTGCTAAATGCACTTCATAAGAATGCACTTCAAGCTGCAATTAGTTGTCTTTAGGTTGAGGTTTTTTTTAGAGTTAAATTTGGGAATTTGTCAACATATCATGTTGATATGTTTTCTTATTATTGTTGTCGTATGTTAGACAACTGTAGGTCATTAAAGTGAAGGTCTTTTTAGGTGGATATTTGCATGATGTATGTACATGTATGTAAGTACACTACACCCTCACCCTTAAGCGAAAATTTACTTGCAAAGATAAATTTTTAAGAGTTTGGAGTTTTGGAAGAGGATATGCTTGTGTATAATACTAAAATTTATACAGTTTAAAAAGATATTTGTATTAATCTATTTCTTAGATTTATATAAAATTTGTAGCTTTAATAAGAGTTTTTATGATATTTATTACGTTTAACTTATTTGGTAGAGTGGCCACTTATATATAAGGTTAAAAGTTATATTTATAAAAATAATTTTGTATAGTAAAAGTAATTATGTGTATTTTTGAGTAATATTAATTGAATAAAATTTTAAATATTAAATTAAATGATTAAGATTTTATGCTTAAGACTTTAATTATGGCTCACAGTCCTTTTTAACATATTATTATGAAATTTTTTATGCTTATTATTTATTTCTATAATAGAATTTACACCATCTCTATGGATTATTTTATACGGTCCGTGGTATGGACTTTGAGATTTTTTCTTAGTTTCTAATTTAACAAATACATGATCTCCTTCTTGGAACTCTGAGATATTTACATTTTTATCATAAGCAATTTTTCGTTTTTCTTTTACAGTTTTTATTAATTCTTTTGCTTTATTAATGCAATTTCTAAGTCTTATTTTTAATTCGTTTGCATAGTTTTCTAAGTTGTAAACTGGTTCATTTTCTTTAGTTAAATCATTCGAAATGTTTGGTAATTTACCAAAAATTAGTTCATTTGGTGAGTAGGCTGTATCAGTATGTGGCGTTGTATTATATGCGAATCTGTAATAACTAATCCATTTATCCCATTCATAATCATCAGCGAAAGAAAGAAGATATTCATTAAGTACTCTATGATTTCTTTCGAGAGCTCCTATCGTTTCGTGATGATAAGGTGCTGAGAAAACTTGTGTTATTTTAAGTAGGTCGCAAACGTTTTTTAATAGTTCATTCGCGAACTCTGTACCTCTGTCAGATTTTAATTTTTGGAAAAATCCGTATTTTAAAATGAACTGTTCTACTAGTGTTTGGGCTATGGTTTTTGCATCTTTTGATTCTATTGGGTGTGCAATAACGAACTTTGTCAGTTCACATTGCATAGTTAGTATGTATCTATACCCGTTTGAAATTTTTAATGGTCCGACCGTGTCAATTGCTATTGTTTCGAAACTTGTATTTGGAGTGTCGGTAATTGTCATTTTTTCTTTTATGTGTCTTGTTTGTTTGTTACGAGCGCAATATTCACATTTATTTATGTAATTTTTCACCATCTGTCGCATATGTTTCCATACATAGCGTTGTTTTAGTTTGAGGATAGTTTTTCTAATACCTAAGTGTCCTCCTTGTGGTGTGTCATGGTATTCTTGAATTATTTTGTGTTGCATGGTTTTGTTTGTAATTCTTTTAGGGGGTTGAAATATAATAATTTTTAGCGATTCTTTTTTATTTTCTATTTTGTTCTTCTGCTGCAGCATGTTATATATTCTTTTAAATTCTTCTTTCTGTATGATTTCAAATATATTATCTTTTTCATCTAGCGCTAGTTCTTTTATATTAAATTTATTCATTTTAGATACTAATTTCTTCAGAATCGGCTCTAGAGTCGCTGAGTTATCATTAGATCTTGCATGCATATTTTTATTATTTTTATTAATTTTTGATGATAGCTTCATCGATGTCGAATCTGGATTCGTCAATTTATCGCTACATCGCACGTGCACAATATCATTTATAATTTGGATACTAGTATCATTTTTATTCATATTCATATTTTTATCGCTTAATTCAAATTTTAATTTACCTACGTTTCTGATATCTGTAATGGATGTGCAGTCCCATATAAAGAGTTCATGACGCTCCCGTTGAGATGTGCAATCATCGTCTGCAAGTTCTTCTTGCTTCTTTTTATTTCCCCTTGTAATTACCATGGCTTTGCTTGTTTCATTATTTGGTATCATTGTTTTAAGTATGTCCGAATCTATTTTTATTCGTGATAGCGCGTCGGCATTGGTATTTATTTTTCCTTGTTTAAATATTATTGTAAAATCATAATCAGATAAGTCTAATCTGATTCTGGTCATTTTTGATGATGGGTTTTTATGAGCAAAAAGTGAGACTAAAGGTCTGTGATCCGTAACTACTATAAATTTCTGTCCGTATAAATATGGTTTAAAAAAATTAATGCCCCAGTGTATTGCTAAAAGTTCTTTTTCTATTATTGGTTTATTTATGTCATGTTTTTGTAAAGTTTTGCTTGCATAAGATATTGGTAAGTCTTCTCCAATTTCACCTTGTGATAATACGGCTCCTAACGCGTAGTTTGACGCGTCAGTCGTTAAAATGAATGGTTTTAAAAAGTCTGGATACTGTAATATTGGTGGTTCTATTAATTTTTGTTTTAGTGTCTCAAACGCTGTTTGGCATTGTGTTGTCCAATCAAAAGTTTTGTTCTTTTTAAGTAAAGCATTTAAGCATTGTGCGATTGTTGCAAAATCTTTTATGAATCGTCTATAATAATTGCAAAAGACGACGAATCTACGCACATCGTCTGCATTTAAAGGAGTTGGATAATTTTTTATTGTTTCATATTTTGCTGGATCGGTCTTAATGCCGTTTTGTGTTATCAGGTGTCCCAAATAGACAACTTCTGGACGTAGAAATTTGCATTTGTTTGCGTTTAATTTAAGATTGTATTTAGATAATCTATCAAAAATTTTAATTAAATTATTGTTGTGATGTTGCAAGCTACATCCAAAAACTATTATGTCATCTACATATAAAAATGCTTCTGAGCTTAAACCTGTTAGTGCTAAAGTTAGCATTCGTTGAAAACTGTTTGAGGATATTTTCAATCCAAATGGTAGTCTTTTGAAATGGTAGTGACCATCGTTGGTCGAAAAAGCTGTTAATGGTCTTGAATTTTTTTCAAAAGGTATTTGGTGAAAAGAACTTGTCATGTCAAGTGTAGAAAAGTATTTTGCTCTGCCAAGTTTGTCTAAGACATCTTCTATTCTTGTTAAAGGGAATTTATCACTAACTATGTTATTGTTTAATTTCCTAAAATCAACTACCAAACGCCATTTTTTGATATCGTCATTATTTTTCTTAGGTACTATTAGGAGAGGTGAATTGTATGGGCTTATTGATGGTTCAATTATATCGTTGTTTAATAGGTCTTGAACTTGTTCATGTATCTCTTCGTTGTGGACATGTGGTAATCTATAATTTTTTATGTATATGGGAGTATCATTTGTTGTGATTAGTTTTTGTGTATAAAAATTGTTTATTGTCAGCTGTTCATTTGCTAAATGGAATATATGTTGATATTTTCTGAAAATATTTATGAGTGGATGTTTTAATTCTATGCCTAATTCTTTTATAACTTCTTGGAATCTAGTTTCATTTTGACTTGTGTCTCGTGTAAAATATGAGTATTCTGAGAGAGGTTTGAATTTTGGTGTTAGTTTGTTAATTTTTATTTCTGTTTCGGTAGTATTTAATATTTTTACATGACATATTCCTGTTGATGGAACTATAGAATTTGCTATAAATACTCCTGTTTGAATTTCTTCGTTCAAAATAACACTATCTTGATTTAAGTTTAAATTAATTGGAGCTATAATTTCTGTTCTGGGTGGTATTCTGATAGTATCAAATGCGTTTTTATTTAAGTATAAAGGTGTTACTATGTCGGTGTTGTTTAGTATTATTGTGAGTGTATGTGTTTCATAGTCAATTTTACACATATATTTTGATAAAAAGTCTCTACCTAAAATACCGTCAGTGTGAATGGGGAAGTCGTTGTCTACGGCTTGAAAAATATGTTGTATATTAAAGTTTTGTAAATTGAGTCTTAGTGCTATTGAGCCTAGAGTAAAAGTCTCTTCTTCTGTTATACCTGTTAGTTTGCAATTTTCTCTTGTCATCAATTCTGTATCATTATTTATATTTTTTATTTTGCAGATTGAGATGTCTGCACCTGTATCAATTAAGAATTTCAATTGTTTTTTTGTATTGCTGCATGTTATTATTATATAATTTGTTGTATAATCCGATATTTTGTATATTTTTAGTTGCGCTGTCCCGGATGGTCTTCTCTGTTGATCTCCGAGCGATCGTCGTTTCCCTGGTCTTCATTATTAAATACGTACATTCTGTTGTTATATCTTTGATTGTTAGAATTTCTGTGTGTGTTGTTATTATCAGAATTGCGTCTTTGCGCATTTTGGCCATTATTGTTTCTCTGGTTACTATTTCTAACAAAGTTGTTTCTATTGTTATTGTAATTCTGATTGTTGTTATTTTGGTTATGTCTGTATGTGTTGTTTTTATGGGTTCGTTGCATAAATGTATTGTCATTTCTGTTGGTTTGTAGTCGTGTATTATAGTTTCTGTTATATTGTTGTCTATTGTAAGAATTATTGGAAGTGTTACTTGAAACGTTATTTTGTTGTCCTCTGTATGAATTATTAAAATTGTTATTTTGTCGTCTGTTATTTGTTCTAAAAAACATTAATTGATTATTTGTGTTGACATTCTTTTCTAGTTCCAAAGCTAGATTTGTTGCGTCAATCAACGTTTTTGGTTGTGCTGCAAAAATTGTGTTCTTTAAATCATCATTTAGTCCATTTTTAAAAATTGTCAAAGCGTATGATTCATTCATTTTTATGATTAAATCTTTTTGCTGTGCGTTATCTTCAGTCGTCAACGCTGTTGTTTGTAGGTTATTAAGTTCGGATATTAAGTGTAGTAATTTGTCTTTGAAATTTGTCACTGAACTGTTTCTTTGTGTGAGTGTAGAGAGTTTTGTGTGAATTTGAGCTGTTGTTAAGTTACTTTTAAATGAATTGTTGAGAGATAATTTAAGTTTATCTAATGTGTCTATATTTGCTGAGTTTTCTATGGTCGTTTTTACATTATTGTTTAGTTTAACATTGACTACAATGTTTATGAATTTTTTTTTAGTTCTGTAGTAGTGTAAGTGCTGTCTAAGAGTTCGACTAAGGTTAAGAATGCGTTTAATTCTTTGTAGTTTCCGCTAAAAATCGGAATGGTTTTCAAAATGAGTTCTATATTTAATTCCGACATTGTTGGTTTGTTATTTGGATTGTGATTTAACAAAAGATTTTTCGTTTCGCTTAATAATTTGTGAAATTGATTACTCAATTCATATGCCTCTAGTTTATTTAAAGGCTCTGCTGTTTTATTAAAATGTAATTCATATTGATCTAAATACTTTATTTTTAAATCGATTGTATCCGTTTTATACTTTCTATTAGCTGATTTCTTTATGTTCTGCTTTATTTTAAAAACTTCATTTAAAATATCTCTTAGTTCTTCCATTAATGTTTATACATTTTTGTGTTTATTTAAAATTTATTTTTATTAATGATTACAATGTATTTATATTCTAATAGCAATTTTTACAAAATAGCATTGAACAGTCTTCTTTAAAATGAAATCTACTTAATTTAACATTACAAACGTTGCATCTAAAACATTGTTGATGCCAATTTTTATTTTGATATGAAAAATATATTATTTTTCCAATGTCAATTATTTTTTTAGTACATGCTGTACAATGTTTGCTAAATAAAATACCGTAACAGCCTTGGTATTTGCATAGGGTTGCTTTCGTCATTTTTTTTTTTTTTGATTTTGTATAATAGCTTTTAATTATTTACTATAGCCCTAACATTATGTTTTCTAATATATGTTTTGCAATATTTGTTGATTTTATAGATAATATAAGCTAATAAAGCTATTAATCCTAAAGTAATTATGACTGTCCAACCTATCTGTTGTATATGGTTGGTCGTCACAACTGATCCTAAATTATTGTCTATATTTTCGTTTATAATTATTTTTTCTTTAACCTCGCTATTAAACATAGTTAAATAGTTATACAAAGAAGTAATATTTGGTATCATAAAAGTAATCTGTTTCTATTTTATATTTAATAAAATTTAAGTGTTTATTTCTTATTATTTTGTTTTATTATAATTTAATTTTTCTATTTTAATTTGTTTTAAAAGTTCTTTTTTTTTTTTTATGTCATTAGTTATCCTAACAATTTTATACAATTCAGCTACCCGCTGTCTTGCTCGGACTGCTTTTCCAGCTCTGGGTCTTCTTTTAGTTTGTGGTTTATCTTCCTTCTTTGTTATTGCTTTTTGCTGTCGCTCTCGGTATTCTTGTATGGTTATCGCCTTAGGTCCAGCTGATTTATCTTGTGGGATGTATGTTGGAAAATCTTCTTGACGTCCTTCTGGTATATATGGTTCTACTTCAGTGAAAATGAGTAGATTTTCCCATTTTTTAAAAATTTCGTCGATCTGTTCTTTCGTTGTCATTTAAAGTTTTATTTATTCAAAATAAGATTATTATAAAAAAAAAATTTAGAAAATTTAGAATCAAATTTTTGTTAAGTCAGAAAGTCTCAGTAAGTTGGCAGGATCGCCATGTAGGGTATGTTGAAATTTATTGTGAAGAGAATAGATAGTAGTAGAAAGAATTCACTTATCACGAATAAGCCTGTCGTGATGAAAGTGATTGATGTTTAAGCGCATCAATCCGCTATTTTTGTTGGCTAGAGAGCCTCGCTTTATTTTCGGCTAAAGAGCCGAGTTAGAGAATTAAATAAAACATGGAGCTGAAGAGCTCAGAATTAGTCGTCTTTAAATTCTAATTTTATTACAGAAAAGTCTTGACTTATAAACTAAAAATACAAGTATTTTTCTTAAAATAATTTTACCACTATTTCCAAGACTCCGCCCTTTATTCCAATATTTTTTGAATTTAATTTTTAAAATCGATAATCGACCAATCACTTTCAGTTTGTTAACCTTTTTTTTTATTCCCCTTAATTTAATTATTTTCTTCAACATTAATTGGTTTGCTTGAAATTCATAGCCTTGACTTTAAAGTGTCATAGGCACTTGTTCGACTTATCGCCTGTTGTTGTTGTAGTGTGTTTTTCTGTGCAATGCACTTGTAACACAACACCGCTGACGCGTTTCAACTTGTGCGGTATCTAGCGGCACAAACGCAAAGGGGTGCTAAATGCACTTCATAAGAATGCACTTCAAGCTGCAATTAGTTGTGTTTAGGTTGAGGTTTTTTTTAGAGTTAAATTTGGGAATTTGTCAACATATCATGTTGATATGTTTTCTTATTATTGTTGTCGTATGTTAGACAACTGTAGGTCATTAAAGTGAAGGTCTTTTTAGGTGGATATTTGCATGATGTATGTACATGTATGTAAGTACACTACATTAGAGATGCATAGCATAGATGACAGTACTTGTTGCCTATTTTTGTAGCTTCAAAGTTTGTGTATTTGCGTATAGTACAAAGTAGTTTGCACTTGCGCAAACACAAACATAATTTCTTTACAATTATAGCATACAAATATACACAAGCTTTGTCATTCCATAGCTTCATTGGAAGAACTGCTTGGAAAAAATTTGTGCAACAGAGTTTATATCTCTCCAGAATTAACCTCTAGTGGAGTAAAGTGTGTGAGTTGGTTCTATTATTAATCCTACTCACATTTCTTCTAAACATATCCACCCCTTTCAGTCAGCCTTTTGGCAACCCCCAACAAAAAGCTCAATAAAAGAAGAAAATTTCTGAAATAAGTCCATAGCTGTTATTACCAGGGTTCAGAATATTCACACACCTTCACTCACAATCATTTGCTTGAAGCACACAACACACAATTTTATTTTCATTACTTTTTTGTGTGTAACGGAGTTGGCATGCTGTTGATCATTCAACACAAATTCTTCGTTTTAATATTTGCTTGTGCGTCACATACTCAAACAAAAATCGATCTCAACAATTCTTTGTGTTTCAGTTTTACACTTATGTTTGCTTTAAAATGTTCGTGCTGGAGAATTCAGGCTTTTGTGAAAACCAAAACCAAGACAATTTTTCCAACATGAACAAATGGTGTTTGCAAAGTTGTCTTTGTTTGTGTCGGTCATTAAGAGAAAAATACATGTAATGACTGTTTTTTTTTTTGCTATGCATAAATCGATCACTACCGTCGTGTGACGTAAAAAACGAATGCTGTTCTGGTTGCTGTGCAGCGTATTGAAGTGTTCTGTAGCCAAATGTAGCAAATATTTTACTAATAAGCACCGAAATTTGTTACATTTCCGTAAGAATGAGAAGGCAAACGGGGTGTCGTTTTTCTTGATAACCAGATATTTCCCAAATATAAACTCACTTTTTATTTTGTTTTTCAAAATTCTTTTGATACAGTAACATTGTACTTTGAACTTCATTGAAAAAAATGCATTCTGTTTGTAAGTTCTCAGAACCTAAGCATACAAAAAAATTGTTAAAAGTCGGAATACCAGAATTCCTACTTCTTAACTTTAAAATGTTTTTTAAAAAAATTGTGATGGAATTGAAAGGTCGAAGTAGTCGCGATATAATTACAAGATGTTCCTCTCTCGGAATTTCTAAGAATTTTTTCTGAAACTTTTTTGAAAATTTTATCTCCTAAACCAAACGAGAGCGAACATTTTTGTTTTCATAGTTAGGCTAAAGAGGCTCAAGTATATTTAATAAAAATAAGACAAAAATATTCGTGTCCGGGCTCTAAAGTAAAATTATGCCAAAAAGAAAAAGTGGCATAATTTTACTTTAGGGGCCTGGACCCGAATATTTCTTTTCTCCTATGAGCTCCTAAAATCTCAAGTTCCAAATTTCTGGATATCGGGAAAATTTTACAGAAGAGTGAAATCCTGAGGCCTTACTATGTAATGCGATTCGAAAAGCAAATACGATTCGAAAACAAAATCACATCATTGAAATACATGAATTAAGATTACCTCTAAATACATTTGTATGTTAAAAAACAGTGCTTCAAGTGAAACATGGCAACTCTGTTTAAATAAGAACTGAGTTGATTCTACTCAATGAGTGGTCTTATAGTTAACCTTGAACGCAACAGTGTGTCTAACATGCAGATTCGAGAAGTTAAATTAAATACGTGTATATTGGTTGAATGAAAAGTTAATTGTACGTTTTCAATGTTAATTTAAAAGGGAAAACAAAACCCAAAACTTTCATGCTCTTCATTATATGTATGTATATTACTGCAAAACACTTTGAAGGTTTATCTTTATATGTACAAAATACATACATAGGTGCATTTTATATATAAATTGTTGTGTATATTCGATACAATTTAAGTATTTATAACAAGTCTTGAAATATTGGTAGTAGCATTGCCTTAAATTATTTCTTTCATTAGAACTACTAAACACAATAAATATATGCTATTATTTTAAAAACCATTCCAATGTACTCAGTTATGAGTCATGTCTCATGACTGTTCTAAACATTTTAACCCAATAGGAAATGGAAACATATTACCAAAATATGCAATATCGAAATCCATGCATGGGAAGGTGTTCAAGATGAAAAATAAATTTAAATAAAATGAAATTATAACATAAAATTTCTTTATTGTTATTCATTAGACAGCCATACAAAATAAATGTTTTCTTCTTTGTTTGTTAGAAATGAAATATTACAGAAAATTTCTTTAAACCTGAGTCTGTTATTGAGAGTACTGAGAGCTGTTGACATTATGATAAACCACTTCTATTTTTTGTAACATAACGCATCCGTTGTTGAATACTTATATCTTTGTACTATACTTTCGATTGCTAAATCTAAATATTAAAGTACTAACCAAAATCGATCGCTAAATCTAAATATTAAAGTACTAACCAAAATCGATCGCTAAATCTAAATATTAAAGTACTAACCAAAAAAAAAAAAAAAAATAACAAACAAAGTATGAATTTACCTTGGTTTTCTTAATTTTTAGCAACATAAAAGGCGTAGGAACGTTACGTGCGCCACTATACAAGTGCCTATATGGAATGCACATTTGGTTTGATCCCCAAGCCCGAAAAAGTAGCTGTGTTATTACTTCATTATCTTTATATCTGGACAAATCAAAACTTATGACAAAAGCATCGCTTCAGTACATCAAAACATAATCTGCTATTTTGTTCAAATATATGCTGAAAAATCCATGCTGTTCTATTTTCTACTGGGTGTTTCTACTGATGAGTGAAAGCAGTCACATACATTGAGATCAGTGTTGTGACTGTAACGCAAAGTAAAAAAATATGTTAGGCAATATTTTTTCTTTGTCCATAAAGCGGTAATACAACTTATACAGTGGCTCACAACGAAAGTCGGGCAGGCATTTCTTAGCTCTTTCGCATTGATTTCAGAAATGAAAATGTATGAAGAATATTGCAGTTTATATTTTTTCAAAACGGTATTTTTGGTGAACAAAATTAAACAGAAACATAATTAAAAAATTAGAACATAACGGTGAAACAATTTTAAATCGAAACAAACCTATAAAAACGAGCTCACATTGAAAGTCGGGAAAGTAAATAAAAAATGCAAATTGTGGTCCTTAAACCGTTATTCCTGCTTACAACTTTTTACTACTGTTGGAATAACTTCAGTCAAACGCAAAACTTAAAAAATAAGCATTTCTCGAAAAGTGAATCAATCAACACTGGCAGAAAGGCAGATCGTGATAGATTATTATTTGAAAGGAAAATGCGAGCGACAAATTTCAAAAATCGCCTTAAAAAGTAAGTCAACAATGCACGATATAATCAAGCATTATATACAAGATAAGAGAATATGTAATAAAGAACGTACAGTAGCAAAAAATAAACTTAGCTCCAAAGATGAAAGGTATTTTTTCATGTTAAAACTCAATTTGAAGAAGAGTGTACACTCAGAAACAATTTGAAGAGTTTTGATAAAAAAATGTTAAAATTGAGGAGTAGCACGAAAAAAGCACTGTATTAGAAAGAAAAATGTAATAGAACGCCCCAATTTCGTGCATGAGCAGATGACCAAAGACTTTCTATTCTGGAGCAAGGTTAATAAAACAGAGAACTTTAGGATCTTTAGCACTTTTAAACAATAAACTTTTAGTACAGGTTTTGTTTACCGATGAGAGTTTATTTTATTTATATGGTTCAGATGGAAAGCGAAAACAAAATGAAGAATTTTGCAATAAAAATTCTAAACATACGATTAAGCATGGTAGAGGGAGGATCAGTCATGGTTTGGGGCTGCGGCTGATGTTGGAAGGATTCATTTTATTGAAGGTATAATGGACAAAAATATTTTCCTTGACATTGTCATGGCGCAAGTAAAAGAAAGTGCGGGTAAATGAAGAATTGCAGACAATTTTTAGTTTTACTAAGACAATGAGATGAACTTGAACCCTGAGTGCAGTATCAGAGATGGGCAACTAAAGATCCAATCCTAAAAAAAAAGTATCCTAAGTGAAGAGTGGAATCAGATTGGAGCTGGAATCGGATTGGACCCATTTCAAAAAGGCTGCAGGCAGTCATAAAAGAAAAAGGATTGGCAACAAAATATTAAATTCTTAGTTTTAGTATTGAATTCCTTATCTGCCCGACTTTCAATGTGAGCTCGTTTTTAAAGCTTTGGTTTGATTTAATTTTGTTTTACCGTTATGTTTTAATTTTTTAACTATGTTTCTGCTTTATTTTTCTCACCAATAAAGAACGTTTTGAAAAAAAGTTTTACTCCAAGTTTCTTCTTACATTTTCATTTCTGAAACCAATGCGAAAGTGCTAAGAAATGCCTGCCCGACTTTCGTTGTGAGCCACTGTACATTCAGCAGAAGTAATAACATCCAGTCATGTTATTTCTTTTTGAATAGTAACTTGATTAAGATAATATATGCAAAAGAACAAATAAGTTGGTTTTGGTAACTCGTTTTACTATATGTTACAATTTTATTCCACGTGTTTCGTTCGTTTTTGGTGTAGTTGCTGTCTACTGTTTTAGTGATCTTATGCTAGGTTATTAGTTTTGTTTGTCTTGCGTGTTGTTGTTGTACCTATTGATTGTGTGTTTTATTTATTTCTGCATATATACTTTTGGTGGTATTTACATGGAGCAATTGTAATGCAATTTTGCTTAATATTCATACTTAATATAAGTGTATTATTAGTACACTGTAGGTAGTATTCATATGATAATAGTTTGTAATGCAAATCTTAAATGGTAAGTGGTATTCGTATGTTAATAGTTGTACTATTGATTTGAATAATATACGTAATATAATAAAATGCAAATATACGAAATAGCAACTTCACGTTACACTAGTATTTTCTCTGGAGTTAGCGGGACATAACATAAACAAAAGACCATCGAGTTAAAAGCGGCAGATTTTTGTGCAGGGTGGTGATTTCACTCAACTGAGATGAAACGTCGTATCGAGGTTGGTTTTTGGTAAATGAAGCATAGTCACGAAAAACGTTGTAAACGACATTTTTTTAGTGTTTTTTTTAGACTCACTTCTTACCTGTTAGAATCACTCTCTTATATTACATACAAACAGAACTTAGTAAGCAGTTGAGCAGTTTGGGGTAGTTTTATCGTATACCCAAAAAAAAAAAATAAATAATATAAATGAATAAAAGGGCTTGTAAAATGAATAAAAGTGAACAATTACAGTTTAATCGTTTACAACGTTATTCGCGAGAGCGCTTCAAATGTCGAACTCAATTATGTGTTCATCGTTGTAAGACAATATTAAGTCCAGGAACAGGATTTGACCCTTAGATTCTATTTTACTTGTGAACTGTATGTGTTCATTTATACTGTTGATGAATATCAAATATCCTGAACTTTGTCTATTTTAACATAAGCCAAAACATAATCCACGTATCAATGTCAAAAACGAGAAAACAAATCATTACTAATAATTTTCTTCTTCAAGTGTGTTCATAAAGGAGTTACATAAGAACGACTAGAGTGGATTACACATTGCTGTGCCTTATTTTTATAGTTAAAATTTATCTCTAAGTTGGAAGTATGACTGTTACATACATACTTTTGTCAATTTTAACAACGTTGATTATTTCAAGTGATTGATGTTTTTTCGATCCAACGAATAAGTTCTTATGCATTCAGAGCCATTCAACAATACTGTTATATACCTTTACGAAAGGTTCTTTTATATAGATGTGCAGCAAAATTAACAAATATGACCCGAAATATAAGTGTCCTAAGAAATTACCTTTTCCAAAAAGTGCTAAGCTATAAGATATACAAACACATAGTTTTAAATAATAAGATTGAATTTTGGGAAAATAAATTGATCTACAAAATTGAACTGAGTAAAAGTTTACAATCTCTTAAGGATATTCTACAATAACATACAACAACTGATAGAAAAAATACAACAACGAGTATCAAATGCCCATTCTATCACAAGGTCTTGCAAAAGATGAAAGCAAAATAAGGTTTAATCAGTTCCATCTTAACCACATTCCCGAACGTTTTGCTTCAACAGGTCATGAGCGAGCGACCCAGATTGAGTGGTGGTCACTCGCCAATGACCTATTGAAGCAAAACGTCCGAGAATGCAAGGTGTCGCCATTCTTAGACAGCCATATCGTACCAAAGGGCCAAATTTTGAGGGCTACATTGGGAGAAATATTTTTTCTATAGCTGTTACTTACCCCCAAACCATTCTTTAGATGAAGCCACAAAGGTACTAGAAGAAATTGTAGATGACGCTATCGGAAGGCCAAAGTACCAATCCAGAAGACAAGCGCTTCCAGAAATGTTTGCAGTCCTTGACATTGCCAAATTAAACACGGGGCGGTAAAATACTCTTGAAAGGGCAGTAACAGGTTCCATCATAGACCTAATTTTTGGTAGTAACAGCTTACTGCCAAAATCAGCCTGAAACGGGATCGACGTTTTTTATAGTCTTAATTTTGTTTCTCGTAATGTAATTGTTGAAAAATCTAAAATTTGCGTGTAGATAATTGAAGTAAGAGCATTTAAACCTAGAATTTGATGCAATAAACATGTGTAGTAAAAATTTTTTAAAGACAAACAACATGATACGCTATTGCCAATAATGTAAGATTTTTATAGTAAATTCTTATATAAATTTTGAATTGTATATTTTTAATAAAATTTTTATAACAAAATCTTATTTATCTATCTTTATCAATCCATCTATCTATCTATCTATCAATCTATCTATATATATATCTATCTATCAATATATCTATCTATCTATCTATCTATCTAATCTGGTATAAGCTGTTTAACTTATCAAAAATTACAAGCACTCAAAACTTTTTCAACGATATCTTGAAAGTGAGATATCGCATTAGAAATAATAAAATTTTCTTAATATTAGGGAATATAACTACAAACAAAAATTCAAAAAAATGCACGAAAACAGCATAATCTTTAATCCGAATGCAAATAACTAAAAACTGTTAATGCAGATTGAAATAACTTTTTCATTACTATTATTTCTGACATTTTCTTGTTAAACAACTTCAATAGCCAATGTTCTTACAAAATTCTCAATTTTTAGAGGTTATTTCAAAACATTCAAGCTTACAGATGGCTATCGCTAGAGTTCAAATATTTGGGAAATCATCATAACATAAACCAAGAATTATTTGGAGGAACCGACCAGTTTGCGTGAGATGCCTTAATGTAAATGATATAAGCAACTTCTTGGAAATTTTAAGCAAAATAATTTCTTTACTTTGTGTTAACTTGACTCATAGAAGTTTCCACATTTTTAATTAAAAACCTAATTTAGAATATGCTTGAAAAACACCGAAATCAGCGCAGATGTTTTAAAAATTCTTCAATTTGGTCGTATTTTAATTCTTTCAAATTTCCTAATTTCACGGATATTCAATTGAGATATCGATTCACGATTCACTATATTATTATAAATAACTTTCAGTCAAGTGCTTAATCTACTTAAATACGAATATGCTATAATATATGCATTAGTTACCTTCGAAAAAGTCATCCTCTTAACATCTCTTAATACACCACGTCGTATAAGTGACGTGAATTGGTTACAAAATAAATTCCTGTATGTAACTTATGCTAAACAAATTACTAGATAATTCATTGAAGCAAACAGACTTTGAATAAATTTAGCAGTCCACACTTTACGCAACCTTTAATAATGCAAAAATCATCTAAATTTGGAACATTTACCCTTGTTAACAAGGGTTTAACATCAATACAGGCCAGAGTTCGAAAACAAAACGAAAACAAAAAGCAAATGACCTCATTTCATTTCAAAGAATTAACAAAAAAGAAAAACAACGAAATTCTATTTCAACTAACAGGATTTTCATACAAATAAGCTTAACACATGCTGACAAGCAAACTCAAACGCAAACACTAACAAAAACATAGACACACTCTCACGAACGTATTTGCCAAAAATTTCGCACACACAAACAGATGCATAAGCATGAACATAAGCCGAAAATTGAGTCTTCAAAACAACACATCGATGTTCTTAATGTTTTTTCATTGCTGCAATGCACAGGAACAAATCCTTTGCTACGGCTGTTGTACAGTTGCTTTTCTTGTTTCTGCCAACAACAGCAAAAATCACACATGAACACACTTACGCACACACACGCACATAATTTTTGGGTCACGCCAAAATTGCGAAGCTCTTTTTGTGGCAAGCATACAAAAGTAAACGAAAAAAGAAATGAACAAACTAAGGAAGAGCAAATAAACCACACCAAGTGTGCCGAAATGTTGGTAAAGGACATCATGGCGAAGCATATGAACATGTGTGCACTCTTTTGATTATTGTTTTGTTAATGATGACAGCTGTCAGAATGCTGAAAAACATCGAAAACCTCTGTATGCTTCAAGTATTGAAAGCCCAGATTACAAAATTAGCTTTTATCTTGTTGGATTTAAATATAAATACATAGAGAGAAGTCAGTCTGTGTTTGCCTGTGTGTCATGTGTGTGTGAAAGGATCGATTTTGCTGGAGCTGTGTTCATTATTTTGGTGTTTATAGTGATTTTCTTTTTTGTTTTGTTTTAATATTTTTTTTTCTGACAGTTTTTTTTTGTGTTTGTAAATAGTCAGAAAAGCCTGTTTTATGACAGTGTTAAACAGTTTATTGCCAATTTTTTGATAATTGTATGATGCTTTTTTATGTTTTTGTCAGGGTTTGCTTTTTTATTGTTTTTTAACGCTCCGATTTGCCTTTGAGCTAAGAATATATCGTCTGCACTGCAAGTGGTTTTTAAGCCCACGCTGCTTTTTTATGCTTTTGTTTTGAGGTTTATTGCATATTGCTAGGCGATGTAGGTTATTTATTTCTTTTTGCTTGTTATTTTGGCAAAATATTTTCTTTTGATAAATTTTGGTCGCATTTTTCATAGTTTTTGCATTTGTTGCAATATTAAAAACATTTAATATGAATTGAAGTGGGCTATTTGGTGTGCTCATTTTTTAGTTTTATATTAAATTTAAAATGCGAATAAAAAAAAGGAAAAATAATTTTGTGTTTATATAATATATTCTCCGTTCATATTATATCAATTTGATAAAATGTTTAAATATTTACTTAAAAAGCTTTTTGGTATTGGGGGTTGGAATTAATTTTAAAGGTTTTTTTTCGGTTTTTGAGCATTTATTTAGAAACAACGGTACATTGTATATTATTCAAAGTATTGTCCATCGTTAGGTACAACATTTTCCCATCTTTCTGGCAGCATATGGATTCCGCGCCGGAAGAACGATTCGTCTTTTGAGGCAATCCACGAATCGACCCATTTTTTGGTATCCTCGTAAGAAGTGAAGCGCTGCTCAGCCAAGCCATGCGTCATCGATCTGAATAGGTGGTAGTCGGAAGGGGCTATGTCTGGGCTATAAGGCGGGTGGGGTAGCACATCCCAATTCAGCGCCTCCAACGTTTCCTTGACGGTTCTTGCAACATGTGGCCGTGCGTTGTCATGTTGAAAACCCACTTTGTCGTGTCTTTTGCCATTTTCCGGCCGTTTAACCTTTAATGCTCGGCTCAATTGCATCAATTGTTGCTGGTAGCGTTCCCCAGTGATGGTTTCGTTAGGTTTTAGCAGCTCATAGTACACGACACCCTTCTGATCCCACCAAATACACAGCATAAGCTTGGCGCCATGAATATTCGGCTTGGCCCTCGATGTTGATGCATGGCCGGGTGGTCCCCACGATTTTTTTCGCTTAGGATTATCGTAATGGATCCACTTTTCATCGCCAGTGACAATACGATGCAAAAAACTCTTCCTTTTATGCCGTTGAAGCAGTTGTTCGCACATGCAAAATCGCCGTTCAACGTCTCTCGGCTTCAACTGGTACGGCACCCAATTTCCTTGCTTTTGAATCATTCCCATGGCCTTCAAGCGTTTGCCGACCGTTGATAAGTCGACTCCCAATGATTCTGACAATTCTTGAAGGGTTTGACACGGGTCTTCATCGAGCAAAGCCTCCAATTCCTCATCTTCAAACTTTTTCGGCTGGCCCGGACGCTCTTTGTCTTCCGTATCAAAATCACCACTTTTAAACCGACGGAACCAGTACTCACAAGTAGAAATCGATGGAGCATAGTCCCCGTAAGCCTCAGTAAGCGTGCGTTGTGCTTCAACCGCTTTTTTCTTCAAATGGAAGCACAAAAGTAAACCTTCCCGCAAATTGCGTTTTGTTGGAACGAAAGTCGACATGTTCACAGAGAAAAAAATATATGTTGTTTACACTTCAGTGGAATGACACATACTGAAAAATGAAGCTTAGACAATGTGCTTTGAAATGAATATAGTCACAGGTGTGCCCGATGCGATCTATTGATAGTTACGCCATCTCTTAGAAAACCTTTAAAACTAATTCCAACCCCCAATAGTATAACTAAATTTACTCTTAGAACTCATTTTTAGCCCTTAAAACGCCAGCTAATTGCTAAAAAGTTAACAAAAAATTTTGTATAAATGTAATTTAACTATTTGCCAATTTTAATTTCCAATTTATAATATAATAATAATAATTTCCAATTTTTATTTTTTATTAAAATATTATTATTAGATACTATTAAAAACAATTTATAAAAGTAGAAGTGAGTATTTATACAAATTAAAATATTGCTCTGAGACAATATCATAAAATAATAAGTTTTTAAGTTTTAACTTTTTGGTCACTGTTGACTTTTTAGTGGAAATGCCTTATAATATATTTCGCGTTCATATTATATCAATTTAATAAAATTAAAGTTTTTTCTAAATGACCTCTATATTAATTATGTTGACTTTATATGATTTAAATACAAATTCTAAATGTTTGATAGTTTAAATCATACTTGATTTTAAATACAAATTCTAGTTGTTTGATAGTTTAAAATCGTTTATTGAGCTTAAGGTCAAAGTTAGAACAATTAATTGTTCTAACGAATTTTTCCAAAGAAACAACAACAACAACAAAGTTTTTTCAATATGAAAAGGAAAAAATCACTAGCTGATCTGATTGCAATTTCTACTCTGCTAAAAGCGTCATCAGAAATCTTTGTGATACCCGTGCAAGCGCGCGCTAACGCACTGCACCATCGGGGCGATGAGATTTGAAGCGTCAATTTCTCAGTTTTTCCTCCATTTCATAATGTCACATTTGTTGTTGTATTTCTGTTTTACTTTAGTTTCTATGCTTATGTTATTATATGTAGTCCAACAGCCTGCTGGAAGTCTGCACTAACAAAGCATGTTTACTGAAGTTGTTTTTAGAATTTTTGCTGATTTTGTTTTCAGCTGTTTCCGTTTGGTCGAGCTCTACCATTTGATTAAAGTTTTTTCTAAATGACCTCTATATTAATTATGTTGACTTTATATGATTTAAATACAAATTCTAAATGTTTGATAGTTTAAATCATACTTGATTTTAAATACAAATTCTAGTTGTTTGATAGTTTAAAATCGTTTATTGAGCTTAAGGTCAAAGTTAGAACAATTAATTGTTCTAACGAATTTTTCCAAAGAAACAACAACAACAACAAACTATCAAACATTTAGAATTTGTATTTAAATCATATAAAGTCAACATAATTTAATAAAATTTTTAAAGTTTTACTAAAAAGCTATACTTTACTGTGATATTACTTTATTTGTAATTGCAGTCGAGTCTGAAACTAATTTTTGCAAGGCCTGCGAAAATAAGACTGCAAGTTTTTTTTAAAAAATGGATCTTTTGGTTTAAATCTTGAAATTTTTTCCTTTTTGCTTCTGATTCTTGAAATGTCAGTTACTCAAACGTTCACTATTTTGAGTTGTTCACTATTTTAGAGGCTCGTTGTATCCAGATTTGACTGTATAAACTTTTTTTAGGCCTTAAAAGTGCCGGCTTTAATTGGCAAAAAGTAAAAAACACATTAATATAATGAAAGCAATGCTTAGAAATAATATTTTCCCATTTTTATGTATAAAAAAAAATTCCCAATAATTTCCCGAAAATTTCCCAAAAAGGGAATTTTCCAATTTGATCAAAATATGCAATGTTTATTAATTTACAGCTCTTTATGTGAAATATAAGTATATTTATTAGTTAAAACATACATTTTTCATACAAACTTAACTCATCAATTTTTATAAAACTCCATTTCTTACCTTTTTATTGATTTAATCTCTCAAAATCATATGACTTAAAGGTAAAATACAATAAATATCTTTGGCACAAAAAATAAATACAGTCAAACTTTTATAACTCAAACTTCTCTCTCTCAAGTTTTCTATAACTCGAACTAAGCCAAGTGGCGTTAGCATTTGAATAGTAAATTGCATACAACTCTTCTTTCAAAATTCGATTTTCTTCATTACTCCAGTAAAAATATTGACACGTGCGTTCAAAAAGTCAAAGTTTTCTGAGAAATCCTTGATTATGTGCTTGGTTGTTTCCGTTTTTGTTTTATTTTTTTTTTTCGAAAGTAATCGGGGAAGTTTGGTTATTAATACGAATAGTGTGTTTACACTATAACAATTCGTTGAACATGTTAGGGCACTTCACAATCTAATTTGCACTAAATTGGAAAATTATGCAATTGCAAACTTATGTAAAGTTATGCAATTTTCTATAAATGGTGAACAGCTTTTTTTTTTGTTACTTTGCATCACTTGTTGCAAAACTTAACACAGCTCATTTGTAAAAGAAAAAAAATCAGTTTCTGAGATACTGATTTTTCGTATTTTGTTTAAATCTGTAGTATTATTACGAAAAAGTGAGAAAGAAACAATTGCAATATTTAACGGCACTTCATTGCAAGTAAACAAAATTGATTTTTTCGCAATATTTTTTTTATACATTTTTGTCTTTAGCTTATTGCGCTTACAATCCGTTGTTGCGTATACGTAGAATTTATAAGTTATAGATTTTCAGTGGTGTATTTTTGCAACAACGTAGCAAGTGCAGACATGTGTATTTGGTTAGTTTAGAGCAAATATATGCAATAATACTGCACTCATGCCATACCATTTGCACTAGGTCGTGAACTCCTTAATTGATTTATGTTTTTTATGAGAAATTGGTTGACAAAAGCATAAGACAAACAGAGAAACGTTTCTGAACGTTCGGGACTGACAATGAGCATATATAAAAGAAAGACCAAGCTATAATCGAGTAGCACCATAGGCAAGGGCGTACACTGTAAAAACTAGGGCTTATTTTAAACACTGCCTTAAAATCATCCATAGCCATAATTTCATCGTCGTCTTTATATTAAGTTTATACAGCCTTAATTTCAGACAGTAGGAAGTTTAAATTAAAAAGTTTTAGGCGTTCCTGTTGAAAATCATGCAGTCTTACTGTTATTTTCAGCAGGGCTTACATTAATTTGACGTATGTGCTGTTTTTTCACTAATAATAAGGGCTGGAATTCAACGAAGCTACTGCTGATTTTACAATTGAACTGCCTTAAAAAAAGACAATAAGACAGCATTGGATGCTGGTTTGCAGCAAATAAAGGCGAGTGTTATTTCAGCGAAAGCTGTCTTAACACTGTTGCAGCTTACTTTAAGACAGTTTTTTCGCCTAATAATAAGATTTACTTTTTACAGTGTAGGCAGGATGAAAATAAGAGGAGAAAGACATTTTACAATTTGTTTACCATATCTTTCAGTCATGCATTTTATGAGTCAATGAAAATAGTTCAAAATTAATGCATGGTGTCTTATTAACTGCTATTTTTAAAGATTATCAAATTATGTATATCAAACAAACACAAGCCATGAGATCAAATAAAGTTACATTTATTGAATTCAGGTTAAATTTATTTTAAAATTTGCTTTGAAAAAACTAACAAAAATGTACAAAAACTCAAACTAAGGAAAACTCAACAAAATAATACAAAAAATTAAACTAACATAATAAAATGATAATAAAGGTGCAAAAGCACAAACTACGAAATACCAAGCACACTGGTCAAATAAAAAAAAAAATTATGAGGATTAAATACAAGATTAGAATGCATAAAAAACACAACATAGCGAAATATTTAATTGAAATTAGTTTTTAGATATTAAAAAACAATATTAATTTTTTTTCTTATTTTAATAGATAAGGGTTTTCCGTAAAACGGTCAATAGTTTCGACTAGAATGTTTTCCTGGTTTTCTGCCACAAGTTTGCGATGAACATCCATAAATGAAAAGTTTGCTGCGATTCACGTATCACTGGCAATAGCTGAGCGGGTTACCACTTTGCCTGTTTTGTTTTAGGTATTTTAAATTTTTATCTTTTTTGTGTGATCCAATCAAATCTATTTTGAAAATATTTTGAAGCATTTAGATATTGGTAATTCCCAGATATATTCCGATGCTCAAACCTCCCATACAAATGGTATTTAAAAAGGTTATTTTCATTTTTGCATAACGAAAAATAAACTAAAAATGTTCAAATTATCTACTCCATGTAAATATCTAAGTTTTTAACTTTCCGTTTGAACAGTATAAATTTCCAGAAAATATTAGACACATACCAACCGGGGCTTGGACAAAATTATACAATATCGCTTTAAAAGTACTAATTTAAACTAAAAAAGGTAAGACTACACAATAACCCTAGATATACCGACAATTTTACAAAGTGATATAAGCCGACGCTAGGCAAAAAGACTCCTCTTAGAAAAAATGGTTGGTGGGGTTTATAATATTATTCATTTAATTAACACTCAAATGCCATGACAGTCGTTTAAAAAAAATTAACGTGATGTAGAAATTAAAAAATAAAATTGTAAAACCAGTAATTTTGACTGATGTAGTAAATCTAATGTTAAAAAATGATCTCATATAGAAACAACTAAAAAATCCATCGACTTTTCAAGCACTAACTATGGCCTTTTTCCTGAAATATATAAACCGTTACAAACGGAATATGTGCAGGCATTGCATCTGTTTTCCTGCATCATTCCAAAGATTGGCATTAAAGACAATGCCGTAGAAAAGAATAAGTCTAATATATATGTATCTCACTTTTCGCCTTGCTCGAGGCTCATCTGTTTTTCTTGTTGCTTTGTACTAGCTGACTCTCGCAACGCGTGAAAAGAAAACTACTACGTAATGCGTGGTGGCTGGGATGATTTCTTAAAAAATTAACAATTTTACTAAAAATACTTTTTATTCAACTTTAAAAAAGGAAATACCCTTATTAGGTGTAGTTTAAATAAGATATTTTAAAACTTTTTTCATAAAAATCGGCCCAGAATTAATTAGTTTTGTGTTTTTGGTATAAAATTCTTTCATTTTCAGCTACAGAAATATAATTTAAAATATGATAAATATAGGCTGTATTTCTTTATTCATTCCTGATAAAAGAAGAGAACAAATAGAATAGATTGTTGTTTATCCAGAACAGAATGAATAAAGAAACAGTATTGTCAAAAGAAAGAATATTTTTTTTTTGTTTTTGCTTAAACCAGAAACATATTTTTCGTATTTAATTAAAGACAACATTTATACCAGATAAAATTTAAAAAATAAAAATACAACAAAGCAATTTAAAACATTTAAACTAAAAAATTGTACCATTTTCATTTAGCGACAATTTATTCAAATAAACGAATACAACCTCGCACACAAGGTATATTCTTTTTATTCTACCTTAGCTGATAGTATAAAAAGAAGGCGTTTGAAATACTCCGTAAGAATAAAGATATGCAAAAAGAGTATTCCGGATAATCAAAACTGGATTAAGAAACAAAAACAGTCACTTCGAACGTCTGGAATAAATAAAGAAATACAGCCATATATGTTAACGGAAATTTTCAATGATATTTCCAATTTATTACGCTCATGACAGAAGACAAAAAGGTAGATGAAGTTGGGAGAGCCGATCCCCGGAACTGTCAGAAACGAAGTTGAGAGCTCATATAAATAAAATAAACTGGCCATTTCAGCCCTTGGAAGGACTTTGACCTAGCTTCTATTGATTAATTGAGTTGTGCGTGTTATTAAACGTTTGATCACAAATGATCGAGAAGTGGACCTACGTGTTTTATGCCGACTCTATATAGTTTCTGTTCTCAAGAAGCTTTACATGGCAATTTTTAATCTCTGAGGTTTGCCATTGTCTGCAGAGAGGTGACGACCGAACAGAAAAATTAATTCGATTGAAAAAACTTTCTGTCTGAGCTGAAATTGAACCCAGTCTGGAATTGAACCGCGGTTCTTTAGCTCACGGGCCACGCACTCTACCCACTGGGCAATCCATCTACCCATTTTGACAATTCTGAGGATGAAGTAGAGAGAACTATCAGTCCTGCAGCTACCCTGTTATTCTATCATGATTAGGATCTTTAAAAAATTAATATTTCACTCAAACTACAGTTTTTGAGCATTTTTTAGAACGACAAAAATTTTCCCAAAAAATTCCCAAAAAGGGAAATTTTGTAAATTTTTCCAAATATGCAAAGTAATGATGGAAAAACATGAAATTTTATTTTAAAATTAATTTTTGTTACTATGTGCTGTATTTAGAACACATTTGTTGGTAATAAGCGAAGTCTCTTAGAAATTTTGCCTTTAAATATTTAAAACAAATTTTGTTTTCATCCAAAATAAATAAAACTATTTCAAAAACTTTTCATTTTAATAGACATTTCCTAATTTGTAGACATTGAAAATATATATCTTTTTTACAAGGTGAGTATAATTACTATCAACAAATTTTTTAAATTTTCACTGACAAAATGAGTGAATGACAAAATATTTCAAACTGTAATAGTTAACATTTATTATAATTGACTTATGTCAAAAGTCCTTTCTGTAGATTCCTAAAAGTTATTCAATGCATATAAGTAACACAATCTCAACTTAAAATTAAATTCTATTAACTTCTCACCAATTTCCCGGCACAAAAAATTATAATAAAAACAAAAAACACGCTGACAATGACAAAAGTTTTGAAAAAATGTTTGCAACCCACCCACCTCCACCCTTAAAATACAAATAAAACAAATGAGCAGAGACCTCGTCAAGTTGTCAACGATAAATGCTACCAGTTACCTAATTACATTTGTGCGGCAAAAACAACAATGTCAAACAACATTAGCTACACAAAAAATAACTTCTTGTCGCACAAAATCTACCCAAGAATAAAAACAAAACATGGTAAATATACAAAATACCGTAAAGAGACCCATTTAAATGTGCTGTCAAATGACAGCAACTCGAGTTTCAAAAATGTAAGAAAGCACAAACAAAATATAAAAGTATATCCTATTACACTATAAAAAAAAAACAATAATAATTTACATACATATCCAACAACAAGCCAAAACAAGGACAAATATTCGCACAATTGTTGCAGCCAAATTGAATGTACCTATAAACAAAAAACAAAATACTGAATAAAACGCACACACACACATATTCATTCAAAAAATATTTCGGAAGAACCTTCTGCAGTGTTGTAGAGCAGAAAAAAAAACTACGAAAATATGGGTAGAAAAAAATGAAGCGAATTTAATATATTTTTTTTTTGCTGCCTCATTTGTTCAGTTAAGAAAAAAAGCCGAAATTAGTATGGAAAAAAAACAAAGTCAAGTTTGTGGTGTTGGCATTATTGCTGATATTACTGTTGCTTAAGTACATTAACAACAATGTAGGTTAAGTTGGCTGATCTATACTATTATATAAAATTGAAGTGAACATTTAAAGTTACGACTTTACTCCAAAAGTACTGGTCCGATTTTAATGAAAAATTTTTTAAAATATCATATTTGTACTACAGATTAAGATAGGGGTATTTTTCTTTCGAAATTTTAATATTAAGTATATTTAATTAAGGTATTAAGTTTTTTATGAAATCATCCCAGCTGCGACGCATTGTTTATTCGTTGGCTCTTGACGCGTTTGTGTTGCGAGAGTTTCAATAAACTCCATGTTGCTCTCTATTTTTCTCTTTCTCTTCATGCTAGCTGCTCGCTGTGCTAGCTGCAGCGCAACAAAAAAAAAATGATGAGCCTCGAACAAGGCATAAAGTGAGATACATATAAATGCAGAGCGGCGCTCCAAAACAAAAGAAAAAAAAACATTTTTGTTTTCTTTGATATGTATTGTCAACCGAATATGCCATATCGCATCACTAAGTCGGATGTCGCAAAACTAACCGTAGCACATAAAAATTAGTCAAAACCAAAATTAGGTAAAAATTAGCACATGTGTGAAAAAATTGTCCCGTCTTTAAGGAGTTAAGGAGATTGATAAAAAAACGTCCGTGGCGAAGCCGCGGACAACAGTGACCTGCTAGTTGTTAATAAAACAATGGAACTCTTGTGCCTTGAATGGTTTTTTCTTGTATTGTTTTTTTTTTATTTTAATCACAGCTGGGGAAAGTAACGGTATACTAAAATATAACATTCTAAATAAAATACTCACACAGCACACTTTCGAGCTTAATATTTTTATTCAAAATTCAAAAACAGTGACGTAGTCTCAACATAACACAAAAATTAAAAAATACTTTATTGCGTCATGTTAAAATTTTTAAAACATTTTAAGTATTTTTAAACATTGCCCAACAATTTCCCAAAATATTACAATTTTCTTTTTAATCTATACAAACTTAAATTGCAAACAGATTTATTAATAACTAAATGTGAAAAATTTTATTTATGAAACTTGTGTTTATGTAGTCAAAAATTAAAACAACAAATTTTTGTATCAATAAATTCAAGTAATAAGCCGCTATTTTTAAGAATTTCCCAAAAATATTCCAAAAGGAATATATTTGAAAAGAGTGCAGAAAATCTAAAGCGGAAGTTGTTGCTTAATTGCCACTACTCAAATCTAAATTGTCTAAATTCGCCGCAGTTACAAAATTGAGTTACTAGTAAAAATGAAAAAAATGCATTTATTCGCACAAATTGTCACTTCTTCCCCAAACTGTAATTAATCTTCCTGGCTTAGAAGTTACAAAAATAATCAGTTTAGGAAAATTTTTTATTTTTTTCCTTTTACGAAGGAAAAGGATAGAAGGTGAAAAGATTCCATTCTGAATTTTTGCTTAAAAGTGTACTTTTATCTGGAAAATTTATTTGGCTTATACTCAAGCCCCGGTCTATCGTCCCTGGTATCGAAATTTGGACCGTAGCGCAACACATCGTGATTTTTGTATGAAAGTCAGAATTGCACACCACAAAAAATAAGGTTCTAACCTACATTTTAAGGTATGTGATAACCATAAAAAACTAATATATACTTTTACTAACATATATACAGTGTTGCGCAAAACAATAGCAACAAAATAAGTGCGCTGCAACAAAATCGTGTATCTTTTTTAATATTGGGGACACACAAAAATGATTTTAGAAATCAAAGCATGTATTCATACATCATATATAAAACAAATCAAATTCAAATTTGGTTTTGTTTTTTTATTAAATTTAAAATTAATGTGACTACATTCAATTTGTCTGTGAGCAAAACAAAAGCAACAAAACTTGAAAAATGTAAAAAGAGAACAGAAGTTCGAATAATTATTGGTAAAAGTTCCGTTATTGTAAAGAACGTGTTGTTTGTAAGTCATAAACATTTAAGTTTAGTTTTTTTGTGCTAGTTGTGACATTGACTGTTCCATTTATAATGGCACGTTTTAAATACTGTGAAGCTCTTGAATTACAAACTATTTTCGAATATAAAAACGAAAATTCGCAAATATCTAACGTGAAACTGTTTGATGTTTATCGGTCAATAGTTTGCAGATTAATAAAGAAATATACCTTCACAAAAGACGTAACAACGGTACATTAAAGAGGTCGGCCGCGAAAGACATCGCTGCGTGATGACAGGAACATTTGTGGTGTGTTCAAACGAAATCCATTTGCCACATCCAAAGAGGTTGTTCGGACACTTGAATTAGATATCCACCACAGCACTGTTTGAAGACGAGCCGTTGAGAACGATTAAAGATGTTACAGACCGGCAGAGAAACCTTTGCTTACAGCTAAGCATAAAAAACAAGGTGAGGTGTTACAATTAAAACAATTCTGTCTGAAATTGTGACAACTAGTTGCAATTTATTGTTTTTTAGACTCAGTCTTCCAAAAGAGCACCAAAATTGGACCGTTCAAAAATCGAAAACCGTTGTTTTAGCGATGAATCAAAGTTCGACTTAATTAATTCAGATGGGATGTGCATGATACAGCGCCACCCAGGTACACGACTTGAAGCCCGAAACTGCAAAATAAATTTTAAACACGGAGGCGATGGCATTATGGTCTGGACTTGTTTTTCCTATAATGAAGTTGAACCATTACAAAAAATCGATGGAATTATGGATCTATTTGTATATAATGACATTTAAGAAAGCAAGATGCGACCACATTCAGAGTGGAATATGTCGCTTCAGTGAACGTTTCAGCCCGATCACGACCCGAAGCACACTTCAAAGCTCATCAAAGATTACATTAGAGGCAATGGGATTCAAGTCCTTAATTAGCCGACACAGTCACAATGACTTGAATCCCATTGAAAATTGTTTTGGAACTTTGAAGGTAAAAGTTTCTGGTCAAAGGTTTTTCAATAAGACTGCACTGTTTGAAGCGCTGAAACTTAATTGGGAACATATACTAATACTAACATATATACTTTAATGGAGTCGATGCCGCTCAGATGTGCAGCGGTTATCAAGAATAATGGATCTTACACCAAATATTAATTATGTTGCTTTTGTTTTGCTCTCAGACAAACTGAATGCAGTCACATTAATTTTAAATTTAATAAAGAAAACAAAACCAAATTGCAATATGATTTGTTTTTAATATGATGTATGAATATATGCTTTGGTTCTTCTAATCATTTTTGTGTGTCCCTAATATTTAAAAAGATACACGATTTTGTAGGAGCGCACCGATTTTGTTGCTATTGATTTGCGCAACACTGTATATATATATTTTTTTGCTTAGTTTGGCAGAATTTTCCAGAAATATCCCAAAGGGGTGCTTTTAAAACATTTCTAATAATTCATCAGAACATATGCCAAGTGGATGAATATTGATAAATAAAGAATTATTTTTTTTTAGTGTAAATGCATAATAGATTGGAACGAATTTTGTCATAGCCTTCTAGTTTATACTATAAATTGCATCAAAAAAGTAAATTAAATTAACTTTGCGCGATTTTAAAAATTTCCCATGAAATGTCCCAAAAGGGAAATTTTTTAATTTCTGAATATTCAAACCGTACGTCAAAAACGTAAATTAAATAAAGTTTTTAATATCGCAATATTCTACTAAAAATCACCTAAAGGTATGATAAGTGAATAAAAGTGGATTTGTTTTTCTTATATAATAGAATTGATCATATTTGGTTAAAATTTGTATATAATCAGTAATATGTGCTGGCGTTACGTTACAAAACATTTTAAGTGATTTTGGGCATAGATTACAAAATTTGCGAAATTCTCTGAGTTGGGCAAGACTTTTTTTAGAAGTGTTTAAGACAATATAAGTTTATTTTCCAAGTGAACAAATTTAAAAATCTTCTGTGGTTTTTTCTTTATTACGCTTTTTGATCTGGCGTTACGTTACTGGCGTTACATTACTCAAATTTCCATTGTAGTTCAATTGGGTGGTTAAGTAATTAAGTCGTTAAGTAATTATGAAATTATGAAACGATTTGATCATCATGGTAAATGAATTTTTGTATAAATTGCTTTAATTAATACAATTAAAATGTTTCTCTTCGATAATATCATTAAATAAAAAATTTATAATATGTTTAAATATTTTGGTCACGGAAGACTATGCCGATTCACTTTAAGAATCTTCAAAAGAGGGGAAACTTAAACTCCGACGTAAACTTTCAAAACGCCGATGCACGCATATTGTTTTTTATCCCCCTCTACCTGAAACTGTTGTCGAAACTTTGTTATTTTTTTCTTGTGTTGAACAGTGTTATTAATTCTTAAAAAAAACTTAAATTCAACGCTTTTTATTAAATTTGTACACTAAGAACGTAAATTAATTTAATTTATAGTGATTAAAAAATTTCCCAAATATTATCCCAAAAAGGATATTTTTTACAATTTCTAAAGGATAAAGGATTTCAATATTTTTTTTAAAAAGCAATTATGATCATTCTAAGTGAGTAAAAATATACAATTTGTGATTTATACATTTTTTTGACAAGTTTTTTTGATAGATTTGAATGAATTTGCCCATATGTATTTTCTTTTTGCATTCTATAAGGAATTTATAACAGACTCATTTTGTTAAACTCTTTATCAGTTAATTGTTATTAAAATTATACTAAAGTGTTGCTACTAAAAGAATATTTTTGGTATGCTAATAAAAAACGAACAAATGAGTAACAAATGTAGCTTCACCTTATAAATTGTTACAAAAATAACAAAAATATCACTTAAAACCTATTGTAAACTGTATCATCGCCAAAATTTTATAATTTACTTTGTGAAATTTCGAACATATATTACGCAAGTAGTTTTTACTTTTATTAACATAATAAATTATTCTTTAGATTTATAGCAGTACTTAAACTATTTACCATACTCAGACATGATAATATGTATAAGAAGCATGTGACACTTATGGCAATCAATTTCACAACATTCTTTCACTTAACACCTCAAAACTAGACAGAAAAAAGTTCCCACAAATTTCTTCAAAATAACACCATATTAACATATATGTTTGTATGTTTGTACAGACGCAAAAGGCGTTTATTATGCCAAGCAAACATGACCTATCCGCAAAACTTCTCACATCAATCAGAACATCCTTCAGCAATGAATAAACAACACAGAGTAAAAAAAAATAGCATTACAAACAAACACCCAAGGTATGAAAGTATATCATGCTACGCCAACGTAAGCTCACTGCCACAAACACACAAACACACAAACACACACACACAGACCTTCTGCTTCCTTCTTCACTACTCACACACAACACTGATAAACAAAACATAAACTTCAAGTGATGAAGTCTTCAACTGGAGCTAATACCGAAAAAAAAGAAACGGAGACAGCAACATGAAGAATTAAGTAAAGATGCGTTGATAAGTTATGAAAGAATATAAAAGAAAATGTAGAGTGTGACAGCGATATTTTACTAGTGCAACAGAGTTGTTAGGTAAAAAGAGAGAGAGAGAGAGAGAGTAAGAGTGAGAGAGAAAGATTAGGAGCAAAAGCGCGCACTCAATCATAGTGACAATTTACGCTTACCACCCTAAAGGTATACAACGAAAACAAAAATATAAATAAATTGTATATAAGAACTTTAAGTGTGTTTAAAGCAGCAAAAAAAAAATAACAAAAAACTACGTAAAATGCTTATAAACACATGCTTAACCCATATTAAATGTGTAGCCAGGCATTAGAGGCAAAAAACGTTAAAATTTTAAAATTTTCCTTTGTGGGAAATTTTTGGGAAATTTTTTAAACATGCAGCCACATAAAATGCATGAGATCCAGAGCACCTAAGAGGCCAAAATGGCGCTCTTACATGCTTAAATTTCCCACTATTATGGCTTGTTAGGCGCTAGCAAGTCCTTAAAGCAAAGAAAATGCCATCAGTTATATTGGGTACCTGCTCTCTTGTGCTTGTGACAAATTTTATTCAACGCGCAACATAAAAATAAAATTTATTAATAATTAAAAGGTTTAAAAAACACATACATATTTTAAAATTATGTGCTAAAGCAAAGCAAGTAAAAGCTTGCACGGGAAATTAAAACAAAGCACAAATGAAGTGAAGTGAATATAAATTAATTGAATTTGATAAGACCTTACCTATAAGTGCTCAAGGTATTCAGTTTATCTTTTGTGTGATTGTGCGTGCCTATATGTTAAAGCAGCCAGGCCATAGTAAGTGTGCGTACGTGTGTGTGTGTGTGTGTGTGCCCTGTGCATAAATAATAAAGCTTTGTGAGAAATAAATTTCCAAAAAATTTACATATAAATTGCTGAAAATCACGAGTTCAATAAAAATAAGCTCCTCTTTAAGTTGAAATCCCAACAAATCACTTAAATTGAGCTACACAAAACAAATTCCTTAAATCACACGTTTGGGAGTTATACTACATGCAAATAAAATTTGAAAAAAAGAAAGAAAAAATTCTCTCATCGCAGTCGGGAGACGTTTGCAAAAGTCAAATCGCGTTACTTAAGCTCCCCTGCAGCGCGTTACTTAAGTGTGCCGCTGCAACAAAGTGTTTGTGCCACCTGTGCGTGTATTGACGTTTGTTTGTGTGTTACGGTGTTTTTTTTTGCCATTGTTTTTTTTTATTTGATGCCGTAATTTGTGGCTTAAATTGCTGCTAACGTCATTGTTATTGTTATTGTATTTATGCTAATAGCTGCCTGAATTAAGTGAGTTAAAAAAAATTATATATATAATATATTTTTAAATACATATACATAGATTTATATGCATATATATATATATATGTGCATTTAAATAACTTTGCTTATAAAGTTACAGCATTATTAACGGAAGTGCGTGTTAGTAGCATTTTTTGTGTTTTAATTTCGTCCCCAACAAAAAAGGTAGCATAAAATTAATTGAAAAAAATACTGTAGATAAGTGTGCCGCAGAGTATTTGAAAAACAACAACAAAGTGTAATTAACATTGATACAAATTAAATGAGAATTAGGGAAGAATAAAAACAAACCAAAAAGGAGGCAACGCTACAAAACATTAGAGCCAGATACAAGTAATTGCCTTAATTGCTGCAGTTTGATGAAATAATTTCCCAAACAAGGCATTAGAGACTTGTGGCAACACTGTTAATGATAGAATTGAAGAATTTGTGCTAAGAAAAAGTTCAGCAAACGAACATTGTTGTTCATATGATTAAAGCAACAATTAGCAAAACTACAGTCACTGAAGTGAAAAAGTTGAAAATTTATGATTTTATATGCAAACATTTTTTAAAGAAAACCATATGGATTATTTTTGAAGCTTGTAAAAATAGTGTTTCAAATCAAAATATATCTATTAATAGCTATAATATACAAATAAAATAAATAATCAAAGATTTAACTTAAGTTTAAAAAGTGACGCCAAATATATTGGATTATTAGTTTACTGAAAAACAAACTTTAGCTTCAAAATTGACACAAAATATATAAGACTATTTATTTGTTAACTCAGCAAATATCTCAAATACTCATAAATATATTATAAAAATTTTAAATAATATCTTCAGCTTCATAAAATATCCAAAGTAAAAAACTTGTAGTTATTTAATTAGTAATAATAAAGTAATTGATAGAAAAAGTACCCACTTAAATTATATCATTTAAAAAAATACAAAATCTGTTGAGCAGAATTCAAAAATAATATTTAAAACTTTAAAAATTATTTAAAATCTTAAAAAAATACTTGTTGAAAAAGTATTCGTATAATATTTATGATTTGAAAAGTTTCAAAATCTGTTGATTAAAATAGATAAATAATAGAAAGTGATATAAACAACCATATCAATTAAAAAAAAAAATTTGGACTGGTACTAAAAATATTTATTGAAGAGAATAAGTATTAATAATAATTTTAATAAAACAACTGCATTCTAAATTATCTAAACTGTGCAAAACTTTTCATGTTTCAAATCAAAATTATAAATTATTAAAAAATTAAAATTTTAAAAAACAATAAAAAAAGTTTGTTAAAAGTAATAAAACAAAAAATATATCTTAATAACTCCTTAAAATTTGAATAAAATACAGAAATATATATGTCTAAAAACAGAAGAAAAAAGTGCCAATAATTAACAAAAAGCAATAAAAGTCATTAAAAGTAGCTCTCAAATTTCTTAGCAAAAACACAGTTGTCACTTAAAAAAAAATCACACCTGTTAAAAATATTACAGCAAAATAAGCCTTAATCTCAAACAAACAAAATCAAAACAAATAATAAAATTAAAATAATTACTAAAGACAACATAAGAAATACTTATATTCTTTAAAGCCTTCTACTGTGGGAATTCTTTAACAAAAATCAAGCACAACTTTAACTCACAACAAGCTCCGGCAGCAAATTACCATTGCAATACACATAAACACCTCACGAAACCAAAAAAAAAAAAAAACGCAATTAAAAAAAAATCATCGACTTATTGAAGTTTATGAAAATAAATAAGTTTCCTTTGAAATAAAGAGCAAATGAGCGAGTGCGCTATTTTTAATATGTGCATTACAAAGTGAAAGAAAGAGAGAGAGTGAGAGAGAGAGCAAAGTTTAGTGGTGTGATCTTAGTATCCACAATATTCTTGTGTCTAGGTTCTGTGCATCAATTCGCAGCCATCTGTTTAAAGTCGCAGCTCCAATGGTGTAAGCGGCAAATCTCGTCGTAAATCTTCATTAGACAACAGTGATTATGACAACAGGTGCGTACTTTATGGCTATTTTAATTATGTGTTAATTACAAATACTAAGTTGGCTCATTTGTTCTGATATTAATTTTAATTATCTCTAATAAATACAAATGAATGCTGTTTTTTCAATATACACACCTGATCAAATTAATTAAAACTCTTATGAGTTTTTTATTAAACAAAATAGAAATACGTTTTTATTGAAGTTATGAAAAAAACTTAAAAACATATTCATTTTTTTATGAAACAAAATAACTTTACTGAAACAAAATAACTTTAATGACAATTTTTAATTAAGTGGACATAGGAATAATTAAAAAACTTTTGCGCAAATTCCTACTGATAAAAAACTAGGTAAATTTTAAGATTGGACACATTTCCAACTCCATGCGTGCGGCTGCTGAAGAGGTGATTGGCTACCACCGACCAGGAGTGTCGGTCGTGACGCCACTACAGAGAAAGACGCCGCCTACAAAGCCACCCTGCAGTCGGTTGTAACGCGCGCTGGTAAGGAGCGATACAAAGAAAAGAGGAGGAAAGAGAGACGAATTTTCAGGCCGAAAAAAAGAGAGGCAGAAAAGCGCGAGCAGGAGAAGATTAAGATGTATGGTGACAGGAATGAGGCCCAAAAATTTTTCAAAAAAAAGACGCCTTGCCGATAGTTTTAAAACCGGGGCCTCTTCTTGCAAGGATTCAAGGATCTTGAAAACGGGAATCTAGTGACAGATGTCCAGAGTACACTGACGTTATGGAGGGAACACTTCTCTAAACTTCTAAATGGCGACGCTGACAACAATCCCGCCAATAGAGATGATATTCCGGAAACCCCAATTTTGGATGGCAGCGTTGAGGTTCCGCTGCCCGACTATGATGAAGTTCTGACAGCTATAGCTCGGCTTAAAAATAACAAAGCCGCGGGAGCTGATGGCTTACCTGCTGAGCTGTTTAAGAATGGAGGCGAAGCTCTACTTAAATGCTTCTATGCAGAATATGGTCGGAAGAATGCACTCCGGACAATTGGAATCTCAGTGTGCTCTGCCCAATCCACAAGAAAGGCGATCCCACTATCTGTGCCAATTACCGTGGGATAAGTCTTCTTAATATTGCATATAAGGTCCTGTCGAGCGATGTATGTGAAAGATTGAAGCCCATTGTAAACGAACTGATCGGACTTTATCAGTGTGGCTTCAGACCTGGAAAGTCCACCATCAACCAGATTTTCACGCTACGATAAATCTTGGAGAAGACTCAAGAAAAACAAGTCGACACCTACCATCTTTTTGTCGACTACAAAGCCGCCTTCGACAGCCCTATAAGGAAGCACCTGTACTCCACCATGTCTGAATCGTCCTGCTTTACGCATCACAAACCTGGACGCTGAGCAGTTTAGATGAAAAGACTTTAGGAGCATTCAAGAGAAAGATTCTTCGTAAGATCTACGGACCAATCTGCGTCAATGGTGAGTACCGAATACGGTGGAATGATGAACTGTATGAGCTGTACGCTGACATCGACATAGTCAAGCGCATTAAAATCGAGCGGCTTCGCTGGCTTGGTCATGTTCAGCGCATGAAAGACGATGCTCCAGTGAAGAAATCATTCGATTCGGTACCTAGCGGCGGTCAACGCAGAAGAGGACGACCGCTTCTTCGTTGGAAAGACCAAGTAGAGGACAACCTGGCGAAGCTTGGAATTTCCAACTGGCATCAGCAAGCGAAAGACAGAAATGGCTGGCGCAAATTCTTAGATGAGACCAAGACCGACATACGGTTGTAGCGCCAACTAAGTTAGTAAGTACATTTTAAGATTTTTCATGAAACTTAAAAATACTTAAATAAATTGTAGGCACTCTATTTTGTAATAACTTTATTATTTAATTAAAATCCTGGGTATTCACCCCTATTTTGAACGGTTTTTGCCATTCTGTTTGGCATGCTTTCAATTGGGTCCTGACAGGTCTTTTTTGAAGTTTCGTACCAAATTTTTTGGACAAATTCTTGTAATTCCTGCTTATTTTCAGAAGTTTATAAGCCAAAGATTTTTTAAGTCACTTCACAAGTTTTCAATCAAATTTAGATCTGGGGACTGCCTTGGTCAGATGAACACATTTATTTTGCTGTACACAATCCAATTTTTTCCAGCTTTGAGGTGTGCTTTGCATATGGAAGCATTACGTCTTCCAAGATGTCCTTATATTCTGCTGCTGGCATTTTATGCATCGAACCTATACCATGCCAGGATAAGCATCTCCACACCATAGTATTTCCACCACCATGGTTAACTGTTTTATCTGTAAAACGAACGTGAAGTTTCTTGCCTTTTGGTTGTCTTACATTCCTTCCAGACGAAACAAATTTAGTTTTGTTTCTTCACTCCTACCCAGCTAACGTAATCTTTTGCAAAACTTAACCTCATATCCACATAAGTTTTACGCATCAAAGTCAACTTTCTAGCAATCCGTCTTTTCAGTTTTGCTTATTGTACGAGTAAACGACGTCGAACCTTTTTAGCTCATATAAGTAAATGACATTGCCAATACATATTTTTGCTGCAATATTTTTTTAAGACTTCACGCAGATAAAAAAAAAATATATCTACCAGAAACATAATAGGGAAGGAAACTATTATGTTTGAAAACTTGTTGATAGCAATCAGGTTCATTTGTACAAGAAACTTTAAATTTTTTCCGAAAGCACGCTATTTTGGTGACTATTTATATATAATGTTACTGACAAATAAGGTTATTTGTTGTAATAAATATAATAGGGGTATTCTCTATGTCTAAGCTATGCTCGTTGCATGTTGCAAGAAGAGGAAATAAACAACCATGCACTGCCGCAATAACAAAATATAAGTAAAAAAACCGTGCAATATTTCCATTAAGGCGAATTTACACATTTCACTCAAAACGATGATAGTGAACGTTGAACGATGACAGTGAATCAATTTTTAATTTACATTATTCAAAGTGTAAATTTGAAATTTGATGGATGATTCGATGTTGAATGTCAAAATATATTCGTTGGCTGATTAATTTTATTGACGCTCAAAAAAATTAAATAAATAAAAGCTATACAGCAATTATATAAAAAAATATAAACTTTTTGCTTGAAATTATGTTAACACATTTCAATTGTGTCTTAGTACGAATGACGCATCAGTTTGGTTTGCTTTCACTTTCATCAAAAGTAGGAAGACCTACTTCTTTCACTGTTCAATGTGGATGACAATCATCTTCATTTTAAAGATGAAACTCTATTTACATTTTACAAATTAAATGATTCATCCAAAGTGAACGATGATAGTGAATCGTGTAAATTCACCTTTATATGCTACAATGATACCCATGTATACGGCGATGCTATGAAGCATCCCAGTTGGAAGTGCAGCCCTGCTGTATGTCTGCCAGCAACATGCCTCGGAAGGTCAGGAGACATGCTCGGCTCCATACCCGCTTGCATCTTTTTTCTATAGGCATGTTCTAGGTCGGCAGGTCTGCCAAATGAACTGCCGCAGCAGCAATACTGCATGCATCTCACGGCATTAATGCTGCATTCATAACATGGTATGCATGCTGCATCGCTCCCGCGGCAGTTCATTTGATAGACATGCCATCCTGGGACATGCCTACAGTAAAAAGATATAAGCTGGTATGGAGCAGAGCATGTCTGCTGACCTTACGAGGCATGTTGCCGGCAGACATACAGCAGGGCTGCACTTCCAACTGGGATGCTTCCAAGCATCGCCGTATATATGGGTAGTGTAGCATATAATAGAAATATTGCACGGTTTTTTTCAAATCAAACCAATCATTAATGAACTGATTTTATACAGCTGTCAATTTGAATACAATTGTAGCTGCAGACACGGCAGCATGCCGCATTACATCTTTAATTGTAATGCGGAACGTCAGCGAATACAAAAATTTTTTCAGCAGGGTTTTGAAACCAAGTTTTGTCTTTAGAAGATAAATGATATAAAAATTATTTGCTATAACTTTTTGCTTATTTCTTACTTATACTTATGTCTAGCTGTTTCCAGAGATATTGCTTTGATGGACCCATGTCAGAAACTATAGCAATTATTAGAAATCCAGCATCATAAATTAATTAAATTATTTAAAACAAAAAATTTTTTGACATCTTGCAGTCGAAACCATAAAAAACAGGTTGTTTCCATGACGCTTTTAGTCCTCGTACCATCGTCATTTGTACATTATTACAAGGTGCTCTGACCATATCTGGTGATGGATCGTGCTCATAAACAGAAGCAGTTACCATCTCGTCGAATGATAGGACATAAATTCTCTCATCCAATTGTAAATTGTGCTCAAATTGCATTGCTTCAATGGAAAACTTTAAGATCCCTTCTTCAAATTTTAGTTTCAGGACCCACTTAGCGAGTGTATCCACTCATGCTTGTATGCTCTCGACCCTGCTGCGGGCAATGAAATCGCACTTGAAATGTCTTACCAGCACCATCGTATGACTTTTTGAGGATTGCCTTATTTGAGGGATTAATATATAAACACATTTAAGAACACTTTTAACAATCTAAACATATACCGTAAAAATGGAAGAGATAATAAAGGTATAAATTACTTGATATTACCTTATCTTCTTAATTTGATCTTTTGTAAAAATTTCATTTAAATATTCTCGGGTATCCTTAAATTCTTCTTTGACTCTTTTCAGAGCAGGAACTTCGGACTCTAATTAAGCCACCTTTTTTTTAAGTTGCTTAATTTCTAAGACATCAAAGCATTTCATAAGCTCATAACTACAATACAATCACAATACATTCAAAAACATCTAGAATTCAATTAAAACGGAAGCATTACAATACAATTTATTCAAAAAAACAAGTTAACAAAACATAAGTCGAAAACTGGACAGTCTGGCCACATAAATTATTTAAAATTTTAGAAACAAATGAAGACATGAGTGGATGAAGGTGATATGTCGCAATATTTTAATTTTGAGAAAATTGAGTTCAAAGTTTTGCATTTGTACTGAAATCTATACTTAATCAAACATGGTAGTTTTAAGGTGTAAAATTGTTTGTATGTACATTACATCATCTTCATCCACTCATGTCTTCAAATCTTTATTACAAGATAAAGTAATGCTTCTTCCGAATCTATTTTATTAAATTTCAAGATTAATTTATTAAAAATTATTAAAATAACAAACTTCTAACCTATTTTTCATCATCCACAATTTGTAGTATTATTATTTGAGTCAAAAAATTGGTTGATTCAAATTTGGTTTATATTTCTATACTTTATATAATTACTTCTTTTGTGTAAAGCAGTCCATAGAAAGTTTTCAGACTTCAAAGTTTTCAGTTCCAGCTGAATTTTCACACAACAACGATGGAACAGCACTTGGCATGAGCCTTCTTCGTTTAGCTTTAACGTCTGCGATGAAATTTGCTTTGTTTTTCACAAATCCTGGAGTGATTTCCCAGAACTACGCCGCAGCTGTTCGTCCACCGCTGACGCTAGTTATCACTTTGATGCGGTATATAGCACAAACATTGTGGCTTTTACAAACATTTTCTATAATTATAAATAAGACGTTAATATAAAATAGTATACTAATAATTAAAAAAGAGCGTAAAATAATTTTTCGAATGCTTATTAGAAAATTTTAATTTATTGTTTAGTGTCTACCTTTGTAAAGATAACAATAGAAATGCCCTTTTTTACCCTTTCTTGTGCAAATGTATTCATCAAACGCTGAAGTAAGCTCAGAAAAATTCCCTTTAACTTTAGGCTAACTTTGTTTTTCATCTGGGATAGTTCATGAAATGCAATTCTGTGTTTTTAAATAGAGAGAAGAGAATTATGGAGCAGCCAAACAGAAGGTGGAATGAGCGTGAAGTCAGTGTTGCCAAGTTAACAAAATTCCTCTCAAATTAGGGGAAAACAAATTTTTTTCCCTTAGCGAACTACGAAAACTCACACGATAAGTCCCACGGTTACTTCTTTTAAATAACAAATCAAACTGCAGCAAGAAAACACTTTATCATAATGGTTTTATGATTTGGTTTTAAATAAATTCGTATTTTGAGATGAGTTTAATAAAAAAAAGAATAACTACATAATACAACATAAGTAAAATATTTCACATTTATTTAATAAAGAAATTATAATTGGTATTCACTTCAATGCCGAAAATTCAGAAATCAGAAATTTACGACGAGTTGAAGTGAGCGACCTTTTGCAAAGCTTCGTTTTTTTCAAATGCATGGGTAAAACTTAAAATCACCTTTACCTCATTTCGTTAGTGCACTTGCTACGAAAACAAATAATTTGGTTCATATTTTGTTAAGCACAGAATATTGGCATATATAAATCGACTGCCACTCAGGTACAACAGAGTTAATGAACATTTTGTTCTTGCTCGCCGACGCTGCATCAACTTTTAGGCTGTATTTGACAGAATGCCCTACTTATTATCGAAATTGTCATATTCACAATGATTCACACTCATTAAACATACTCACTTTTGGGTTCTGAGCCCATCTATTTTTCGCAAATTTCCGACGATTATTTTTCATTAACTTAATAGGTGATTAAATTTAACAAAATTTAGAAAACCAAAACAACAAACAATTGCTCCGAAGTTTTCTTAAATTTCAAATAAATAAATAAAAAATAAATAAATAAATTATGTAAATATTAAATAGAACATATTAAAATTTTTAAAGAGACTCAAATGCTCTGGTATCAGAATGAAATCAGAACATGTTATATATTTTTTTTTTTGAAATTGTTTTAATTCTTCAGATGCTAGTAAGGATATCGCTACTTATTCGATTTTTCTTCTTAATTTTTACAACAGTCACTATAGACAAATTCTTTCGGACTCAGCGTTTGAATGCGGCAAAGTTAATACAATTGTATGTGATGGCGATGTATTATTGATTGTGATGAGATGAATATCTCAAGAAACTATCGGATATAAAAAAATTCCCATTTGTTTCTTCTGCAGAGCAAAAAAATTCCATTTTTGCCAAAAATTACAACGAAATTTCCCTAAAAAAGGTAAACTTCCCACAATTTGGTAGCGCATTATAAAGTTCTTTGAGCTGTTGATTTTACTATGCTACGCTTGTATAATAGAGCGCTCTCGATTCATTGGATATTTTAGTATAGCATTGTTACAATCCGTGCTCTCATGCAGTTATGCTAGACATAGAGAATACCCTATTATGTTTACTGTGCCCATACATAAGGGTATTTAAAAAATAAAACTTTTTTGAGGCAACTAAGCTAATTCGTTGCTTTATTTTAATTATTTATTTTATTTATTATTTTAATGTTTACTCTCTGAGAATTTTTGCAGAGTCACCTCTTTCTCGCCGAACAGAAATATTAATTCAATTGAAAAAAAAAAATTAAAAAAAAATTTGTCTGAGCTGGGGTTTGAAATTTTCATGCAAATTTTCGCAATTAATACAAAAGCTTAGGGAGAGAGAAAAACCAGGGACACACCTTAACACACCAACACCTTAAATTTAAATCTTTGTTTAAATGTTAAAACTACTTAAATAGGAATTTGTGGTATATACATAAAATAAATATACATAAAATCTTTTAGGTTTATCTTTTAATTTGATAAGGTGTGTAAATGGTATTTTTTATTGGTTATGTAAATATTTCTTAATATAAACACAGAGATAAAAATTAAATAAGAAATATTTTGGTAACTTTACGCGGCATTTAATACACGGTATTTCTACTTTGCATTTACCTTGTCTTAAGTTCCACAACAGCCTTTTTATCAGCTTTTTATATTAGTTCTCGGTGTTATGGATTTGTTCATTTTATCATATTAACCTATAAAATATGATAATTTACATATAAAAATTTCCTAAAGTCGTATTATATCAAAATTCAATAAATCACAAGTCATTGTAGGTGTTGTGAAAATAAATGCAGTATTTTTGCATGAAATTTAAGGCTTTGTTTAGCATAAATAGAATGTTCCGATTAAGTTCAAATATGCACCGTGTAGTTCGATAACTTGTTGCCATTTTGAAGGTTATTTTAGTATGCCTCTCTTGTACAACCTTTCGTCCCTATTGGAAAAAAAGTGGTGCGGTTGGGAAACCCCCGTCAGGAATGAAGTTCCTTCAACTCCGAAAGTAATTCGAATTAAAATCTGTTTAGTTTTTTTCGTATTTTTATTTTATATAATTTTTTCAAGACAAGCAATGTAAATGAACAATCAAATCAGAAAGTTTTATTTAATATTTTAGGAAAAAAAAAATTAATTTTTTATTGAAAATGTAGATATAAATTCTTATGAGAGATGAAAATAGGCAGCTACCGTTGCCAGCAATGTTTGTTTCATGACACAACAGGGTGTTGAGCATTAAACCTTCATTATATTCCTCGCATGGCGCTTGAATTGATTGAAAAGTCTGATTGAAAAGTTGGATTGAAAACTGGATTTACTTAAGAGAATAAAACAAAAACCACATTTTTGGGTCCACCCTAGTGTCAAAAAATTTTAAAATTTTTATATCATATTCGAAATTAGCGACCAGCGCGTCTACAAAGAGTATAAGACAAAAACAAATTTTTAGGGTCCACCCTAGTGTCAAAAAATTTTTCAAATTCTAGCATAAGATTCGAAATCAGCGACTCCTTAATACTGCCAGCACATACACAAAGAATAAAAAGAAAAGAAAACACATTTTTAGGGTTCACCTAAGCGTACACAATTTTCTTAAAACTCTAACATAAAATTCGAAATCAGCAATCAGCGCATATACAAAGAGAATTAAACAAAAAAACATATATTTTGGGTCAACCCTAGTGACAAAAAATAGTATGAAATTCAAGTTTAATTTGTGATCTATTAAAATATTACATGAATTTAATTGCGAGCTTTAGATCAAGTAAGTTTTTAAGAAGGCTACAAAAACAACAACTCTATAAAGAGTCAATCGCTTGGCTGACTAGACAGTCTGTTTCGGAATTCGCTATATTTCCTCTTTAGTAGTCTTTGAGTGATTAAGCTGTGATCAACTCACTGTTAAAGTCGTATATGATTTCACATATTTTGGAACTCATTCATTTGAACTATATTGAACAAATTGAACGTTCAAATTGGCTACTTAATCATAAGACATTTAAAGCAGTAGGCTATTTATAGATCACCGCCATCAACTCTACCAAGGTTGCCATCTGTTCTAGTTGCTTCTTATTTATTTCAATATTCAATGGTGTTCGGCAGTTTGTCGAAATGCACCATAGAAATTAAACGAGTTTTTTTGCTTCTCTAGAAGCTAGTGTTTAAACTGAAAAGTGGCTATTTTTACAACCAAATGTTCAAATACTCATGACTTTGACCGAAAATCGATCAACTATCAGATTACTTAATTAATTTGACATTAATTAAACTTTTTTGAAGAGGAAATGTAGCGATTTCCGAAACAGACTGTCTAGTTAGCTATGTGATTGACTCTATACAGAGCTGTAGTTGTTGTTGTTGCCTTCTTAAAAACTTACTTGATCTAAAGCTCGCTATTAAATTCATGTAATTCTGAAATTCTAACATCAGATTCAAAATCAGCGACCCTTTAATACTGCCAGCACATATAGTACGCAAAAAGTATAAAATAATAAAACATATTTTTTGGGTCCACCCCAGTGTCGAAAACACTTCTTGAAATTCTAACATCAGATAACACTGTATTACACACATTTTCTCCAGCTTCCATTTCTTAAAACTGAACTGCAATTAAGACTCTCTCACGTATGATTTTCAAAATTAAAACAAACACTCAAATAAAAATAATAAATGCGTTTTAACGTTATCTTTACGTGTCAGAAACAGAGAGGCACACAGAGAGAGTGAGACGGAGAAAATTGCGTTCTTGGCTGCGCGCTCGCTTACTAGTTTAGATATAACTTAAGTTTGTAGTATGCTCGATACTCGCACGCCTACACACACAGAAATCTCACTGTTACGTGACGGTTTCTTCTAAATTACACCACCCGAAAGCCGCCAAGACTTCTTTCCAAGAACTAGGAAAGTCGATAAGACAGGAACAGGTTGTAATCACTTGGTACCAGGTCCGGACTATAAGGTGGATGCCTAAGAAACTACAGTTGCTTACAACTTAAATGGTCCAGTTAATTTTTAATTAAAAATCTCTTACACTTACAATTGGGGGCGATGCAACAATGTAACATGTCTGACTGCCTCAACCTGGCGAGGCCAGCATAATCTTTGTGAAATCGCCTCAAGTCGACTCAAACCTCCACGTGGTGTTTCCTGGGCAACGTCAAAACTGACAACCGTTAGTTTGGCGGCTAATCTGAGCGGCGGGCCTCCCTAGGCTTAAAATAGGTTGTGCGTTGGGTTTGAAGCCCACCCGTAAAAACCAATTTCAATGAAAACTAATAAGAATAGAAGAAAACTGATCACCAAATCTGATGACGACCTCCGCAAACGAAAAACTGATAATGATTTACGGATATGCACCTGGATGTCCGAACCCTTAATTGGGAAGGTGCCTCTATCCAACTGACTGATGTCTTGGAAAGATACAAAGCTGATATCACTGCTATCCAAGAAATGCGATGGAAGGGACAGGGTTGCATTCGGCATACACCCTGTGATATCTACTACAGCGGCCATGCGGAGAAGCACGAGTTTGGATGCGGATTTATAGTTGGCAAGAGACTACGGCCCCACGTCCTACGATTCACACCTGTGAACGAACGACTTGCCATAATCCACATCAAGGTTAGATTTTTCAATATAAGCCTAATATGTGCGCACGCTCCGACAGAAGACAAGGACGATGAGATCAAGGAAATTTTCTACGAGCGCCTTGAAAATGCTTACGAGCGCTGCCCCCGCCACGACGTAAAAATCGTGCTTGGTGACTTCAACGCTAAGGTGGGCAAGGAAAATATTTTTGGTCCAACAGTCGGAAAGTTCAGCCTCCACGACAACACCTCCGATAACGGAATGAGGCTGATTGACTTCGCCGCAGCACGAAACATGGTCGTAAGTAGCACTAGATTCAAGCATCTTAATATTCATAAATCCACCTGGATGTCCCCTGATCAAAAAACAAAAAATCAAATTGATCACGTTTTGATCGACGGAAGGCACTCTTCCAGTGTATTGGATGTACGCACGATCCGTGGTGCAAACATTGACTCGGATCACTATCTTGTTGCAGCCAAGATCCGTACACGTCTGTGCGCAGCTAAGAATACACGCAACCCTACACAGAGAAAGCTAGACGTCGACAAGTTGCAATCGAATCAGACAGCCGATGCTTTCGCCACTCGACTCTCACTCCTGCTTCAAAGCACTCCTCGAATCGATGATATATGCGCGCAGTGGACACACATTTCCAACTCCATGCCACAAACGCCCTCGCCGAAACCAGTGGTACGACCAGGAGTGTCGCGACGCCACTGCAGAGAAAGACGCCGCCTACAAAGCCACCCTGCAGTCGGTTGTAACGCGCGCTGCTAAGGAGCGATACAAAGAAAAGAGGAGGGAAGAGAGACATATTTTCAGGCGGAAAAAAAGAGAGGCAGAAAAGCGCGAGCAAGAGAAGATTGAGATGTATGGTGACAGGAATGAGGCCCGAAAATTTTTCGAAAAAATAAGACGCCTTGCCGATGGTTTTAAAACCGGGGCCTCTTCCTGCAAGGATGAAAACGGGAATCTAGTGACAGATGTCCAGAGTACACTGACGTTATGGAGGGAACACTTCTCTAAGCTTCTAAATGGCGACGCTGACAACAATCCCGCCAATAGAGATGATATTCCGGAAACCCCAATTTTGGATGGCAGCGTTGAGGTTCCGCTGCCTGACTATGATGAAGTTCTGACAGCTATAGCTCGGCTTAAAAATAACAAAACCACGGGAGCTGATGGCTTACCTGCTGAGCTGTTTAAGAATGGAGGTAATCTACTACTCTACTTAAATGCTTCTATGCAGAATATGGTCGGAAGAATGCACTCCGGACGATCGGAATCTCAGTGTGCTCTGCCCAATCCACAAGAAAGACGATCCCACTATCTGTGCCAATTACCGTGGGATAAGTCTTCTTAATATTGCATATAAGGTCCTGTCGAGCGATGTATATGAAAGATTGAAGCCCATTGTAAACAAACTGATCGGACTTTATCAGTGTGGCTTCAGACCTGGAAAGTCCACCATCAACCAGATTTTCACGCTATTATAAATCTTGGAGAAGACTCAAGAAAAACAAGTCGACACCTACCATCTTTTTGTCGACTACAAAGCCGCCTTCGACAGCCCTATAAGGAAGCACCTGTACTCCACCATGTCTGAATTCCTGCAAAACTACTACGACTTTGCAGGATGACACAGAGCAGCACCAGCAGCGCAGTTAAAATCGGGAAGGACCTCTCCCCACCATTTATTACCAAACGAGGTTTCAGACAAGGTGATTCCTTATCGTGCGACTTTTTCAACCTAATGATAGAAAAGATCATCCGAGCTGCTGATCTGAGACGTAGTGGCACAATATTCTACAAGAGGGTTATGCTGCTTGCGTATGCTGATGACATCGATATCATTGGCTATAATACGCGCGAAGTCAGTGCAGTATTTTCCAGATTAGAAAGAGAGTCAAGTCGAATGGGTCTGTCAGTGAATGCAGATAAGACGAAATACTTAGTGTCAACAAACAAACAGTCCCAGCGTCTTGGAACCCACTTTACAGTTGACAATACCTCCTTCGAGGTTGTTAAGGACTTCGTTTATCTGGGATCCAGCATTAATTCAACCAACGACATCAGCATTGAGATCAAACGAAGAATAACTCTTGCCAACAGGTGTTACTTTGGGCTCAGTAGGCAATTGAGAAGCAGAGCCCTCTCTCGACGAACGAAAATCACGCTCTATAAATCGCTCATCATGCCCGTCCTACTTTACGCATCACAAACCTGGACGCTGAGCAGTTTAGATGAAAAGACTTTAGGAGCATTCGAAAGAAAGATTCTTCGTAAGATCTACGGACCAATCTGCGTCGATGGCTAGTACCGAATACGGTGGAATGATGAACTGTATGAGCTGTACGCTGACATCGACATAGTCAAGCGCATTAAAATCGAGCGGCTTTGCTGGCTTGGTCATGTTCAGCGCATGAAAGACGATGCTCCAGTGAAGAAAACATTCGATTCGGTACCCAGCGGCGGTCAACACAGAAGAGGACGACCGCATCTTCGTTGGAAAGACCAAGTAGAGGACAACCTGACGAAGCTTGGAATTTCCAACTGGCGCCAGCAAGCGAAAAACAGAAATGGCTGGCGCAAATTCTTAGATGAGGCCAAGACCGACATACGGTTGTAGCGCCAACTAAGTAAGTAAGTAGTACACTTACAATTTTGAAAACAATTTTATAATTATTTTTTTTTTAAATTTTTTTATAATTATTTATAATATATCTTTAAAATTTACCTTATTTTGATTCAGATAGATAATAAAAAATAAAAATATATTCATTCAACAAAAATATTTTCATAACTTTTTAACAAAAAACCAGCTCACAGCTTAAACGACCCACTTAACGTATACGCTTAATTAAATAAAAAAAAATATTTTTAAGAATTAGATAAATAGGCTCAATACAGTTGGGGCTCAATACGTCGTCTTGTCCATAGTTCTGCAAATTTCCTACTCCAGAAGAAGCCATGCAGCCCCACACCAACACGTGACCATCTAACTGTGCTTAACTATGCCACGTAAGTATTTTGGCTGGAGCTCCGTATTAGGCTTTCGCCAAATATACGCCTTAACGTCAGACCCGAATAAATAAAACTTTTACTCATCAGCGAAAATTATAGTCTTCCAAAATTATTCCTCCTTATTAACATGGTCACGAGTAGACTGCATTCTCATCTTTCAGTTTTTTGCATTTATAAGTGGCTTGTGAGACCATGGAAATCAGTATCTCTGTGAATCGTTTCGGGATTGCATTTCTTTTCGATATACTTTTTCGACTAACGTGCAAGAACTGGGGTACTCAAAGTAGGGTTTTCACTCACTTCTCTCAAAATCCATTGGGAATTTCTTTCGTTGAAAATCTTATTTGGGGCTTTTCTACCTTTATTATTTACACGGTTTTCAATGCATAAAACGTTCGAAAATTTTTTGAACTGAAGATCGATTTAAATTAACAATTTCTGTGATTTTGCGTTGACTTTTGCCATCTTTATACACGGAGAAAACTGTTTGCTAAATTTGTCTTGTGGTTAAACAAAACTTGCGCTTGATTCTCAGCCACTTCAAAATTATGCTAAATTTCGGCAAAAACTAATCAAAATTTGCTATTTCAATTTATAATAACTAAGCAAATATTTGCTTAAATTAAGTAAAAATTTGCTATTCCAATTTATAATAACTAAGTAAATATTTGCTTGAATTAATTAAAAATTTGCTTTTGCAGTTTATAAAATTTTTAAAATTAAAACAAACACTCAAATAAAAATAACAAATTATTTTTAACGTAATTTCTACGTGTCAGAAACGTGATCTGAGATCTCAAAGATTATTTCATGAGCCATTTCATAGAATAAACTAAAATATACACGAACCAATCATTCGTTGCTTAAGACTGGCAAATTCAGTATGTGGAGATATAGACTTTAATCTAGGTGTAAGTAGGAGTGTCTTTAAGAATTCTCTGATTAAGAATTCTGGTATGTAATAATTCCAGTAACTTAACGTAACCTGTATCAAATTGCTATAAAATACTGTATTTTCAATTTTTAATTGAATTTGATTAAGCCATTAAGGGAATAAATCTCTGTTTGATGAATAATGATAATAAATAAATAAAAAAAAAATATATATAATAACTAAGCAAATATTTGCTTGAATTTAATCAAAATTTTGCTTAGTTATTATAAATTGAAATAGCAAATTTTGATTAGTTTTTGCTGAAATCTAGCATATTTTTGAAGTGAAATAATTATTAACATTAAATTAAATTGAAAAATTACCACCATCTGGAGATTTGAACCTCGGCCGCGTGAATGTAAGTGCATGGGCTAATCCATTCGACCATCGCAGTGGTTAACCAATCGTCGCTTAATTTTCTTCATTAAGAATAAACGTGTGCTCGTGTGTTTAGAAGAAATTTGCTTGAATTGAGCAAAAATTTGCTATTTGAGTTTATAATAACTTAGCAAATATTTGCTTCAATTAAGTAGAATAATGCTATTTCAATTTATAATAACTAAGCAAATATTTGCAGAAATTTGCTTTAAAATGTTATAGTAACTTAGCAAAATATTGCTTGAATTTAATCAAAATGTTGCTTTTTCCAAAATACATTAGGAGTGATTTCAATTCAGCAATCTTTTTCTAAAATCACACCGTGATTGAGCAAAGTTTTGCTGATTTGCTTTTAAGCAAAACATTTGCTTTATTTAAGCAAACTAATTTTCTCCGTGTAGTGCCTAAGAACTAGTTCACGCATTTTAATATAAATTCGACTACCCATTTTTAAAAACAGATAATTGAAGTTTAAACTTATGTACAAGCAATGCAAAACCTGGATATTTTATGGAAAATTTCTTCATTGTTGTGTGTTAGTTGGTATCTAATAACGGTTTACAATGGAGGTTCATTTAAGCTGATACCTGCTTATTTATTTGTTTATTGTAAAATTATTTTTCTCTTCTAATAAACGAAAATTTTTGTTGTTTTATGTTGTTGTTTATATAAAATAAATATGTATGGTGTTAAAGGTAATGTAGAATACAAAATCTGTCTGCTTCTGTGCGATTGCTTCCTTGAGACGGTCCAAATTTTGACAATTGTTGTGCAGGTCCGAATAAAAAGTTTGGACGGAGGGAAGCAGCGCATAGTAGATGAGTACGTGGCCATCCCATGAAACACACTGCAAAAATTCTTGACCGTCAATCCTGGCTTAACCACCGTTTGCGACGGCTAACCAGTATTCGACCATGGCCGTTTTCAATTGACGTTATCGTAAGTTACCTACTTTTCATCACCAGTAATCATCAACTTCAGAAAAGGCTCGATTTTGTTGCGATTCAGCAACGATTCGCAGATGTTAACACATTCTAGCAAATCTGGCAATTTTTAAGAAACAATTTATATAAATCCTTTAAACGATATTGGCAAAAAATAAATGTCGGAATAACATCGATTAGGTATATCAGCTAGTATCACATAAAGTTATAGATATTTATTATCTTCGTAACAAACAGCAATGGATGCAGTTTTAGTTTAAGAACTTTTGATCCTTCTACCAAATTACCCTATCTAACTAACCACTTTCAACCTTCACGTCCTCACCCTTCCTTTTCTAAGCATTACAATTTTAGCCAACGAAATAATTACAAAAGTTTTCTTCATGATCTACGCAAAAGTTTGCTCAACTTCATTGCAATTCATTGATTGAATGAATGCCATGAAGTTCAACATTTTATTTACTCATCCCGAAATGCTTGACACTGTGCTGTCGCTTAACCAAAATACAAAAGATTTTCGCACACATGCACCAAAACACAAAAAAACAAAGAAAAGCCTTATATGAAGACATACTTTAAGGAAAAGTTAAAGCAACACCATAGAAAATAATAAAAAAACTCGTACTCAAACAATCTGTTCAATAAAACCCGATAAAATCGAAAACAACAAACAAACATTAGCTTAGCCGTATGTTGTTGTCTTTTCTTCTTTTTCTTCTTCTTCTTTTGCTTCAAAATGCCACACCTACCGGCTCCTAAGCCTCATCCAGCAAAAAAGCCAAACAGACGCATTCAGCTGTCGAGCGCTGTATGAAGCTGACGTTTCGCTCTTGTTTTTTACGGTTCGAGTTTGTCTGACTTCTTCATCGTCGTCATAATAATAATAAAAATAATCATCATTATTGAACGTACTCACAATATGCACACACACTCACTCACACAAAGTCGTGCTTGTTTGTTTGCTTGCTGACTTGTTTTTGTCTAAACTTTTCCAAGATTTAGACTTTTGCTGCAGCAGCAAACAATGCTAAGAACTATCTACTGACAAAATCATGCCGCAGCTTGCGTTTGTTCGTTTGTGTTTGTTTGTTTGTTTGTTTGTTAGTGTTTAGGCATGCTGTAGGCGCACCATGGCAACCCTCAATAAATCTTTTACTTTTACAATTTTATTTTGCAACCGAGATGTGACTGCCGCAAACGAGAGAAGAAATTTAATTCAGTTTTAAGAAGCGAGCGAGTGAACATACAAATTTGAAACACGCGCAGCGTTAAATTAGTTGAGATATCTTTATTGAATACATACATTTTCATTGCTTTAAACTTTTACAAATAACCTTAATAATATTTCATTTCAAACCAATAAATTCATTTTAAATATTATAATTCGCTTGTTTTTTGCCGTCATCAACATAAGTTTTCAAATTTGTTCACTCGCTTGTAAAGAAATTTTGCTCGCTGCCAGCGTCGCCTGTGCGACCTCTGCCGACGTCGAAGACCTTGGTGGCACGAATTTGGTGCAAATTTCATGCAGACAAGAAGCAAGGCAAAGGGAAACTTTGCAACGGACTTGAGTAGGAATACGGCGATGCCATTTGAGAATTCAGCCGAGAGTGCAACAGATGCACATGGTACGCAACAGGATGGTGCTGAGGATACGCAGCCGTCGCAGACAAGTGCAAGTATTGGCAATAAGGAATTGTCGGTGCTCGTTGCGAGTATAACAGCGTTAAGTGAAGCAGTAAAGGAGCTGCGACAAGAGACTGCCCGTAGCCAGCAGGAGGTTTGTCAACTCCGCACAAGGGTAGAAGCAGAAGGTACTTCATCGAACCAACGGTACAGTTCCGCCGTTATAACACAAGCGTCGCAGTTACCTCCACCACCTCTGTCAACGTCTGCGTCAACGTCGCAGTCACAGCCTAATCTACAAAATGGAGCGCTTATGCCGTTTTCTGATGATTTTCGCGGGAAACTGTACCCGTTACCGCCATTCGAGGGAAATGCTGAAGACTGGCCACTGTTCTTGGTAAATTTTAACGATACAACGCGCGAGTTCAACTACAGCAACCGACAAAATTTAATGCGTTTGCACAAAGCGCTGCATGGAGAAGCAAAGCGAGCAGTCACTTCGCTGCTTATATATCCAGACGATGTGCCAAACGTCATAGCGGAGTTGCAGTTCAATTTTGGTCGGCCGGACTTGCTTGTGCGCTCGCAGTTGGAAAAAGTTCAGCAATTTCCAGCCATTCCAGAAAATCGTTTGGAAAATGTAATTGCGTTTTCAAATCGGGTCAGAAACATTGTAGCATTTTTTAATTCTGCAAAGTGCCAACACCATTTAGCGAATCCAACTTTATTGGAGCAACTAGTCACAAAGCTACCACCGTCAAAGCAATACGAATGGAGCAGACAAGCCGCCACCGTCACTCCATACCCTACTGTGGAAGATTTTTCAAAGTGGATAAGTGATTTAGCCAGGGTTGTGAGTTTTATTCCGGTAACCACAACACGATCCTATCCAGCGCCACACCCACAGATTCGCCAAGGGTTTACCAACGTGAGAGCTAGCCAACAGCCAGCCACTGCGTCCGCTGCTAAGAGGGTGATGCACAACAACCAAGTAGAAAGTGAGCAGCCAAAGTTTGTGTGCGCACAGTGCAAGCAAAATCACAAGACGAGTGAGTGTCCAACTTTCGCTTCGCTTAAAATTGAGCAGAAGTGGAGCCTGGTAAAGCGTGATCGCCTTTGCTTTGCCTGCTTGGGAAAAGGCCACGGTGTAACGAGTTGCCGCAGAAGAAAATCTTGCGGTATCAATGGATGCACACGAGTACATCATCATCTGCTGCATGAAGAGAGTTTGCCATCGCCAGCTGAAGATAACGGTGCAGAGCACGTGCTTAACTGTCGCCAGGTAAAATGTTCTTTGTTTTTTAAAATTTTACCCGTAGAGCTGTCTGGGCCAAAGGGCAATATGGTTGTTCACGCGATGATTGACGAAGGGTCATCAGTGTCGTTGCTGGAGGAGCACGTGGCGAACGCATTAGGGTTGAGGGGGCATGCCATGCCACTCACCTTACAATGGTTTGGTGACACCAAGGTCACAGAGAGGTCAAAGAAGGTGGCAGTCGACATAAGAGGCTGCTATGATAAAAGCCTAAAGTACAATATAAAGAACTTAAGAACAGTTAAGAGCTTGAATTTGCCCCTGCAATCATTTTGCAAAAATACTCATGAGCATATAAAAGCGCTACCCGTCGCTGACTATGAAGATGCCAGGCCAGTGTTATTGTTGGGGTTGGACAATTGCTTTCTTGGAGTATTTAGTGAGATAATCGAAGCAGGACCAGATGAGCCCGTAGCCGCCTTTACCCGACTGGGATGGGTAGCTTTTGGTCCACGCAGCGCTCAAGCAGACGGCGCACAGAGAGTTTTTCACGTTCGAGACACAAGTTTACACGAATTGGTTGCAGATTATTTTGAAGTTGACAGCTTTGGCGTTAGGGGTGCAGCTGTGCTAGAGTCTGATGAAGATGCCCGTGCCAGACAAATTCTTGCTGAAACCACAGTGCAGAAGGGTCAGTACTATGAAACAGGTCTGCTGTGGCGAAAAGATGACACCGTACTGCCAAGCAGTTATTCAATGGCTAAAACTCGCTTGATGAACCTGGAAAAAAAGATGAGCAATAGTCCACATTTCGCTAAAAGATATAAAGCAGAAATTGACGGTTATATCAAGAAGGGCTATGCAGAGTTGCTGTCGACTGAAAAAGCTGCTTGCGAGGGTACTACCACCTGGTATTTGCCGCATTTTGGAGTGGTGAACGTGCACAAGCCAGAGAAGGTGCGCGTCGTATTTGATGCAGCAGCCGCTATATCGAACGTTTCACTGAACAGCGCGCTATTGAAAGGACCCGAGCAGGCGAAACCACTTATAGCCATCATCCACAAATTCCGACAGGGTGTGGTCGCAGTTGCGGGCGATATACGTGAAATGTTCTCACAGGTACGCATCAAAGCAGCAGATCAAGATTCGCAGCGTTTTCTCTGGAGGGAAGACACCTCACAGCCAGTATGTGTCTACGCCATGACCTCTATGATCTTCGGAGCAGTGTGCTCACCCTGTTGCGCAGAGTTTGTGAAGAATTTGAATGCCGACAAACATGCGGTCAAAATGCCTAGGGGCGCAAAAGCCACGATAGACAACATGTACGTGGATGATTTGGTGGTGAGCTTCAACAGCGAACAGGAAGCTGAGGAGGTAACTATGGAAGCCATAAAAATTAATAAAGGTGCCAGTTTTGAGTTGCGCAGCTTTGTATCCAACTGTAAGCAACTGCAGTCAAAGCTAAATAACGAAGACCCAGCCAAAGAAGTCGTTAATATGGAGCGCCAGGGTACTGATAAGATACTTGGAATGTATTGGAATGCAGCCAGCGACTCTTTCGAGTTCCAATACAAATTCAAAAAGATTCCGCCAGATGTCTTGGAATGCAAAAGAGCGCCTACAAAGAGAGAAACCCTAGCAATTGTCATGTCAATTTTTGACCCATTTGGGTTTCTGGCAAATTTCACGATTTTTACCAAACTTCTTCTGCAATCAACATGGAAGTCGCAGATAATGTGGGATGAGCTGCTACCCCCTACATTATGCGAGCAATGGAATATGTGGTGGAAAGAATTTCAGCGAATTTCGTCATTTGCCATGCCACGCTGCTATTCACCTATATTGCCAACAGCAGACGATGTTCAACTTCACATTTTTGCCGATGCCAGCTCAGCCGCGTACGCTGCCGTTGCGTATCTTCGTGTCAGAAAGGGTAGCAGAGTCGATGTTGCCTTCGTCATGGGCAAAACAAGGTGTGCGCCGCCCAAGGGCATGACCATCCCACGCTTAGAGTTACAAGCTGCGGTACTAGCCAGTCGCATCAACACGTCAATAAGAAGCTGCCACGATTTCCACATCGACAAAACCATATTTTGGAGCGATTCGAAGACTGTGGTCCTATGGATAAGATCAACCTCACGGGAATACAAACAGTTCGTTGCTTGCCGAATCGCTGAGATAATAGACACCACGACACCAGAACAGTGGCGCTGGCTGTCAACTGATCTCAACGCTGCTGATGATGCCACCAGAGCTAAAATGCCACCTGTTTTTGAGACGCCGTCCCGATGGACAACAGGCCCTGAATTTTTGCAATGCAGCGAAGAATACTGGCCGCAAGAAATTCAGCCATTTGAGTCACAGCACTGCATCCTGGAAGAGAAGCCAAGACTCTTTCTAGTCACGCAAAGTCAAGGTGAGAGTTTTATTATAGATTTAACTAAATTTTCTTCATACTTAAAGATGAAGAGGGTCGTAGCGTGGGTTCTCAGATTTGCGCACAACGCCAGGAAGAAGAATGCAACGCAACAGATGGGTGAGCTTACGGCTAAGGAGCTGCTCAACGCCGAAATACTGATATGTCGTCAGGTCCAGCGCGAAGCCTTTGCCAGTGACATCACCGCGCTAGAATCGAAGGAGTTTGTACCAAAATCGAGCGATATCTATGCTTTGACTCCAGGGCTGGACGAGGGACTGATAAGGGTGCAGGGAAGACTTGACAACGCCCTCTGTCTCCCAATATCAGCAAGACGTCCTATTATACTGCCAAATAAACATCACGTTGCCAGATTAATCATGCAATACTATCATCAAGATGCACATCATCAGAACGATCACGTAATTATAAATACAATGCGACAAAAATTCTGGGTGCCAAATGCGCGCACGCTGCTGAAGTCAGTCAAGAGGGAGTGCCCAGTGTGCGTCCAAGAACGTGCAAAGCCTTCAGCCTTTTGTGAGGCCCTTCAGCTATACAGGCGTGGACTACTGCGGCCCTTTCAACGTTGCTATCGGGCGCAGAAGAGAGAAGCGCTGGATAGCGTTGTTTACGTGTTTGACGACACGAGCAATACATCTGGAGGTCGCCGAGGACCTTTCCACTGATGCGTTTATTATTTGTCTGAGAAATTTTGTCAATCGTCGTGGCATGCCTATCAGGCTGCGTAGCGACAACGGGACCAATTTTATTGGAGCCCAAAAGGTACTCAACAATGAGAGCAGTTTATTCGACTTTGGCCAATTACAACGTCATATGGCTAAAAACAACATTGAGTGGGTTTTTAACTGCCCAGGCAACCCGAGCGCAGGAGGTTGCTGGGAACGCCTAGTCCAGTGTGTTAAGCGCTTGCTTCATAAAGTCATTAAAGCGGATGCGCCCAGGCTAGAGACGTTCCGCAGCGTTATCATAGAAGCCGAGAACATCATCAACAGTCGGCCCCTGACCGACTTGCCAATAAGCGTCGAAGATGAAGAGCCATTAACACCCAATCATTTTCTGCTAGGGTGCCTCAATTCTACGCAGACACCATCGCTTGAAGAAGAGAAGACGTGTTCACGTAAACAATGGCGAATTGCGCAAAATTTGAAGGATCGTCTCTGGAGAAGGTGGACTGTGGAGTACCTCCCACAGCTGCTGCTACGTACAAAATGGAAAGAAGAGGTCACTCCGCTTAAGACAGGGCAGCTGGTCATTATATGCGATCCAAACCAGCCACGAGGGCAGTGGCGAAAAGGACGGATCATCGAAGTTTTTACTGCCAAAGACGGCCAAGTTCGTTCAGCACTAGTTCAAACAGCACAAGGAGACATCCGCCGCCCCGCCAGCAAGCTAGCCGCTTTAACCTTTGGTGAATCCCAGGAAGGATCCACGGGGGGTGGGATGTAGGCGCACCATGGCAACCCTCAATAAATCTTTTACTTTTACAATTTTATTTTGCAACCGAGATGTGACTGCCGCAAACGAGAGAAGAAATTTAATTCAGTTTTAAGAAGCGAGCGAGTGAACATACAAATTTGAAACACGCGCAGCGTTAAATTAGTTGAGATATCTTTATTGAATACATACATTTTCATTGCTTTAAACTTTTACAAATAACCTTAATAATATTTCATTTCAAACCAATAAATTCATTTTAAATATTATAATTCGCTTGTTTTTTGCCGTCATCAACACATGCATCCGTGAATTAGCTTTGGTTGTGTATAATATCCCAGCCAGCATTTTCGGTAGCGAAACGATTGAATTAATCGTAAACGAGCTCGTATTCTAATCGTTTAAGTTCAGAGTATCGGAAGTAACTGTTGGCCGTTATGATCTCTTCAAAAAGAGTCGTTTGCTATGCATTAAAAAGTCGCTTTAACGCGTCGTCAAAATTTATCATAAAAGAATCGCCTACACGATTGTTAAATGGTTTGTTTTCAATCGCCAAAAGTTTCCTTCACGATTGTCAAAAGTTGCATTTGTGAAGTTCCGATACTGATCCTAAAATGATCGCCTAGGCGATTGATAAAATATTATCCCTAAGACACATTAAGTAAAAACAGTTATGGAAATGATTTCAAATATGAAGCATCTGCACTAAGAATCGTATGTATGATATGTTGTATAAGTAGTGTGTATAGAGCTTAACATATGTTTTGAATATTATCTCGTTCAACACAATCAGATTTTGAACTTTCAGAATAATTTATATAAGTAACTTTTGTGTTTAACCTATTTCTGTTTTATATAAAAGGAAGTCAATTTCAATATTTCATTCATTCGTGTAGTGATTTTAAAAATAAAACATCTTCGTCCGGACAGAATATTTATTTTCTGAAAAAAAGATAATTAGATTATTAGATAAAAAGATTAGATGAGTTTATTTCGAAGAATTTTATCAACTCTGCTTAGCTTAGACAGAAGCACCGCTGTCCCATTGTGCACATATATACACATATGGTCTTCTTTAGTGTGTTCAGTTCTTGTTGCTTTCTCGCAAGCTGCTGTGTTGGACATAAATTTAAAGGTAAGTTTACTTCGAAAATTATTTTAATAGTATTTCCACTGTCGCCCCAGGCTGAAATTTTGAGAGAGCTTAGTTAAACTATCATTAATTAATATATTTTTTCTTAATTTTTTTAAATTGACTTTCATCAAAATATTATTTTTTAAACTTTTATGCAAAAAAAATAACATAAATATTTGAGAAATTTTAAAGTTTTATTACACAAAATGAGCATTTTGAAAGTATCTTTAATATTAATCTAAAATCGTTGCTCTATCTCAAACTTAACCGAAGTAATGATCAAATGAAGAACACTTCTCAAGAAAAAAAATCATAATTTTTTTCAATTTTTGAGTACCCGTAACTCAGTAACTACTCAAAAAAATAAAAATTACAAATTGATTTCCTAACTTGTAGCCAACACTACGTGTATACAAAGTTTAAACCAAATCAGTTTTAGAAATGATGAATTCTTCGGATGAAATGGGAACATCGAAAAATGGCATTAGGTTAAAAACTATTAAACTTCCACAATTTTACAACTTTAAGTTCAGGACGCAACTAAAACGAAACAAGCATTGAAAGCTGAAAAAGAAACAAATTCTTTTCAAACTTCGGATAAAATCAATCGTCGCTTATTGTATGTTTGCACGTGCTCCATTTGGAATTCTGCAGAAAGCAAATATATATGCTCTTTATTAAACAATCGTCATTTCATCGTTCAAAGCGTTAATTCAGATTTATTCGCTTTTTGTTAGTGTAACTCGCATAACAATCTTTAGATGGTGTAAAAAAAGCGTCGTAAAATAATCGCACTCATTAGCCAATCACGTCAATGCTGGTAAGGATGCATCTCTGTTTGAATGCATCTGTGTCTCTTCAGTCGATGTGTATTGATGCTAAAGCTTATTTAGGTATCGGTCTTTGGATTAGCTTCAATCAATAAAATATAATTTATATCTACATTTGTACATCTAGGGTTAAGAATACTAACTTATTTACTGTACTTTATTCTCTCCTGCAAAGAGTAGAGAATTTTTAAACAAAAATTAGTGCTGTTGGAAAAAAAAGTTATATTTCATTGTTTCGTTGTAGAATTTTCTAGTGTAGTATTTTTCAATGGTTTCTTTCATTGTTAAAGTCTTTGGAAATACAATATCCTTGCATACTACACTCTAAAAACTGATTGAAAAATCTCTACAATAAATGTTGTGAAATTTCACGACATTTGCTGGCGATTTTGTAAAAAAACCACGCTATACTGCGAGTTTTTTCAATTTTCTCTGAAAATCAGCGTCTTTTTCCAAAATATGTATATTTTCCCTACTTTTCACACTATTTCAGCGTGTTCTCGCTCAGATAGTGCTAAAAACGCTTCAGCAGCGGTATTTTACGCTTTTCCTTAAATAAACACCTCTGCTTTGACGTCATATGATTTCAAAGAGTTTATTCGAACAAGTGTCAAATTATATATAACTTAAACAGTAGATTGGTCACAGCTTAATTACTCAAGCCTACTGAAGTAGGAAAGAGGAACGCCTTCTGCTGAGTTATTGACTCCATACAGAGTTGTTGTTGTTGCCATGTTCAAAACTTACTTGAGAGACTTCATGCATTTCTAGCTTTTTTTTTTTAAAGCGCAGACAAGATTGAAAGAAATAATTTTAGAAGAGAGTTTTTACAAGAGAGCGAAAGAAATAATTGTAGGTGAGAGGATTCACGCATTTTTAACGATAAATATTTATAATTTTGCACTATGGGATTTAACTACAATAAATGTATGCAATCAGTTGCCAGTAATTATTGTATGTAATTCTCGTGAATTTTTGTGAAAGGCTCATTAAGTGCATAAATAGCTCTATGAGTTTGAGAATGAAATATTGCGTAATGGCGTAACGTTCTTGCAGGAATATTAAAATTAACCAATTGTAATGACTGGTCACAATCGGTTTGACCTGATCGTGAATAAATTTTAACAACTGAATCTTTCTTCTAGTTTCGAGAGTTTTAGTAAAATCATAAATAGTAAAATCATAAAATCATAGTAAAGCAAATATTATTCAAAGTGTAAAGTGCGAAGCGCAAAACGTGAAAACGATTTTTGGATATTTTCCAATCGAGCGCAATGGATTAAATAGAAAGGACTCTATATAAAAGAAGCATACTCTTACCTTGACCTCAAAAGAATTATAAAGGCAAATCAGAATATAAGGATCAGAAAATTCTTAACTATATCTGCGCACAAATGCAAGCAAGGAATATGATTTTGGAACAATTTATATGATCAACAAAAGTGAACTTGGAGTCAGAAATAACTCCAAGGTCCTTAATTGAATTAACTTTCTGTAAGGGATTACCAGAGAGGGAATACGAAAAAATTATAAAATTGTTACACTTGCTAAGTTAATAAGAAAAAAAAAACTATGTAGGTATTGCGTCGTAAGTGTATGTTATGTTGTAAGTGCATGCTTGAAATTAAAAAAGTTCCTTTGCAAATTTATAATAAAAAGTTATTTTTATCATTGCTCAAAACCTAATAAATGATTATTAATTGAACGTATAATTGAGAAGAAGGTGAGTATGGAGAAAAAGCGAATTAAAAATATATACTATATTGTGTCGTATATCAGAGTTCTACAAAATACGACACATACTAGCACCCCTAATGGTTGTATGTCATATTTTTACCTTATTACCTTTTTACATAAATGAACAAATATTTATGTGATATAATTTCTTAATATAATTAATGTGTTTATTAATATAAAGGAAAAAAAATTATATTTATTTTAGTATTTTTATTTCTTATATATTTATTAAATGAATTCTCATTGAAGTTAGTAAATAAAAATGGTTTAGTAAGTTATTAATACACTAAGAAGTTGGAGCATTAAAAGTACTTTAAAAAATTAACTGTAGTCAATTTAGTACCACCAATTAGTATGATATTTGGCGGCCGTAGCCTAGTGAGCAGAGTGCGTGGCCCCTAAGCTAAAAAGAACCGCGGTAGAAAAGTAACAAGTCAGTTTCTTGTTTCAACCATTTTTTCAGTGCTTATAAAATTTCAAACCTTTCAAAATACACAACAAAAATTGTATTGTTGAATTCTTAACATATGTTGTTTTGGGAACATTCAAAGATATTGAATGATTTACTATAAAAAGGAAATTTTTTACATGAATTCAGCCAGATAACTAAATTCTTTTTTTAATTAAAGACATTGTCTTAACCACTTATTAAAAGTGGTATCGCACAGTATAATACCACAAGTTTGTGAAATAATTAAAATTTTCAAGATTTCTGTATTCTTTTAAGGTCTTTAATATGATTATGAGGCTTGGAACCTACTCTTCCCTTTCATTTATAAATACACTACCAACCATGGGCGTCCACAGGATTTTGTTCCAAGGGGGGACGGTCAAAGGCATAAAGGAATTTGGAATGAACATAAACAAAATGTAGCCTATAAAATGCTATTTACTCGGACTTTTGGTACTAATTTTGTAAACATTATACGCACACTACACCGGCTGACACACGCTTTTACATATGAGAAAATCTAATATATTTTAATGATCATGTAAAAATCTGTCTCGTATCATGTCCGAAAGATTTAAAAATTTTATTTAACCCAAATATGCCCAATGACCTATATTTATTACACCAAAATACTTGTTTACATGATACGTCACGGTTATCAAAGTACTGTTTTTTTGTTCATATACTCAGTACTCATCAATACCTCGTAGGAGGTTGTGTGATTGCATAATTTGGTGCTACTATTTTTGAGTTTTTGAATTACTAATTTGTAATGTTTTGAAAATGACTGAATATGGGGCCACGTTTGTACAAGTGAACATTTACAAGTGAATAAATACTTTATTTTGGTTGAATTTATATTTATGAAGAGTAGCTTGTTAGTGAACGAATATAACGCATGAAAAAATATGCGTGAACGGTTCATTATTGTGTTTTAGTTTTGTTCATGTGATAGCTTAAAGCTTGGTCGGCTTCAAAAACCACTTTTTCAATAAACTTTTATAATCCTATAATAGCACTGTTTTTTATTTCTCATTTGCTTCCAAAATAATATAAAAGTACTTTTAAAAAGATCACGCTCAAGCAATGGGCATATCTGGGTTAATTTTTTTTTCATGTAATATATTTCAGTTATTTTTTGCTAAAGCAAATATTCTTAATAGTTTAATAAATTAAATAATGTGAGGCCTATATCCTTAAATGAAATCGCATTAATTGCTATTGAGCCCCCAGGTTTTCAACTTTTAAAATAAGAATACAAAAATTTCCTAATATTAAGCAAAAGTGCGATTCATGTCACTTCGCAACTGCTTCGTAAGTTCGTATTTCGTAAAAACTAACAAAATGTCACTTTTTTTATATCAACATCGAGATACGAAGTTCGTAACATGTTACGCACTGAATTTGTCTCGTTTGTCGTAAATAAAGCTGCGTAACTTGTACGCTGTCAAACTGCAAATGTCAGCTGTTTTATGCTTCTAATTTTTCAAGCATGTTTCTTGCAAATAAATTAATATGGACAAAACAAATGAATAGCATAAATAGATTTTCACTTGACTTTGATAATCTCTTTTGTTTTGTGTATCATTGCCGTCAAAATAGTGTTTACGAATAAAGTAACGTAAATTCTTATTAAGTGCGTTCATATCAAAAAAGTTACGGAAATAACGATATACGGCTTACGAAAACTTACGAAGTGACATGAATCGCACTAATAAAACTGAGCAAAACAAAATTTTTAGGCCATTTTTTAACTTTGGAAGCCTTAACTCTTAAACCACTTTCGAGGTCAAAATTCATATCATTAAAAAATTAAAAATTTGAGTCGTCGCTATTCTTGAAATGTTCCCCGCATGCTAACTGATCTTTTTCACCGGATCTCACACTGCATTGACACCAATCTACTTATTTCTTTTTCTGACATGAATCAGCTCTAGCAGCTTGCATATCTCTTATCTGAATGATTTAAACAATGTATTTCTTTTTATTCAAAACGTATGAATAAATAAAGAGGTACATGTATATTAGATTTGTTTTGGGTTTCATGCATTTTCTTAACATATTCGAGAACCTCCCTGCAAGGCTGGATTATGAATCCTGGTTTAATATAAGCACGTGACTCGAAGTCCAGTAAATTCTCAAACTGGGTGGGCGCCGCTAAATAACGTGAATTTTAAGAAGTAAAAAATGGTTGTTTTAAATCGAGTTTCTTATTTACATTAATTACAAAAAAAATATTTTGACTATAATAAATTCTAATGTAAAATCGTTTGCTTACCATGATATAAGATTTTTTTCAAAAATTAGTCCTTGATCCAAAATTGGCCAACTTTATTAAATTTCCAAATTTTTTTCTCTCGCTTTTGAATAAAAAGTTTTGCTCTCGCCTAAATCGCTGCAACTTTCTTAAATTTAAATGCTGCAGAATTGTTTGTCGTCTTATTAAGTTTAGGAAAAATTAAAAAAAAAAAATCCAAATTAAATCATATTTATGATATAAAAACGAGTCGACTTTTCTGATAACATTTATTTTCTTATAAAATGTATTCACTTTGTCTTCTACTTGTTTACAATGATTTTCAAGCATAAATTTGCATATCGTCAAAGTATATATCCGTTATTCAATTAACTGCCCCTTCCTATCTAATAATGGATCTAATAATGGAATAATAATGGATATTGATATTCCTTAACATTCGTCAATTTCTCGTAAGAACACCATCGTAATTTCCTTCATTACCTTCGTAGTATTTACTAAAAAACTCATTCGTAGGTAGACCGTACTCATTATTCGTAGAAGGAAATTTTAGTTGAGTTTAAAAAAATTACAACTGAAATCGTTCAGACTGGTTTGTATTACCGAATATAAGGAAATGTGTGATTGCAAGGTTGCCGTAGCCTACTGGAAGAGAACGTGGCCCATAAGCTAAAGAACTGCAGTTCAAACACCAGCTTAAAAGAATTTTTTCTTCTAACTATGTATTAGGATCATTCGTAATTGTATTCCTACAATATACATATAGGAATAAAATATTTGAAATGTGTACCAAACTACGTCCATTCTACGAATTCTATTCGTGGCTGAAAATTACGAATGCAATTTGTAGAAAAAATTTTTAATTTAAGAATACGTATTGAAAAGAGTCTGTGAAACAAGGGTAAATGAAACGGTATCGTTATTAAGCTGTTTTCATATTAAGTGTTTTTTCGCGATTGAGACACAGCTCTCAAATTTTTTTTGGGAAAGGCTGCCTAAAAATACTGAATATTTAATAAATAAATGTTAAACTGAAATACTGAATATTTAATAAATAAATGTATTTAAATACATACAAAATTCAGTATTTTTCAGCCGCTTCTGCGAAAAAAAAACGTGAGAGCGGTGTCGCTATCGCGACAAGAATGCGTAATATGAACACGGCCTTACAGCAACGGGTACAACATACTATTTAAAAATTAATGGTTTAGCTCAGCTTTATTTATAAGTTAACCTAAAAAATGTATTTTTGTATTGTCTTCAAAATATACTAAATACATAATAAACATATCTTTATATGAACTAAAACAAGCCGTGGGTTACAAAATATTCGAAATCGACTTTTTGACTGATTATGATACGCCTAATCAAAATACATTGCAATGGCGAGGGGAGCACGTACAGGAGAGACCGCAACATCACACGACGTTGCTGGCCAATCAGAACGTCTGTTGCCACCGTGTGAGAGAGATATTGCAGCAACATGAAACTAGGCCGCCAGCAGCCAGAGGACTATAAAAGGGCCATCTGAAGAGAAAGATCAGCGAGTTCTTACCAACCACCGAGACGAGAAGACGTGTTCAGCTCCGTCTGTTCCAGTTAAAGTTTATTTAAAAGTAGTGAAAAGTAACAACGTAATATAAAGCAGCTGTTGGGAGAAAGAACGTCGACAGAGGCAGCGGCAGAGATCATCGATTATACAGGCAGAACGAAAGAACGTCGACAGAGGCAGCGGCTGAGATCATCGATTATACAGGCAGAACGAAAGAACGTCGACAGAGGCAGCGGCAGAGATCATCGAGTATACAGGCATAGTATAGACGACACTGACAGAGGTCGCCTGAGACGTAACGACTGAGAAAGTCGCAGCATCATGCAGAGTGTATCCTTTGATTAATTTGCTTAACGAGTATATTTGTTTTATTTCTTATGTTTTAGTGCCATGGTATCTGAATGGAGAAAATTAGTGTCGTTTGGAATCAGCAAAAACTATTATCGCGTAACGTTAATTTCTAATCATAACCGAATCTTCAATTCGACTTCGGCCTGAACTGGGATTTAATAGTCGTTTCATCGCAACCAGTTCCCGCCATAACTTTACAAGTATTAATTTATTTTAGTATCGCCTAACCGAATCTTCAATTCGACTTCGGCCTGAACTGGGATTGAATAGTCATTTCATCGCAACCAGTTCCCGCCACAAATTTACAAGTGTTAATTTATTTTAGTATCGCCTAATCGAATCTTCAATTCGACTTCGGCCTGAACTGGGATTGAATAGTAATTTCATCGCAACCAGTTCCCGCCACAAATTTACAAGTGTTAATTTATTTTTGTATCGTCTAACCGAATCTTCAATTCGACTTCGGCCTGAACTGGGATTGGATAGTCGTTTCATCGCAACCAGTTCCCGCCACAACTTTACAAGTGTTAATTTATTTTAGTATCGCCTAACCGAATCTTCAATTCGACTTCGGCCTGAACTGGGATTAAATAGTCGTTTCATCGCAAATAGTTCTCGCCACAACTTTACAAGTGTTAATTTATTTTAGTATCGCCTAACCAAATTTTCAATTCGACTTCGGCCTAAACTGGGATTGAATAGTCGTTTCATCGCTACCAGTTCCCACCACAACTGTACAAGTGTTAATTTATTTTGGTATTGTCTAACCGAAACTTCAATTCGACTTCGGCCTGAACTGGGATTGAATAGTCGTTTCATCGCAACCAGTTCCCGCCACGACTTTCTTCCCTTATTTCACAATCCCACCCTATAGTTTCACTGCCATTGTCTCCGTGCAGAAATTACGTTTGTCAACAAGGATATCTGCTTAGTAGGACTAATCAAATCTATACTCATTCAGATAAACTGAGCAATTAATAGATAACGCATTATAATTAATCAATGATTTAAGTTTATCTTACTAATTTTAATAGTTTTTTTGGATTCATAAGCTACCCATATAGTCTATGATTTGTATATTTACTCGAAAACGTAGGTTAAGAGATCATTGAACAATAAAGCTATTGTAACGTGTAACAAGCGAGTGTTTTGACTTGGTGCCATAATTAAAAAAAAATAATTGTCAAGAACCCTGGTTTCGGCGAGCGACATCCCAGCATAGAAGGTTCCTTACAACATGTTTCGCAAAATTTTACGCTTCCACAACTTTAAAGGACGTTTTTATTCACAAAATTCTCAAATCCCTAAGTTTAAGCGCAACTTACAATTAAGAAAGCTTTTTGCTTCTCTCTTAAAATTTTTAAACTTAAAGTTACGGTTTTTTGATTTAATATGAATAATATATAAAAAAATTTTCCCTCCTAGGGGGAGCGTTCCCTGTGCAGCAAGCGACCCCCTGCGGGCGCCTATGCTACCAACAATAAAGAAATATTTACAAATTCTTTCAAACAACATAACATTTATAAATGAACCAAGGAAATATTTTTCTAAGTGTATGCATTAAAAGTAAACAAGAGACACCAGAAAACTTGCAGTAAATGGCATCAGAAAAATTTAGCGCAACAAAAAAATATCTGCAAGCATTGACAAAAACAAAAAAATCACAAAAACTACCAAAAAACAACGCCAAAAATCTTAAAGGAAAAGAAACAAAGAAACAAAAATGAAATATAAAACAACTGAAACAAGTCTGTGTTTAGAAACATTAAGAAATAAGAGACTGAGAAAAAAAGTAAAACAATACAAATTATGGCAGTCTATGTTTTTCCACCATCTTGTTTCTTCTGTTTTCATCCTTGTTGCTGAGTAGTTTTTGTTTTGTGTTATTTCCTTTTCTTATTGCAAATCTTCTTAAATGTGCTGCTGTAGTTACGAGTTTTTGTTGATGTCTTTGTTGTCATTGTTTTTTTGGATGTAGTGTTATTTTTGTTGTTGTTGCTGTCAGTCAGTGTCTTGTCAAATGTCAGTGACTTTTCGAGCATTTCTCATTGTTGGCGTTATTAGTGTTGTTTTTGTGCTACTGTTCTTTCATCCACATTTTGTACTCGGTGCTGCCAATATCAATGCACTTTGCTTGTTGGCCACTCGTTTTGTTGGCTTCTGGCTTTTGTAGCTTTTCGTGTTTGTTTTTTTTTTCTTATATTATTCGTTGGGGCTTAAGTGCCTTAAGGCTAAGGACATTCTTAATTTTGCTTTGGTGATAATAACAAAAGCAGCAACAACAACAACAACAATAACAACACATTCACATCCTTTGGTACCCACTCACATGGTTTATTGTGTTCCTAAGCAAAATTATACACAGAAACGCACTCTAGGGAAAATTTTAACATGTTTTAACAAAACTTTTTGCTATGTAAATAGAAAAAAAAACTACTATACACATATATTTAATTTCATTTTCGCTCTCCATAAAATTTTTAAGCTAATGATTTCTAAAATGTTTTTGCAAATGAAAAACTTTTTCCCATCGTCATCACTTGTTGTTTTTTTTCTATGTAGTTAAACTATTGGATTATTTTCTTTAGCAAAACGCCAAACTTTTCAAATGAATGCTAAGCGTTGCACTTTGCGTCAAAAGCTCTCAATTTGAAATTTAAAGCTCTTATTTATTTATGACATTTTGTAATTAATATGTTCACAGAAGTGTCAGAAGTTGCAGTGAAATAAGTTGAACTAAATTTTATGACTTTTCCAAGTGAGACAAATAAAAAGCTGCTGAATATTTAACTACAGTTTTATGTGAAATGATGTTTAAATCATTGATTCAGCGAATTCGGGGATAATATTGACGTTTTATGTTTATAAATTATAAAAATCTAATAAATATCTTTATATATGTATATTAAGGTTCCTCGACCGCCATAGAAAAAAAAGTTGTCGATGCCACCGACTAAAAATTAACCTTGATTTATCTTATGACGATTCCTAAAACATTTTGGCTTTTACGATTACCGCCAGTGAGCTAAACCATTTTGAAATAACCTCAAAAAATCATGTTTTTCGTAAAAATATTGGCTGGTGTAATAGTTGTAAGAAAATAAACTGTCAGAAATTATAGGTGTTTATTTTATAAAAAATATTTTAGCTTTTATATGTATCTATTTAAAAAATTCTGAATCATGAATCAGTGCTAGCACTCAAAATCTTTCGAACGATATCTTGATAGTGAGGATCGCATTCGAATTAATGAAGATATTTAAATTTTATTAAAAATATCTTTAAAAATATACACGAAAAACAGCATTATCTTTAACCCAATTCCAAAAATTTTAAAATTTTTGATGCAGTTTGGGAGAACTTTTTCAGTACTATTATTTCTGAGTGATTGGTTTTTTAATAACCACGTCAGCCGAAATTTCTACGAAAAACATGATTTTTGGATGTTATTTCACAATGGCTTAGCTCACTGGGGGTTATCGTGACAGCCAAAATATTTTGGGAATCGTCTTAAAATAGATCAAGGTTCACTTTTAGTCAGTGGCAATGGTAACTTTTTTTATTGAGGCATCTCATATTATATATTTTATATATTGTTCTGTTCTACGTGCATATGTGACTGAACTCCTTCTACAGGGCTGAAACGATTTTGATGAAATTGTTTGGGGAGGCAACGAATAAGTAGATCACTATAAAAGAAGACTTTATACAATCCAAAATGTTCGTCATTACTTAAGACACACAACTGCATTCTTAGAGATAAATGGGGACGTTCAAACTATATAGAAATTTTTAACAAAACTAAGTTTTATTAATAGTCTGGTATAAAAAAATAGATTTTTAGCCGTAACTTTTGATTGGAAAGAGATATTGGGGTCATTTTTTCACATATATTATCTTTGAGACTTGACTTTTTTGTAAAAAATATAAAAACAACATTTTGGAAAAAATAAATTTCGCGAAAAAAATCAAAGGGGGCACCTTGTTGTTTTGATGACAAAAACAGTAAAATAATTTTTGCGCTTAGCTGGAAAAATTTTTGCAAATAAATGCTATGTCATATGAAAGGTAGCCAGATGTGCAATTTTTAATTGATTTCATTTTTACAACAACAACAATTTTTGAGTAAAAAGTCAATATTTTGGACCTTTTTTGACATAATCATAAAACATATATACACTGACTTAATGGTACAGTTCAACCTATTTTTGTAAAGTGATTTTATTGAACTTTTGAACAAAAAAAATTGGAATGAAATATATTAATGGACAGCGGAGATATTTGCATCGAAAGACCAAACTTTGATTTTCATGTCGTTTTTTTCTCATTCTTAGGTAACGATGTTTTATGAAAAAGTCGTTGTACTGAAAATTTCTCCAATTTTGAAGATATGTGAGTGTTTTTGATGTCAAAATAACAAAAAATTTTTAAAATGAAATACACAAAAATCTCCGATACTAAAAAGTTTTATAATAACAAAATTACCGTTAGTTGAAAAATTTCAGAGGGGGCGTGGCAAAAACTAAGTATGTAACATTTTAAGTTGGGATAAACTTAATATGTGTACCTAGTTTGAGCGAAATCCGTTGAGCCGTTTAGATTTGTATAAAAGCCAAACAAACAAACAAACAAACAGAAAATGAGTTTTATTACTATAGATTATATATTAAAAACTTCAATATTCAAGGAATACTTTTTTTATATTAAATATTTTTCTTATATGTTTGAAATAGCATTTTTTTCTTTTAATATAAAAATATATTTGTAAAAAAGTTAAATTTTCATATTGACACCCAGTTTCGGTTTCGGCCGAATATAATAGAATGGCCGAATATTCAGTTTCGGCCGAAATTCCAGTTTCGTTTTACATTTCCTTAATACTATAACAATTATACATAAATTTAGAAATTTATGCAGGAGTGCGAACTTCCTTGGTGTAAGCATAAATGTAGAGAAAGCATGCTTTTAGCAGCGATGCCCAGCGCCTAACTCTTTCCACTCTTTTTACTCTTTTACAACAAGTTCAATATTTTCATGATTGTTGTAATTCGCCAAATTCAGTTTGCAATTTCAGCCTCGCTTCTTAATGTTACTGTTTTTGTTCTTTCGAACCATCGATAGCTGTTCTGCGTTTGCATGTTGTTGTTTTTGTTATTTGGCACCATCGATCGCGGCTGTTTTGCACTGTTTTTGGCATTTGCATTGTTGATGTTAGCAGCATGCGTCGTATTCTTTATATTTTTCGTTGTGCGAATACACATTGAGAAAAAGTTATTGAATATTTGCGTGGGTGCTTTTTTATATTGCATAAGAATAAATTATTTTTCAAGGGGTTATTATACCCTTGAAAAATGGTATGAAATTTGCCAATTTTTTAATTTTAATAATATAACAGTTTAGTTAATAACAAAACGGTAAGATAATAAAAAACATAAAAAATTAAGGTTAAAGCAAATACAAATAATTATAAAATTAAAAAATGAAAAATGTATTATAATAAAAAATTCAGGAAAAAAACATAAAAAAGGAAGTGAAAAAAAAAACAAAAAATTAACAACTATAAAACAAAAATTAAAAAAAAGGATATCTGAAAACCTGCACGCGGTTAAGGCTGGGTAAATCAGAATGTATTCTGACTAGCAAAAAACATTTCGAATTACTTGATTCATTATTTTTACAGTGTACATATAAGTTCGTGGACTCCGCCAGCACTTGTGTTATTGATAATTCCTCATTGCATTCAGATTTAAAAATGTTTCTGATGTTGTTGCTTTCTGTTGTTTTGCACTCTTCAAATAATTTTCGTGAGCATCGCTGCTTTTAGAATAATAGGATCTGATTGCATTTGTAGTCCAAGTTAAAAAAAAATATATCTCTGGTAACGTATTTATTCAGATTCTATTGCATTGTTATCGAGTTAGCTCCGTTACATTATTAATTGCGGGGTTGTTTCGATGGATATGAAATAATGTCGTTAATATCATCTGATTATGCATTTAATTGAATGACATTACATTATGTGATCAAAACTAATCCTGATTATAAACATATGAAGTCTTCCTCATTTTTTACTCATTTGAGTACAATCTTAAAAAAACAAAATTAAAATTTGAAAAAATTAAAAAGACATATTTTTGGTACTATACTATAAAGGTATAACTTTGTCAAATATTTACTAAAATCGGAAGCATCAACCCATATGCCAATATTTAATCGGAGTTACCCATATAGTAAATTAAATATAAGTTTAGTTTATGATTTCGGAAAAATACCGAATTACCAATTTGGTTACATGGGAGATAATTGAATTGTATGGTCGATTTGGTTTAAACTTTAAACACCAAATATTTCATGTCACAAAAAAATTATATAAACTAAATTTCATCTATCAAGGATCAGATTTACTACATGTTTTGGTTCACTGTATAGTCTATAGACCGTATTACCTTGTATAAAATAAAAGTAAACCTACTTTTGACACCGTCTCAATCGTTAGTCATTTTAATGATATTTTCGAAAAAACAATGTTCATTATATCCTTGGTGTTTCTTGTCTGCTCCGAAAAATTAAATATATATGCGTGTTTCTTGATTTTTTGCAAATTTTCTTTGATTCTTCTTACCTCAAATTTTTTTCTAGGCTAATCACCTAATCTATTTCAATATTTTTACAATGACACAAAACGAAAGCTCACAAGATGAGATAAGAAAGATTGAGACGGTGTCAAAAAAAGGTTAAATTTGGTGATACGCTCCAATGGACTCGTTACACTGTGAGCCGTAAAATCAAAGAATTTAACATGTAAAGTATGTGTGTAAATCGAGAGTTATCCATCCAGCCATTTAGTTTTGTATTCGGATCAAACAAATAAAATATGATACAAAATTTTATTATTTTAAATTTTTAAAATAGATCAATACAAATAAATAACCATTGCTTAAATAACCATTGCACATTAAGCTATATAGTAAGCAGCGTTTAACAAAAACCGCTTCTGACGACATCCAAAAGAAATATAGCACAGGATAATGAAAAAAAAGACAAATCCTTTTAATTACACCCATTTTATCATAAAATAATTAACCAACCTTAATATCCGGTATCATTATCCGCCACAACAACAAGAAGCAGTCATAAAAACTGACTGACACCAGCAACATGTTGCTGTCAGTTGAACTAACAACCCATTCACCCACCAGCCCAAGCTGTCAAAGAGTCTTAAGAAACACTTAAACTGCAGCAAACCTCGAACTTTCACCAACAACATTCAGACAATATACAAACATAATATAAGCAACATAAAAATAAAAGAAATATAGTAGAGAAAAAAATCAAAATGGCGCCATTACAAGTTCTTAAACGTCGTTGTGGTAACCTAGCTAAATTTAACGATCATTACGATAACCATTAAGTAGAATGGCGACAGAATTCTACTCTGATGATTTGAACCATTAGATAATGTTGACAATCCAAAAAAAAAACAGTGCTATTTCCGATGACAGACAGGGTTGCCAACTTGGCAATTTTTCAACTGATCTAAATATGATGGTCTGTCAGTTGATGTCAAAAGAAAAAAATAGAAAAATTTAACAAAACAAGGCAAAACAAAACGGAAAAGAGTAAAAAATGTTTAAAAAACTAAATATATATATACCAAAAATTGCAAAAAGATGATGCAGAAAAGAAATTGCAAGCTCATCACCATTGACTGGAGCAGCAAAAGCAATAACAGTGACAACAGCAAAAACAATAACAACCATCATAGCAGCATTGTCAACTGCAGAGTCATTGGCTCATTTTGAAAAAGTCGCAGAAGATGTTTTGTAAGAAGCTTGATAAAAAAATTTAAGGAAAAACATGCGGTGAATAGAGTCATCAGCAACCAGTCTTCACTCAAATCTTAAAACATACACGTACACTCAAAAAATATGTGGACTTTAATATAAAAAGTATTAATTTATACCGAAATTTTTAAGTATATTTAAAATACATTGCAAAAATATTAGAGTAATTTACTTTAGCTGTTCTATTTTTAACATAAGATCAGAGCGAAGTATGGAAAAATCTAAGGAATTATTAAACTTTTCTAGAAAATATCGAATCAATAATTTGCTTATACTTTTATACATTTACTAACTTAGGTTTAAGAAATAACAAAAAAAACCTTCTACTAAAAAAATTTCACACAATAATTTTTTTGAATCACTTTTTCGACCGCTTGGTACCAAATAAAATAATAATCATTGATCAGATGATAAAAATGTTCGCTGGGTGTAAGCCCTTTCTGCCTAACAGATTGATGCGGTGGCTTGATCCTCCCATCGTTTAGTTTCAGTCCTGTGGGAACAGTACTTTGTAGAGAGAGGGGATTTATAACTATTCTTGCCAGACCATTGTGCATGTTTAATTTTATGACCCACCTTGATACAATTTTATGAATTACCAAAAATATGTCTTTGTAATTAGTTCAGATAATTTTAATTTTTTTTTTATGACTGTACTCAAATGAGTAAAAAATGAGGAAGACTTCTTATGTATATAATCAGGATGATTTTAGATCACATAATATAATGTCTTTCAATTAAATGCATAATCAGATGATAACAAAGCAATATAATATGAACGTTACTAGATATATATTTTTTTTAACTTGGACTACAAATGCAATCAGATCCTATTATACTAAAAGCAGCGGTGCCCACGAAAATTATTTAAAGAGTGCAAAAAAACAAAAAGCAACAAAATCAAAAACATTTTTAAATCTGAATGCAATGAGAAATTACCAATAACACAAGTTCTGGCAGAGTCCGCGAACTTATATGTACACTGTAAAAACAATGAATCAAGTAATTCCAAATGTTTTTTGCTGGTCAGAATACATTCTGATTTACCCAGCCTTAACCGCGTGACGGTTTTCAGATATCTTTTTTTTAATTTTTGTTTTATAGTTTTTAATTTTTGATTTTTTTTATTTTTTAGCTTTCTTTTTTATGTCTTTTCCAGAACTTTTTATTATAACACATTTTTTTCAGTTTTCAATTTTATAATTATTTGTATTTGCCTTAATTTTTTTATATATTTTTTTATCTTCCTGTTTTGTTATTAACTAAACTGTTATATTATTAAGATTAAATTCTTTTTAATCTTTTATTATCTATGAAAAAATAGGCAAATTTCATGCCATTTTTCCAGGGTATAATAACCCCTTGAAAAATAATTTATTCTTATGCAATATAAAAAAGTACCCACGCAAATATTCAATAAATTTTTCTCAATGTGTATTCGCATAACGAAAAATACAAAGAATATGACGCATGCTGTTAACATCTACAATGCGAATGTCAAAAACAGTGCAAAACAGCCGCGATCGATAGTGCCAAATAACAAAAACAACAACATACAAACGCAGAACAGCTATCGATGGTTCGAAAGAACCAAAACAATAACTTTAAGAAGCGAAGCTAAAATTGCAAACTGAATTCGTCGAATTACAACAATCATGAAAATATTGAAGTTGTTGTAAAAGAGTGAAAAGAGTGGAAAGAGTTAGGCGCTGGGCATCGCTGCTAAAAGCATGCTTTCTCTTCATTCATGCCAAGGAAGTTCGCACTCATGCATAAATTTCTAAATTTAAGTATTATTGCTATAGTATTAAGGAAATGTAAAACGAATGAAGTGTCCAACCGAAACCGGAATTTCTTCCGAAAGGGAATATTCAGCCATTTTATTATATTCGGCCGAAACCGAAACTGGTTACTTATACGAAAATTTAACATTTTTACAAATAAATATTTTTATTAAAAGGAAACAAATACCATTTCAAACGTATAAGAAAAATATTTAATGAAAAAAGTATTCCTTGATTATTGAATTTTATAATATATAATATAGTCAATGAGTTAATTTTTTTATTTTATTATTTATAACAAGATTATTGCATTCTTTATATCTTCTGTACACACTCAAAACAGTATGTACCTACAATGTACAAATTTATAGAACTACAAACCAAAGTATCAAAGGTTTCGTATTATAAGAAAATAAATATTTCGTTTTCTCTTCCTTAATTCCACACACACAGAATTCGTGTGTAAAACCTATAAAACTTCAATATTCAATAGAGATGATAAAATCGAAAATGATAGTATAGAACGCTTAAAAATAATAAAAATGTTTCGCGTTTACACGATAAATCAAGTTATAGACCAATTCATCATTTTTGTTTTGCATCATCAACTCATTGTAAATATTTTTATAAACAAAAATTATATTTTTCAATCAAATGCCTGATGCAATAGATTTGTACCAAAAGTTTCGGTTTCAGGGTACGGCCTTAATGAGGTAGAATATCCGAAACTGACAAAAAGGGCTGAAAGTGGCCGTAATCAAAACCGAATATTCGGCCGGACACTAAACGAATGTCATTAAAAAACCGTTTAGTTCCAGCATATTTTTTCTAGAATCATTTTCTTATGAAAATATCTTGTTTGATCAAAATAAATAATTTCTTAAAACAAGAAGATTTTATTTATTAGTAAAAACTTATTTTCTGGTGAAGACAAAATTTCTTAATGCAAGTCAGGCTCGTAGTCTGGGTTTTTAAATACTTGGGGGGATTTTGATCACAAAACTGTATTGGTGCTAATATGATACACGATTAAAAGATTTAGACTTATAATTCAAACTTTGAATTACAGGAGTTTTGATCCGAAAAGTACTATTTTTAATCCCTATTTTATGGGCCGAATAAACGACACAAATTATTTGCGCAAGTCTGAGCTTGTGCAGTTCAGTTGTGCCGTCTGTGACCGATATGTGCAACTGGTTGCGTAAAAATCAAAATGATTTTGATATTTACACAAACTTTCCCCTCTTTGCATTGCGCAAAAATTTGAGTCGCTTATTCGGCCCATAAGTTTAAAATATTTTAAAAGTTAAAGTTTTAAGTTTTAGTTTAAGATGTAGACTATTTTTGGGCTACGAATTTACATTAAGGTTTTGTCTGAAGAAATAGTTAAAAACAGGTTTTAAAAATTTTTAAATAAACAGAAAAGTTTATAAAAAAATCTTATTAATAAATAAATAAATCGTAATAAAGCAAATTAAACGAAACTTTGTTATCAACTGCGATGAGTGGGTAAGACATTGGACCTGCAGGTGAGAGGACTTGGGTTCAAATAAGGAAATGGTAAGGAAATTTGATTTAAAGTTAATGTGTTTATATTTTTTTTGCTAACATGCATACTCAAAATTTAAAATTTTTTTCAGATTAAAAAGTAATTCTTTTTGGATTAGAAAATTTTTGAACCTTTCCTTGGATAAAAATGTAATTTTTTTTTGTGTTGTCCTATATGTAATCCAAAAAAGTTTAAAATTTAGTCCAAGATTTAGTCAAAGAAAACTAATATAGGCTGTGCGGACCATAAGTGCAAAGCTATTCGATATCGCAAATTTTAGCTGTATGGGAGAAGTCACGCCCCCTTTTCATCTTTTAACCTTGTTTGAGTGGAAATCTACCTCTCAGCCAAATATCGCAGCAATTGGTATAAAATTTTCGGAGGTGTGTGATATTTCCCATAAAAGATACAAAATGACCATACAAAAAGCTTTTTCGGGCTTTTGCAATTTTCCAAATTTTCCACACACATTTTTTCAAATTTTTCTTCTTATACAAACCTTGTTCTTACAAGAAGGAACACAACGAAAAGAAAATCAACTAAATCGGTCCAACCATTCTCAAGTGATGAAACGTCATACATGTGGCAATTGATTTTTATATATATAGATTAAAAAGAAGACTAGTTTTTGCTTATCAATTGTAACCCTGCAGTGTAAGACTAGTCAGCATTAAAACATGAGTAGTATTTATACTAGTCAAAACAAACTAGTTTATATTTTGTCACGATTTACTAGTTGCAAAAGTAGTTTAAACCCAACTAGTTTTTGTCAAGTCACATTAAACCAGTTGTAAAACTAGCCAAAATCAAACTATACTACATATTATCAAAATCAACCAGTTCCAAAACCAGTTGGAGCTGGGTACCCCATTGGAACAAACTAATAATAAACAAATTAAAACATATAAAAACTAATTTAAAAACATGTAGTTGATAAACTATCTTGAATTTTATTAATGCGACATATACTCTTATTTTTAAATGTTTTTATTGCAACTTTGTAGTAGATTAGAACTTAGTTTATATATACCATAAACATGGTATTTCATCAAATAGCTTTAACTTTAGCCTTTAGCTAATATTTTGTTGTAAAAATATATGTTCTTTGAACCTATGAACTATTGAAAAAATATGAACCTATGAACTAGTTTTAATTCGATAATTACTATATTGGTTAAAAACTAGTCACAACCCAACTAGAATTTTACTTTACATAAAAAATGAGTTGTTAACTAGTTAAAACCTTATCTATAGTAAGACAATTGTCTTTTCCAATGACATCACCACGTAAAAAATACCAGTCGGTTCTATGAGAATAGGACATAAATCGAACTAGTTGTTGGATATTTCCAACTAGTTGTTGACTGGTATAAATCTAGTTGATTACACTGCAGGGAATCTATTCTTTGAATTTTTACATGATTTTAATTATAAGCCATTTGATCAAGTAAGTTTTAAAGAAGCCAACAACAACAACAAGAAGACCAAAGACACATTGCTTGTGTTCATAAAACACAAAATGTACACAACATGTTGAGTAAGTAATCGGTATCAACTACTACTCGGTTGATCGGTTGAAATACGGTATCAACTACTTTGTTTTCCTGCTGAACAGTATTTTAAATTTTATGTCAGTGCAGTGGTTTTAGAAATAAAATAAATAAAAATTAAATAATAATCAATAAAATTTTTTCAACTGTCAAACTTTCGGAAACTGTTACACTAATCAGAAACTGATCAGTCTCGTTCAGCAAGTACATACTCAACGGTTGCATAACAGTTGAGTAAATTGTGAGTTTTATGAACGCAGCCATTATTACAAAATGCTGATACATGTACAATATAACTTTATTTTAGATCCCTAGCAAATACTAGTAAAAAATATTTTTATACTTAAGTTATTTTGTCCTGTTTTGAATTCATCAAAAAGTCTTAACTTTCTAGCGTAGAGTACTGGTGGTAAATTATTACTAAACAAACTATGACAATAAAACTTGCACCAAAACGTCCCAGAATAAAAACAAAGCAGGCCTGCCGATGGAAGGATGAAGGTTATGTGGTAGTGAAAACTTCATCTTTACTTCTAAAATGTTTAATGTTTGCTAAAAATGCAGAATTAATGCCGTGAGATGAATGCAGCATAACTTCCTTGAGCAGTGCTGCTACGGTAGTTTATTTGGCAGACATGCCGTCCTAGGACATGCCCATAGAAAAAAGATATAAGCTGGTATGGACCTGACCTGAGCATGTGTGCTGATCTTCCGAGGCATGTTTTCGGCAGACATACAGCAGAGCTCCTTTTTCAACTGGAAAATCTAAAATTTACTTAAATATTTCAAATAATTTTACTACATTTTAATTGAGTTTTTTTAATTTGAATATATTATTCTTTTATGGTGCGACGTTTGTGCAAACAGGGAAATAATACGACATTTTCATTATCTTAGTATGTATAATAAAATGTTTCATTATTCTATATTTAATGGCGTTTTCGTTTCTCGAAAAAATGCAACATTTTTTCTGCCTTTTTTGGAAATTCGGTCGTCTTGAGAATAAAAATAGTGACCTCTAAAATTGAATCGTGTTCTTTTCGCGAAAACGTTGACCTCAAAAGAAGAAAAAAATTCAGATTTCTCAAAGATAGCAGAAAGAGGGCAGAAAAAATGCACCATTTTTTCAAGAAATGAAAAAGCTATAAGTTTCTTTGAGAAAAAAGTCCACTCGTAACATGTTGAACTGTATCTCTTATATTGTAGGTTCTTCGTATTTTTTCTTTTAATATATACTGTAACGGAGAAGACTGTTCACGAATTACTTAAAAAACACAAAAAGGTTTAACTTTTATTATCTTTTATCTATTAATCCAGCAACGAGTGAAAACGAAAAAAACCAAAATATAAGCTGTATTTATTAAAAAGGGATTTTTTTATATTAAACGTGTGAACACTTATGTCTGTCTGACGACAGTTCACGTGTTCCATTGTGTAGTATTTTGTAGGATCACTTCGTTATTTTTTTAGGGCTTGTCTTCTGTTCGGCACATTTTTTAGGAGGAGCAAGATTTCAGGACTAATTTTTTGCCACGCAAGCAAGGATCGTTCCCAAAATTCATTCATTCTGCAAATATTTTACTTTTAAGCATGACCCAAAGTTGTTCGATGAAGTTTATAACAGGGCACAATGTAGGCCAATCTGGAAGTTTAATCCCATTTTCATTTAACCACCTCTTTCTTCTTTTAGCCGCGTGCTTCAGATCGTTATCCAGGATTAAGATATTATCCCGCCCCTGTTCTGACTCAAATATATCCAAATTAAGGAAATACGAGCCTTCCAAAGTATCAATATAATCCTTGGACTTCATTATAACATTGATTTGTCGCAGTACTCCGGCTTACTTGCCTCGAAAGCATACTCAAAACATCATTACACCATCTCCAAATTCCAATGTCTAACAAACTTTCCGCTCTTGAAGGCCAATACCTATATCAACCTAAATCCACATGCGCCCATCTGACCTAAAACAGTTCCTTTTAGATTAATCTGACCATGTTTCCTTCATCGAATCATCAACGTTAAAGTGCTTGTACTTTTTTGCATTTATATCTTTTCTTTCATTTTGGTCTGAATTTTCTTGAATTGGTATTCTACATGAACAAATCTGTTATAAAATCAGAATTACAGATACATTTTTCTGTCTTTTATCAGAATTATATTTTTATTCTCATATATTCACCATATCTTTAAAATTTGTCAAAATAGTATAAAAACACGCCAATTTCCCACAAAGTAACTAAATGAAAACTGTTAGGAAATCCATATATTTATTTGGTAATAATTCTACTTTAGCCCACGCCCCTTTTTTTCATATGTATTTTAGTCTCCTAAATGCAATGGTGCAAAAAAAAAATGTCGGTCTCTTATGGTTTAAGAGATAAAATTTAACAAAATTACGTTTTCCAGGTAAATAATTGTAGTTTTTCTTATATTTCACTACGAAAAACAAGATGCAGGTTGTGTTCAATGATTTTCAGTCTTCTCAATGCAAAAGGTGAAAAAATGTTTGTCTCCTATGGTTTAAAAGATTAAAACTAATTAAAAAATGTATTAAAAATTGCCACGATACCTTCGTAGAAGGGGAAATTAGCTTCTAAACATTTTGGTAGTATTTTACTTTAAGCTAAAATGGCCTTTTTTAAAATTTTTGAAAGTAGTTATACACATACATAATATGGAGGTAAATGCAAAAAGAGCCGCTGACGAAAATTTCAAGTTTTTATAAATTAAGCTGATAGTGAAATTTTTTCCATTTTTCCAACTTCTGACCCCTATAACTTCTAAACTATATGAGAGCTGCCATTAATTTTTTTCAGATTTGGAATTAGAAGCTCTTAATACTTCTGTTCCAGGAAAAATAGTTAAAATAATTAAATTTAAACTTTCTAAAGGAGGCCTTAATAGGTTAAATAGATCTAAGAAAAAATATTTACAAGAGGGCGCTAAAGTAAAATCATGCCTTTATTTGTGTAAGAAATTCAGCACACAATATAATAATAAATGTTAAGCTGAACTTAAATTGAGAGGGAATTTATATTGCTACTTTCTGGAATTCTAAACTTTGCTGCAACTTTGTTGTTTAATTATTAACTCGCCGTGCACCGCCGAACCACGTCAACCGTTTCTGATTCGAAAGATGCTGTTGAATTTACTATGATGTACTATTGTAGAAGTCGTTGTCTTTTCGTTTATAGTTACTACGCTCATTGTTGCGTCTATTATCCTCTCGATTGTATGAGGAACCTTCAGCATCGCCTTCATCATAGTTACTAGTTCGCTTCATCCTGCATTCAACATCTTGTCGTTGGTAGGATGACAATTAGGCCTATTCTGCGGAATCTTTTATGAAAAAATTCTGTTATTCTGTTATGATTTGATATGAAATTTTTGAGCTGTCAAAAAATCTGTTACGAAACCAGAATTGGTAATCTGCACGAAAATCTTTTATGAAATCTGTTATAATCATAGCAGATTTTTAGAACTGTCAACAAATCTTTTACAAAATCTTTTATTTGGTATTCTGCATGACAAAATCTGCTATGAAATCTGTTATGAAACACAACAGAATAACAGATAAATTTTTCAGTCTTTTATCATAACGAATTTCAATAAATTTAATAAGTCAAGCTAAATCAGATTGTTTTGCGTTTCGTTATGTTTAATTTATGAAACAAAGACTTGGAAGACTAAAAAAATAACTTTAATCCGTGTAGTTTTTTTTTAAATTGCATGTAAAATGTATTTTCTTTTTTTGTGCAATCATTTATAATTTTTATAATAGGTCTTTCTAAATAAAAAAATTATTAATATTTGTATGTGTAAAAAATGCAGCATAAAAATTATATAAATGTAGAGCTGACTTATATCTAGAAAGGAATTTATTCTACTTTCTGGAATTCCAGATTTTGCTGCAGCTTTGGTTTTTAATAACGATCTCGGCGTCCACCGCCCCCACTACGAAAGGTTCCTTTGGATTGATTCTACTGTACTATTGTAGAAGTCGTTTGGTAGGATGAGCTACTTTTATCGCCACCGTGCAGCATCTTTGATGTTTCCTTTGGAATTTCCAGATATGGTTACCACCCTTGTACCCTTATCTTAATCAACGCTTACATTATAATCAGATGGTATTGTCTGAATATTAGATCCTGCGCATCCAATAATTATACATACACAATCAGAACGCACATCTAGTTGTTCGGTAGTCATAATTGAGTCCACCACCATTCCTTTGACCACGGCGATCGCGATCATCATGCTCGTCACCCCGTTGCTTTTTTACTTTTGAAACTTGCACGGGCACCTGTCCCTTTCGCAACCACCTTCACCATAACTGCGTCCGTCACGATTTTTATTTTAAACTTGAGCTCCTGCTATCATTGTAAACGGGCTCTGGGTCGTCCTCTTAGTCCGACATTGTTTTAAAACAAGCAATTTAATCAAAATGGATATGCTAGTTTTCAACTAGCATATCAACACATCGACAACTTCAACTTGCGTTGTTTTCTTTAATTTATTGACAGCAATCAGCTGTTGCATAACAGAAGTTAACGGAATTGTAATAGATTTTTGTTTTCGAAGATTGATAACAGGGTACCATAAAAGATCGAAAGGCAGAATACCAATTTTAACAGATCTTTTATGGTCGGCATCTTTTATGATTCATAACAGAAAATTCATAACAGAATAACAGATTTGGCAGAATAGGCCCAAATGCTAGTTTGTAATGCTAAAGCATGGCACTTCTTTAGTGCTAATTTTGACAAAATATTTGCAATTTACATGTTAAAAGCGAAACTTCTTTAACTTGCAATATTTTTCAATTTATTGATAGCAATCAGCTGCTTCATAACAGAAGTTAACGGAATTCGAAGATTGATAGCAGGGTACCATAAAAGATTGAAAGGCAGAATACCAATTTCAACAGATCTTTTATGGTCGGTATCTTTTATGATTCATAACAGAAAATTCATAACAGAATAACAGATCTGGCAGAATAGGCCCAAATAAGTCTTCTTGTAGACAAAACTGTTCACAAACACGTGTTTTCTTTTAACTTAAAAAAATTTGGAATAGAACAGTTACTTAAAAGAAAGTTTGCCATCGTAAATATATATCGTAAATATATAACATGATCGTTTAAAAATGAAAAGGGTTGCCCTATTAAAACGTACATTAATTACATAGAACGAAATTTCTAAAATGGTTAATTTCATTACTTTCGTGAACAGTTTTGTCCGTTACTGTATATAATAAATTGTAAGTTTTCTCCATCTAATTTACTAAAATTTAATAAATAGTGCTTTAGTATGGAAATAAACGCTTAATTTACAATGAAGCAATTTCTCGAAGGTTTTTTATTTGCGGTACGATAATTTTACTTTTTTTTTAAAAAAAAGAGCCTATATATTTTAGCGGAAAGCTCATAAAAGTCACTTACTTGCTGAGATAAAAAACAGCTTAAATGAAAGTACACTTAAACATAATTGTTTTACATATCATTTGTACCCCTTTTTTAAATGCTATAATTCCTTAATAATAATATTTTGTTTTATTTCCTTCTCTCTTTCTGTGCTCCTTTAATTGTCAATGGATTTCTTTTTGTTGTTTTTTTTTGTCTGATGTTATTCATTAAGCTTGAGCTGCTGCTGCTTGACGTTTATTTCTAATCTAATATAATCTGATATAATTCCAAGTAGAGAAACGAGTACAAAGCTAATTCCATTTGCTGCTTTGGGTGTGCGAATGTGAATAGTTATGTGAGAGTGTATGCGAGTGTATCTGAATGGGTATGTGAGTGTGTGTGGCGAATGGTCTTGTATATGTGACAGTTTGCATATCTCGTTTAAGATAAGTTTTTCTCTCTTGTGTCACATATATTCTATCTTATAGTTTGAGCGAGTAATCAAATTTTTTTTTTGCAAAAGATTTCCTTAGTTTCTTTGTTGTTGTGCTAGTAAAAGTTTTAGCTTCGGGGAAATTTCGTATATATTTTTGTTAGTAGTAAAAAAGTTTTTGCCATGTTAGTTTGGTGTCATTGTATGCGGATATTGTGTGGAATTGTTTTTGTTAGGGATTTTTTGTGTTTCCTGTCATGAGCGCAAGTTTTTTAGTAGTTTTTTGGGAGCAACAAAAATATTTAATAAATGTTGAATTCAGTTACTAAGAAATATTTTATTTTATTTTATTTATAATTAAAAAATATTTCGGTGTTTTGTGCATGTAAGGAAATGTACATAAAAGTTTTATGGTACCTTATACAATTGAAGGGCTTATTTAAAAAACGTGATAAATCTCAATGACAAAAACAAATCGATTTTTTTGGCTCGATACATAAATTTATAAATTATCCACTCCCACTGAAGAAATTTAGGCTATTCCCCTATAAATATCGAATCCATGTGTAAAAGTTTATTTGTGCCATTCCATTTTTCATACAAAAATACATTTTTTTTCAAAACTTTAAAGCTGATTACACTGTGCATGTCCAATAGAGTGGTCCTTATTTATAGAAATTGTTGAGCAACCCATTTTTTTGTTTAGACGCTAAGTCTAAAATAAGTCCCTCATTTTTTTTACAAGAACAGCAAAACGTGCCGCTCGGAGCTTGAAGTTTGCACAGAAGCAATGCAACTGAATGAGCATTAGGGCGTATCGAACCACAATTTTTTCGAGTTTCACGTTCTAAGGAATCTCAAAAGTTGCTTAGAGTGGTTGTTTTTGGAAAAAAAGGATGTCTTTCCCTCCCGCAAAGACAAAGTGTCTTTTGAGAAGACAGTAAAAAAATAACGATCTCAAAATGTTTTGTTTTTTTTTTAAGAAAAACTACATATGTCTTACAGCAAAAGTAAAAATAGACTTTCACTAGCAATATCTTGTCAAACGAGATGCCACTCTGGATTTTGTCCTGCGGGAAGGATATTTGAATCTAAAGTACACACGAGATAGCACAGAATTTAACTATTTTACCGCAAGAGATGGAATCCCCAACCGCCAAAATTTAAAAAAAAATATATTTTTTAAGATTAAAGTGCGTTTAATTACCTTTCCATCGGTATTTTAACCATAACACTCGGCTTAGTAGTGATTGAGATATATACTCTAGCAAAAATGGTTTTTTGTGCACCCTGTAACTCCGCTAAAAATAATTCCACAATTTTTAATTTTCCACCTTTAAAATAAGTTTTTTATTTTCTTCAGTAATGCTCCATGCAAAATTTCACCCAAATCGGAGATGGTCATTCCGTAAGGCCGATACGTTCAAAATAAAATTGCTGTTTTATCTTTTTTTTTTCATACGCTGTAGATAATTTTTGAATTTCTACCTGGCGGCACGTGTAAATAAAGTCCAATTTCTTTGAAACTTTTTTTTTATGTGTTTTTTATATATAAGAACAAAATAAAAGGATGCTCAAGAAAAACAAACGAATTTTTTTCTCCATACAAATAAGGACCAGTCTAATGTCCAAATATCAAACAAGCTGGAGACATATCATTTCAGCGAAATTCGAAAACGCTGAATTTAATGGCATTTACCGTTTTTTAATCCTCTGGCCCGTTTTCGAGAAATTGAAGGTTCAAGGTCAAGTACAAGGTCAAGTTGATGCAGTTTTTGCTAGAAAAACTTTTTACTCGTTAACTTTATCGACTTCATGTCAATGAGTGCAACATTAAGAATTACCTGAAAAATAATTCTTTTAAACAATTTAACCCTCGAAACCCAACTTTTATGGTACAAGTTGACCTCATAAATCAAAAAACACATTTTTTCGCATAAAAGCTTTGTACAACCAAAAACAAGTAAGCTTTTTGATGGAAAAATATTCCCCTGATATAGTGGCGCAAAATGAAATTAAAAATTAAACCAAATTAACCAACCTTCTGTTTCCCTAAAATGACCTGAAAGGTATTAACAGCCCTATTCTGGCAACTTGACAAAAGTCAATCAGTATTTTTATTTTTTCTATGTGTTTGTTGTAATTTTATTATTTCAAAACAAAATTTAAAGTTAAAAATAATAAATTTTGATAAAAATTGTCAACTGCTTTTCAGATAGTGACAATTTCATTAAAAAATTTTGTTTTTGAGCCTCAAATTTTGTTTTCAAATAAAAAAATTACAACAGACACATAGAAATTTTAGAAATACTGGGTGATAATTGTCAAGTTGCCAGAATAGGGCTGTAAGATTAGTTTTTCATACAGTCAAACCTAAATCAGAGCGGAAGCGTTTTGTATCTGTCAAAAATTTCTCATGCCCATACGATTTATATGAAGCAAACCATAATAACGCAAAATTTTGACAGAGCGCTAGAAAGTAAAGTTGGCTGCAGAAAACGATGAAATTGGAATTTCTGCAAAAAATTTGTCATTCATCACTATGCCCGCATTCAGCGGAGTCAACAGCTGACAACTGTTGTGTTAAAATTTACTGAGGGCCGCTTTCTCAATGTCCGGTTAAGCACTAATCAGAACTTTCAGAAAATTTTAGATGGAGGTTAGGGCTGCCACCTTAATTTTTACCGCAGTATTGCCACCTAATAATATGTCTTTTTAAGAGTTTTAAACGTCATTCATCAGTGTTAAGGGGTCGCTGATTTTGAATCTAAAGTCAGAATCTTAAAATTCAAGATGGTGGATAGGGTTGCCACCTTAATTTTTTTTAGTTTTATAAATTTGGGGCTGGCAAAAAAAAATAGTACATCAAAAATGGGTCGCTGAATCTGAATCCGTTGTCAGAATTTCAAAATTTTAAAATTTGGAAATAAAAGGGTTGCCACCTAATAATATATATATTCACGAGTTTTAAACGTCATTTATTAGTGTTAAGGAGTCGCTGCTTTCTAATCTTAAGTCATAATTTTAAAATTTGCCAGCCCCAAATTTATAAAACTAAAAAAAATTAAGGTGGCAACCCTATCTACCATCTTGCATTTTAAAATCCGGACATTGAGAAAGCGGCCCTAAGAGTAACAACATATTAAGAAAAAAACATCGCTCACTAAGGTATCGCCACCATAACAGCTCACAAGTGTTGACTCCGCTGAATGCAGCTTGTATGCCAAACACTTTTTGACAACATCTGACATAAGGCCGCCGCTCTTATTTATAGCATCTTTAGGTAAAACGTAGCCTTCGTCTTAAGCTTCGTTCGTTTTCCGACGGTATCGGACAAAATTGGCTTGATGTATTTTTTCCTTGCGTCGTCTTCCACTGTTACGTTGCCTACGTTGCTCAAATACTCTTAACGTGAGTATTTGTCAAAAACATTATTACCAGATTGTAAAAGTTCATCATTTTGCGTAAAACTGACAAAAACCTTAAATATTTTATACTTATTCCAAGCAATATTTAATAGGTGGCATCATTTTTTGCATCAGCTGTTATGTTTGTTTTGTTTTTTTTTTTTGACATATATGATAAATTTTTGCTGCAAATTTGATCATAGTGAAAATTTTTGTGAAAATTAATAATTATAATGCTTTCCGCGATCGCTTTATACATTTTTAATGAATCGGATGCAAAGCAGGTAAGGCAGGCAAATCTGCAAGGCAGGTAAAACTCCAAGATCCAATCCAACTCCAAATTGCTCGCTTGTGGTTTTTTTTTGTGTGCTAAATATAAATTAATTAATTCTAAATTCTTGCATTTCTTAATAAAATAATACTTACGATTTATTTTCAGCAACTTCCGTTTCAACAAGTTTCTAAACGATAAGAAAATTTTCATCGTCTATATTTGACGTTTCGTTTCAACTTTTTTAATACATCAAGCCAAATTTTCACTACAGTTACTTTGTCGTTCATTTCTGAATCAGCTGTTCTCGTTGGGCTAAGAAGTTACTTTTACATCAAGCGAAAACAGCTGACACTCGGCTTTTGAACGAAGCCTTCGTGAAATGCACGTTACGTTCGTTTTACAGAAAGATGCTATTACGGATGAAAATTCAGCGTTAGCGGAAAGCGGCTGGCAAACGCACCGCTTAACGCTCTTATTTAGGTTTCACAGATACAATTTTTTTTATTTTCTCAGATAGATTCACCTGTTTCTTATGCTTCTTCATGTAAATTCCAACAAATTTCTCCTAAAAGATCATTTACTTTTTTACCAGTTTACCAGTGCTCGAGTCTCGCCGTCACCTTATTGACACGTTGTCCATGCTCATCAGATTGGTCTGGGGATTGTTGTCCTAATTTTTCAGCGTGGCTATGCAGGAAATGAATTTTCAGCGGCATTATTACATTTAAACAAGAATGATAGAATAAGAGATTACGCTTTGCGCAGGTCCGTTACTTCTGCTAATCAAGTTTGACAACCAGCTGTTCAGTTGACTACATCACAATATTTTATTTCTTTGAGAAACGTATTGCAATCGGTTATGTTTTATTTAATTATGTATATATCGATGTATATTTGCGAGTTTTTAACTTAAAATTAAAAAAAGAAGTGTGCAGCTGCTTACTGTGTTAACAGTAGAAAACAAATAATTTTCAGAAACCTGAAGTTTGCAATAACTACAAAAATTAAACCAAGAAATTGTAGAAAACGCACACAAACGAAAACAAAAATACGAAAATATTTTAACTTCACAAAATTTGTTTCATTATTTAAAAACTTGGAACTATCATTTATTTGTCCTTTCAATTCACAGGTAAATTAATGGGAAAAAATATCTGGGAATGTTTAAACTACATCAATTAAACTCTTAATAAATATTTTTATAAAATCCAAGTCGAAAAATAATGCTCACTGAAGTTGGTTTCAATTTTTTTTTTTGACTAAGCTGCTTACTGGCTGTAATAAAATAATAGTAAAAATAATGTTTGCAAAGGAGTACTTAATAAATTTTCATTTCTGTGTAGAAATCGTATGCAAAGTGAACGCTCTCCAAAACAGCATTGATATTATGACGTACATGCGCAGAACGACAATTTTGTTGTACTCATTTTCTTGTCTTCAGCGTAATCTTTGTATTCTATCATTCTTGACATTTAAAGTATGGAAAGCGGTATGCATTCTGTCAATGTGAAAGCGCCAATCGTCGGATTGACGAATTCCTAGAACATTCTTAATTGCCGCTTAATTACCCCATGCCAACAACTCATTATGGCGGAGAGCTAGTTTAAATAGCCCATCAAGCGACGAATCATCGAATCATCGGGTCTATTTAGTATTCATGTAAAAAAATGTAACGAAATAAAATTTAAAATCATGTAAACACCAAGCTTCCTTTATTTTCATCCCACTCAACCGAGGAAAAATTCTGCGTAATTCGTTGAACGCATTTCCTTCCGGATTCAATGCTTTTATAAAACTTTTTACTATTCCTAGCTTTATATGAAGCGGTGGTAGCAATACTTTCTCGATTGGCACAAGTGGTATCTCAACAATGTTGTTTCGCCCCAATCTTCCGTCTTCACGTAAAGTCCAGTTCCGCTCGTTCTATTGATCGCTAGCGCAACGGGTGTCCCACAGGCATATGTAACATATACTTTTAGTGTAACCTGTTTGCAATCCTCTTAAAAGAGCTACCACTGCATTGGTAGCCACGCTGAAAAATTAGGATAACAATCCCCAGACCAATCTGATGAGCACGGCGAACGTTTCAATCAGGTTTCACGGCGAGACTCGAGCACTGGTACAGTGGTTAAAAAACTAGATACTCTCCTAGGAGACATTTGTTGGAATCTACACAAAGAAGCAGAAGAAACGGATAAATCTATCTGAGAAAATAAAAAAAAATATGTATGAAAAACTTAGTTTTAATACCTCTCAGGCGGTTTTAGGTTGGTTAATTTGGTTTAATTTGTAATTGCATTTTCTCGAAAACGGGCCAAAAGATTAAAAAACGGTTAACGCCATTAATTTCATCGCCCCGAATTATGCTGAAATGATATGTCCCTAGCTTGTTTGCGAAAAAGTTTCCGATTCATGCACAGTGTTATTTCCCAATATTTTTTATGAGGCATATCATGGTTTTGCAATAAGCCCTTTTATTGTAAAACTAAACTTATGGTACAGATGGGCCTTTAGTTTCTCAGGCGGTAAGAACGGAAATATTTAACAGTATCTTTTCTGCAATTTTTTGTTTCAGTCGATTTTCTTATGACGTTATTTAGCTATTTGGTAATATATAATAACATTTAGCATTGCTTTAATATCATTTATTATTTAATAAATATTTTTTCTTTTGTATTTGAATAAAAGATGACGCCAAAACTGCATCCTTAAAAGCATATCCTAATGCCAACAGTTAATTTCTACATTGCTTAATCTAAAACAAAATATGAAATTGGGTTTTGTTTAAAAACCATTAAGTTAAAAACTACGGGCAGGTATTAATATACACTCGTTTTAAAATACACCTAAGTTTTGGATAATGTAGTTTTTTAATAATTGTTAGTTTTTCTAAAAAAGCTAGTTTTTTTCTTTTCTGGTAGATTCTGTGACAGAAACTGTAATGAGCCGGCAATTCATTGGTAAAGTGCCGGCTCTATTTTTTTAACGTCTCGACCTTCACGAAATTTTTAATTAAAATCTGAAAAATTGTTTGTATACTTTTATTTTATTTAAAAAAAATTATTTTATATTGTTAAAGAACTACAATATTTTTTGTATTAAAAAATTGTGAAAAATCTTGTTTTTTTGGTCTGAAAAACTTGTTACCTACTATCAGCATTTTAAAGCAATTATGAATATTTATCGTATTGGATTTAAAAACCTTTAAAAATATTTTAGAACTTTTTTTATTTATATCAAAATATGTACAAGTATAATACAGTGGCTTGAAATTAAATTGTCAAAAATCGATTTTTTGCGTCTGAAAAACTAGGGACCTACTTTAAGCATTTTATATTAATTATGAGTTTTTATCGTATGCGATATAAAAGCAAATGTAGTTAAGATTGTGCAGGTCGCGTATAAATTAAAGTTTTCTGAGAAAAAAACAAAAAACCAAAAGTGCCTGTAAAACTTAAATTAAGTTAATGACTGGCAACACGCCTAAAATTTGCATTTGGTAATTAGTAATAGTTAAAAGAAGAAGTAAAAAAACGTTTGACTCTTCTCTTCGCTCCCTACTACACTCTCATATTAACACTTTGCTACTTAAATTACAACAAATTCCATTACAAGCATGAACTTTCATAAAAAAAAAATGTAATGTAAAAAATGGTTTTTGAGGTTTCTATCGAGCTTTCGACCTTCCAACTTACTGAACACAATGAAGTCAGCTATGCAAAACGCGTACTGACAACACTCTTACCAACCCCATACCTACCCCATTCCAAGACTATTCTAACCGCATTCTAACCGCCAACCAATGAAGGTACCCTTGATTTCCTTATAAAACGTACATAAAGCAAATCTAACAAAGATAAATTACACAAAAATGGTTTTTCTTCGTCCTTTTTCAAAATTCAACGATTTTTTTGTTAGATTTTAACCAATTTTTTTCAAGCAATATCTAGCAGTATGCCAGTAAGCTTTTGGAAGCTTTTGAAAGGGTTGCCAAGTTGCCACCGGTGAGAGTGACAGCATGATGAAGAATGCGGTTGTGTGTAGAAGAAATAGATAAAATTTACCTAATGGCAGTGCACCACTTTGTCTGTCGTGTGACCCCAGCAAGCGTTCAACACCTGAAACTTAAAATCAACAAAATCAACAAAATCCACAAAATCAACTAAAATGAAAAATTATCAAAAAAAGAAAGCAAAAAAAAAATAGAGGCAAAAGTACAAAAAAAAAAATACTAACTTCCCAAATCCTTTAAAGGTTTACTCACACAAACCACTCAATTTGAATAGCTCGTAGCAAAAGCAAAATGAAAGCAAAAAAAACAAGCAAAATCTACGCTTAGATAAGTAGAGCTACACTTTATCCTTTGTTAGCTACTCAGTTTGTTTATTTGTATGTTTGTTCGTTTAAGCTTTACTGTTTTAATGTTTGGCTCAATGTTGGGTGACGATGCCATTTTGGTCATGTTTATGTACGTGGCTACCTCTTACATCAGTTTACTTTATCGTCATCTATTCGTGCTAATAGCTTAAAACTTATTACAGCTCATTAAGTTGTCTTACCATAGTCATATTATCAAAATTCCTCATCCGGGGGCCAAAAAAGTATTCAAACACAAAAAAGCTTTGTTTTTCAAATTTATTAGGGTTAAGCAGGAATTTATTGCATTTATTTGTAGTAGGTTTAACTGGCATTTTGGGGGTCTGGCATAAATGTCATTATAATTGAATTAAAGGAGAAGAATATTTGTCGATTTATATTTTTGGAAGCTTTAAGGGGGCAGTAAAGTTTGTTCGGTCAAAAAAGGTAAATTTTCATTAATTTTTTATAACATATTGGTATTATAGATTTATTTTGAGAGTAACTGTATTATAATACAACATTTGTAGAATATTTAAAAAATTTTGGTACAAAAATATATAGAAATAACGGATTTATGGCAGTTCTCCGCTGGTGCCTCGAAAAATTTTTTTTGCTGTGACCGCGATTCCTTTGATTATCTGAAATAAAAAAAAAACAAATTGTTTTGATTAGTTACTTAGCTTCTCTCTCAATTGACGACGAGTTTTTTTATTTGATTAGTTTTTAACTTTTTTGCATCACTTTAAAGTTGAAATGTCGATTTTTTGACGGTAAAACATTTTTGTTATAAAGATTGATACTAGTTGAAAAATGTAAAAAAAAATACTCGACGCCACTTGATAGTTATTTGTATGTGGAATAGTGTACAGATTTTTAAAACGATCGGTTTGGTATTTTTTTCGGTGATGTTTGAAATTACATGTTTGGGAAAATCGATTTAGTTTTTTATACTCGAACATCCCAGTATGAGGTCGGGTCGCTTGAAACGCTGTATCTACGTTAGTTTTGCTCCGATTTACTTGTTGTACATTCACAATGTTGTACATTCAGAAAAGCAAATTAAACAAAAATGAAACAAAAAAGTTTTAAAATCTTACCCTCCCCCCTTAAGCAAAAATAATTTTATTGCCGATGTAAATATTAGCAGCTTTTTGTTTTTTTAACTCCTGATAAAATTAAACTTCTTTGCATTTGTACTTGTATTTGTACTATTTTTTATATTAGTGATTAATTATTGGTGATTTGTTTTAAGGCAAATACTTGCGAATGAAACATTACAATTTCAATTTTCAATTTCAATGTAATGAGACTTTTTTTTTAATAATGACAAAAGCGTAATACGGTACAATGTTTTATGCTATACATATTAAAGTTTTTAGACTATAATAAACTATCTAAAATTGAAATGACTAAGCAAGGGATACAAGCTTCATGCTTCGATATAATAGTTGATTAAAACAGGATTGCTGTTAACATTTGTTTGAGTTAGAATTTATGAGTTTTGCTCAATACTCAAGATTGGCTTTTAGAGAAAATAATCTCCATAACTTAAAGCTATGTAACTATATAAAGGGTCCGCCAAATAACTTTTTTTTTTTTGAAAATTCTATAAAAAAACCAGGGGTTGAAAATAAACTGTACGAAAAAACAAACTCTTCATCTGCTAAATCTGCGAAAGCAAACAGCAGAGAGAATATATAAAGGAGAGCAGACATCGAAACATTAACAGAACGTTAACATAAATCCAACGATCCGATTATTAATACGGTTCGAACAATTGGTTGCCAGCGTGCGCTGCCAGCAACAAAGACTCTGCCGGCAGAAGAAAAAAAATCACCACCAAATGCGAGACAAGCAACAACGAAAAACAAAACAAATACTCCAATTGAATTTTATGAATGAAATGGAAACAAATTAATAAACACTATTTGTACTGCTACTTATTGGTATGTTTGTGTGTTTATGCAGAATTTGTTTTGTTCTTTGCTTGACGTTGTTGTTATGCTCTATTTTATGCTTTTGATCGTGTTTCCGATATTTTCCTTGTTTGGCTGAGCTGAAACAAAAGAAATTGGCCAGTTTGTGCTGTTTCTTAACTAAGCCAAATATGAAAAAAGTGAATGTCGTATGGCTTAACAAATTATTTCAATGCGCGAAATAGCGAATATATATTTTATTTATCTATACTTATGTTATATATTTTATCTTTCAATGTATATATTTTAATATTTTATCTATATATGTATATTTTATCCATGTTTTTAAAATTCTAATTTATCTACAATCTTCTGGCCATGCATTTGTATGAAAAATTAAATTTTTTCGAAAATTAAAATTATGACTTTTTAAAAACGTGACGTTTACAATAAAAACCAGCATGTATTCATATGAGTTCGATAGGAGTGCGCTAAATTACCGCGAGTTGATCTTTTTGTTGTAAATTGAAAAACATATGAAAATTTTTGGACTTTTTATATATTTCTCTATTTTTTGCACATAAAGCCTTATTTTGTGCATAAAACTGGTATGCACTTCGTTTGTTATTGAATTGTCCCAAAAGATAAGCTATACAACATAAAAATCGGATAAAAGTTATCAGAGTTTTGATATTTTAATTTTTGAAATAATTTCATTTTTTTCTTATTTAGTAAAAAAAATCTTAAAAAATTCAAATTTGAAAAAATTGCAATAAACTGCTATTGAAATGTTTTCTGAAACAGCATTCAATAAAAAAACAAACAAATTATGTGATTACATTGAATAACTTGGTCGTTATTAAATTTTTTACTAGAAGTGTAACATTTTGTAAATTTCGAGTTAGAGTATTTTTACCAAAAAATTTTAAAAATGCAAAATTTAAAAAATTCGCGGTTGGCTAAAGCATAGTCTTATGCTATTTCAGGCAAAAAATTATAAAAACCAAAATTCAAATAAAAAAGTTATAGCTGTTCAAACTTGATTTTTTTTTCCAAAATGCTCGAAGTGCCTTTTTTGGCATTTCGAACACAAAAAAATTCATAAAAAATTGATATAAATATGTTTCTTATTGAAATGGCTATAGTTAAATCTAAAATAGTTAGAAGAAATTTTAGAGTTCCAGGGCTGCCAACATATCAGACCCTGGTTTTCAGGTAAGAAATATTAGAACTACCCCAAAAACCTACCAATTTTATTTTATGTTTGTGTGTCTGTTCAGAATTTGTTTTGTTTTTTGCTTGACGTTGTTGTTATGCTCTATTTTATGCTTTTGATCGTGTTAAAAATTTTTCTTGTTTGGTTACGCAGAAAAAATAAAAATATAAAAATAAAAAATATAAAAAAATTAAATACAGAACAGTTTAATTTATAACGATATGTAACACTTTTTTTTTTTGGACATCGTCTTCATGATTTTTTGTGTTTAAGACATATTAATTTTGGAAAAGACTTTTCAAAATAAAATTTATTGTTTTAATTATTTTTTAAGTAATCATTAAGCTGATCCACGTGTTTAATTTTTTATTGGAGAGTTTTGTTCGGATATTATATCAAATATAGCCCGCTTATGAAAAGCACCGTTCTGATTCTATGCTAGATGTAAAAATAGTTGTACGATAATCGTAAGCAATTGTTAGTTTTGGTCACGATTGCCTTCACCACAAAAAAAAATTTATTTCCTAAGTCAGAACATCTGACCATTTTTAAATACATAGCTTACTTCCCGATGTTGCAATTCTTCTAAAACTTTGCAAAGTCTTTGCACCAGTGATTCACACTCATCGTTCTAACAATCTTTTTCAGCCTCAATAAAAGGTTTTTCTAATTCTATATTCATATCAACTTAAAATGAAAAGTTTGCATTTACATGAATATTTGTAATAGAAATTTATTATTAAAAAATCCAGGGATCCCGGAAAGACAATCCCGGGATTTAAAGAGGCTTCAATCGGTCGGGATCCCGGAATTGACTTTCCTAATACATACATACTTTATATCTATATTTTTCTAATTCAACGTTCAATTTTTAGCAAAAAAGTCCACTACATATTTGTTGTGAAATTTTAAATATATTTAAGTACGTATATATTTAATAAGTACGTATATATTCAAATTGATAATATCTTAAACTGAAAATGTTGTTTAGTAAAACTTAATTCATTAATCTTATAAATTAAATATTTCATATTGGTTGTTTTGTGCTTATTCATCATTCTTTTGGGTCATTCTTTAACAAACCGAACACCATTCTGACCGCCACATTTTTGATTTGAATGAAATTTTTTTTACGGGCTCTATAAAAGAGACACGTGTTCGAGGATTTTTTTTTTTAAATAGAGGGCGTTAAAAGTTTGAGATTTTCGTGACTTTTGCCTTGGAGACTAATTTTCAAAAATTCATAACTTCGGTTCTGTTTAAGCAAGAGACAACTTTTTTGCATTTTAAGAAAAAAATAGTTTCAAAAATATGTATAAAAAATTTCATATTGTTACACACAATTTCAATGTTTAAATAAATTTTAACCAATCTTACATACCAATTAGCGTGTTTTAAATATAAATATCGTATTTTTCGTCAAATTTTACATAGAAAACGATTTTTATCGATGGAAAAATGATTATTACTATTACAAAAAAATAAAATAAACTCGCGCGGTACCTGACGTCTGTGCGCCAGTTGCAAAGTAAACCTCATATTCTCGCCTCATATCATTGTTGCCTGTATTATAATATAATATAAATTATGTTGTATCTAGGGCTTCCAATTTCGGTACTCAAAAGCAATTTCGGAATTACTAATTAAGAATCCGGGGATCCTGGAAAAAGTACCGGGATTTGAAAAACAGTTAAAAAGTACTTTATTTAACAAAAAGAGAAATCGTGTGCAAGGTATGAAAGTTAGGATATTTTTTTAATAAAAAATTGAATTACAAAAGAAACAGTTTACTTAATTTTTTTATACAAAGTAAATTTATTTTATTTCTTTATATATATATAAAAGACGAAAATATATTATTTTTGATATATATCTATTGTATAATTCATAAAATTCATATTTTCTGGCATAATAATACTAACATAAGAACGGTACATTTTTTGAGATAACTTAAGTCTTTGAAAGGCGAACTCTTTGGTAGAAAAATTTCTAGCCGAAGAGAAATATCTCTCGAACTCAACACTAGTTGGTGGAATTTTTATCAATCATATCAAATGCTTTTTGAAGCATATCACTGCGAGTGCCACCATTTAAATATATTTTTTTTCTTCTTTTTTGAACAATTTAGGTAAATTAAAATTTTTCTAAACGTTTTTAGTCGAATGTTAAATTAAAGTGGTGCATTTTTGCAATTTGAAGGCAATCCCGGGATCCCGAAAATTCCGGAATTTTAGGCCTTATAATCCTGGGATTATCGGGACTGAAAAAGTCCGAGAACCCGGATTGGAGACCTTATTAGTGTGTAAAAATTATGTATAATGAAGGTATAATTTAATTATTATTTAATTTGATAATATTGGTTATTAATAAATCCATCTATTCTTTACTTCAGCTGTTGCAGCAGTTGCAAAACAATTAAAATGCCCAAATATATATATATACATAAGCACAAAACTACCAATATAAAATATTTAATTACTAAAAATATTTCCAGTTTAAGATGTTATCAATTTAATATATACATACTATTATGTTGTATTTATAAAATGTATGTAATAAAAAAAATAAACCAAAGATATGAAATTGTTTATTGAAAACAAAATGCATACAAAAATTTTTTAAGATAGTTTTTATATTTTATTTATTTATTTATTTATTTATAGTACGATAAGAACTTAGTTCTTTTAATGTACAAGTTGGAATAATATTTTTAGGAATAGACAAATTAAAGATTTTCTTAAACCTAATTTAAACAAGTATACTTATTATAAAGTTAATCTTAATATTAAGTAGAAATAGAGAAATCAAGATAGAGTATAAAATTGAAGTAATTAAGAGAGAAGAAAAAAGAAGTAACAATAAGAAAGTATAGATTTGAAGAAAACTGGCGAACTTATTAATCATTAATTAAAAGCGAAATGTTGAAATACGGCAAGTCTAAATCTTGTTATTTCCCTTAAAGCTCTTACATGGCTCGGTAAGGAATTCCAAAGACGAGTGGCATTAATAAAAAATAATTTTGTGGAGTTGAGGTAGTTAAAACTCGGACCAAATCTAATTTTTTCAAACAAATAAGGATAAGGAAATAAGCGTAATAGGTACATAAATAAATATAATATAAATATATTTAATATATAACAACACATATGTGGTAGCTTTTTTTGCATTTTTTTCTTAAAATTAAAAATTGAATTAGAAAAATATAAATATATAGTAGGTTATATACCTACTATATTAATTTTAGTAAATTTTTGCAATTAATTATGATCTATTCTTTGATTTTAGATTATTATAATTCACAGATATATAAAAAGAATTTAGAAGTAAATATAGAGAATATATATAGTAATATCTATATATTCTTTATTATATATATATATAATATAGAATCTATATACCTATAAAATAAAATATTTTTCATATTGAATTAATTTGTTTAGCCAAAACGCCACTCACTTATTTCATATCTCACTTATTTCAGCTATGCGTATCCAAAAAAGAATGATTTGAAACCCGATCAAAAGATAAAAATAGAGCATAACAACGACGTCAAGCAAAGAACAAAACAAATTCTGCATAGACACACAAACATAACATAAAATTGGTTGGTTTTTGGGGTATTGTTAATATTTTTTACCCTTGAACCAGGGTCTGATATGTTGGCAGCCCTGGAACTCTAAAATTTATTTTAACTAAAATCAGAAAATTTTATATTGTTGAAGCCATTTTCAATAAGAAACATATTTATATAAATTTTTTATGAATTTTTTTGTGTTCGAAATGCCAAAAAAGGCACTTCGAGCATTTTTGAAAAAAAAAATCAAGTTTGAACAGCTATAACTTTTTTATTTGAATTTTGGTTTTTATAATTTTTTGCCTGAAATAGCATAAGAATATGCTTTAGCCAACCGTGAATTTTTAAATTTTGCATTTTTGAAGTTTTTTTGGTAAAAATACTTCAACTCGAAATTTACAAAATGTTACACTTCTAGTAAAAAATTTAATAACGACCAAGTTATTCAATGTAATCACATAATTTGTTTGTTTTTTTATTGAATGCTGTTTCAGAAAACATTTCAATAGCAGTTTATTGCAACTCTTTCAAATTTGAATTTTTTACATTTATTTTTATACAAACGAAGTGCATACCAGTTTTATGCACAAAATAAGGCTTTACGTACAAAAAATAGAGAAATATATAAAAAGTCCAAAAATTTTCATATGTTTTTTAATTTACAACAAAAAGATCAACTCGCTGTAATTTAGCGCACTCCTATCGAACTCATATGAATACATGCTGGTTTTTATTGCAAACGTCACGTTTTTAAAAAGTCATCATTTAATTTTGAAAAATTTTAATTTTTCATACAAATGCATGGATAAATTAGAATTTTACAAAACATGGATAAAATACATAAAGGTAAAATATATATGTATGTACAAAGAGAGATAAAATATATAACATAAGTATAGATAAATAAAATAAATACTCGCTATTTCGCTCATTGAAACAATTTGTTGAGCCATAACGACATTCACTTGTTTCATATTTGGCTAAGTTAAGAAACAGAACAAATTGGCCAATTTCTTTTATTTCAGCTCAGCCAAACAAGAAAAATATCTGAAACACGATCAAAAGCATAAAATAAAGCATAACAACAACGCCAAGCAAAGAAAAAAACAAATTCTGCATAAACACACAAACATACCAATAAGTAGCAGTACAAATAGTATTTTTTCGTTGTTGCTTGTCTCGCATTTGGTGGTGGTTTTTTCTCTGCTGGCAGAGCTTGTGTTGCTGGCAGCGCACGTTTGCAACCAATTGTTCGAACCGTATTAATATTCGGATCGTTGGATTTATGTTAACGTTCTGTTAATGTGTCTATGACATCTCTCGGTTATATATTCTCTCTGCAAACAGTTTCACTATCTGCTTAGGTTTGGATCTTTGCTACAAACAGAAATGCGTACCAAAGCGAACAGAAAATTAAGAGAGAAAGAAAACTATTGTTTTGTGTTCTAAGAAAACAACAAGTATTTCGTTTTTTAGATTTTGTTGTCACGATCACAACCACAACAAGTAACAAATGTTGTGTTCGTTTTGCTACGGAAATTCAAAAAGAATTTCGTCATGTTTTAAGCAGCATTTTTTTTTTTGGAATCTAAGATTTTTTAAGTCTCGTTCTGTTGATTTGCTTGCATGAAAATTTCAATAACCGATAGATTTGTACGACATGGTTTTAGTGACATGATTTTTTGTATGCGGACACCCAGAAGGGTGGCAGGTAGAATGTAGGTGTTTTCAGAAGAATTTTTGAGGGGGAAAAATTAATATGACCAGCTCATACATTTCACGCTCCTAGTTATCGAATTTTTGATATATTTCTCATACTTTTAAACGAGCAATATTTATTTGTTTGTTTATTTGTTTATATGTTTGTTTGTTAACGGCCTAAACGATTTTGATGAAACTTTCAGTATAGGGATTTACAGGGGCGAAAAAGCGATCTACCTTGGTCTCATTTCTGAGAAAATTCGTTTAGCAGCGCACGTAGGGGTTAAGGCAGCCAAAATTAATTTATTCGGTAAAAATTTTCTATTCAAGTCTGTTATTTGATTTTAACCCTGCACGACCATTTCGACATATGCAACACTATTCAACATTGCAAACAAATTTGTTAAGCAGTGCACATTGGGGTATTTGACCGATTTAGGTAGCCAAAATTAATTTATACGGTTATTAGTTTCAATTCTAGTCTACTTTTTGATTTTAACCCTGTACGACCATTGGGACATGTTAAAGCAAATGTTCTCTTAGGCGGAAGACAGCTAAAAATTAAATTTTTTTACAATAACGCTAAGAAATGAAGCGAACATTGATTTTGTGCTGCTAACATACATAATCTCTTAAGCGAATAGGCAGCTAAGCGATTAAAACTGCATATATGTACATTTATTAGACGATGTGTTTGTTTGAAAAACAATGTTCGAAGTGAGAAAATAACAAACATACATTAAAATTCTGAAGATATGAAGTATTTTTGAAGATAACTATCTGATTTACAATTTTGTTGCATGCATATTTTACCTCTGACATAAAGGAGCGGAGATATTGGCGAATGACTGACTTCGGTGAACTTTGAGCACAAATATCTTTAAGTGCGTACATGGTATCAAATTGAAGTAATTATGTAGTAAGAGGTTTTCATTCACAAAAACCCTCGGGCAAAGTCAAAAGTTTCGTCACAGAAAAATACCAAGGATGCAGAAAAATTGGTTTTGACGAGTAGTTTTCAAAAATATAATAAGCCGGTGAGGTTAAAAATTCGTTCCACTCTAATGCACTTATTAAAATCATACTTTTTTTTATTCAAATAAAATAAGTTGCACAATTTTGTCTTTATTCGTTTTCAATAAAGAACTAGGTATGTGACGGATGTCATTTTGCGGATGCGGATCTGTAAAGGGCCTTCTTTGAGGATGCGGATGCAGACAATTGATAGTTTAAATCATACTTTAGTAAATATTTTTTTATTATTGCTAATATTTATTTTTTTTTGTAAACCTTTTTAAGGAATAAAATAACAAACTCATTAATTACAAAAAAAAAAGTATAAAAATTAAATTTAAAAGACTTTTATAGTTATTTAGCTCAACTAGACAAACTTAAAGCAGAACTTTAATTATTAAAATTATTTTAAAAATTATGTTAATACAGTACCTCAGAAGTTAGAAGCTGTTTTTAAGTCGGGATTTTCTAATTTCTGAAATCTTATCATTTCGGAGTTAAAATTTGTAAAGTTGAATTTATAATAATATTGCTCAAGCAATAATTTAAAGATATAGTTACTGGATAAAAATAACACACTTATAATGTGTAGAAAATTATACACATTTTTATGTAAATGGCCTTATTTTGTAAAACGTCCTTTTGTCTGGTAAATTTCGTTTTCATATGAAGCAAAACAAAATCTTTTTCTCTCACTGAAATTTTCTTATGAAAATTATTGCCACACAAAAGACTCCAAGTGAATTGATTGCGTTCATTAAGCATAATGAGTAGTGTTCGACCGATACCGTAATTTTGGCCGAAACCGAATATTCGGCCTAGCCGAAACCAGAACCGAAACTGGTTATTTATAATTTAAGTTTTCTCAAATAATTTTTTTTTAAAAAGAAAAAAAGGAACTCTCATACAAAAAAGAAAAAAATTTAATACGAAATAAAGTATTACTTGAATATTGCAGTTTATAATAAATAATTTAAGTTTGCTAAAATAATAAATGAGACTATTTTTTAATTTATTTTTTATTAGTAAAGTATTGCCTACTTTATATCTTCCGTACACACTCAAAATAGTATGCACCTACAATGTACATTTTTATAGAACTACAAAGCAGTCTTTTTGTTTTTTTAAAGGTTTAGTATTATAAAAATGGAAATATTTTTTTTTCTTTTCCTTTATTCCACACACACAAAATTCGTTCGTAAGTTTAATTAACAATTTTGGCTTCAGTACCTATTAAACTTTAATATTAATTACAATAGGTATGATAAAATCGAAAATGATAATATCGAACGCATTAAATTAACTAAAATATTTTGCGTTGACACGATAAATCAAATAATAGACTAATTCATAATTTTTGATTAGTACAATGCGTTGTAAATATTTTTATTAAACCAAACATATGTATTTGAATTAAATAACTAAATCAAGAAATTTTTACCAAAAATACCTCAATATGGCCTCAATATAGCAGAATAGCCAAAACAAACAAAAAAGGCCGAAACTGGCCGTAACCGAAACCGAAACCGAATATTCTACACTATAATAAGGTCACAAGCTTAATTTTAAATTTTTCGTAGAAAACGCTGCACTGTTAAATATAAATTGCACAAACAATTACCTCGGAAATTAAAATACAATCTTCTAATTTCAGAAGCTTTAATGTTTTCAAAATTCAACTTCTAATTTCTAGATGATTATAATTTTATTAGCTTCTTATTTCTGAGGTTTTACTGTATTTAATTTTTTATAAAGGGTAAATTGTATTTTATAAAAAGTAAAGTATATACTTGATGGCTTTTTAGTTTTTTAACTTCTTCTTTTTTTGTTGATAATAAAATATAGATCTTAGATGCAGATGCGGAGACGGATATCAAAAAATTAATAATGCAAAAAGTGCATATTATTCATAAATATAATAATAATTTCATTTTTAAACACTCCTTACTCGAAAAAAATTAGGATAGGAATTAAAAATGTCATTTCTAATATCTAGACCATTCCTTAAATTTGAATTAACCTATCTTCCCCGCTGTGCACTATCCAATCGCCGAGACATTGTATTTTTCACGAACAAAACGTTACCTCATATACATATGCACAAAAGCACAGCGCATCTATATAAAACAACAAATTCAATAAAAGAAACAAAACAAAGAAAAATTCCAACGCAATAACTTTTTCAACACAAAAAAAAAGTCGCATCATAAATGAAACGAACAAACATTGCAGACCTCTCTTCGTATTTTGGTGCTTCCATCAACCTACAAGAGATCGCTAAAGATACTTTACTTTGATTGTTTTTGTGCCCGCGATTCAAAAGCATAACACCGAGAGGAAGTTTTTTCTATTCGAAAAAAGAAACATTTCATTTTGCTTTTCTCTCTCATCTCTGCTTGCTTCGGTTTGTGCTACTTTTTGAATCGGAGAGAGAAAACTAAACAAACCAAAATACTTGTTGTGATCTTAAGAAGAAACAAACAGAACAGAAAAATACTTTTCTTTAGAGTTTGTTTGCGAGCCCTGAAAAAACTACTGGATATTTTCTCAAATTTCTTTTTTTATTTGAAAGTACAATCCTTCCGGTTAATAATGGAAAATAATTTCATTCAAATGGCTGCCTCGGCTGGCCATGCAGTAGCCTACACGATCGGTCCAATTTGTAAGCACATTTTCGATTGTGTGCAGCTGTATTTCACCAATGGCTTCACGAATATTGTCCTTTAAAGCGTCAATTGTCTCTGGCTTGTCTAACACTTATCTTTGAGGGCACCCCACAAATAACAGTCCAACGGTGTCAAATCGCAGCTCCGAGGTGGCCAAACGACATCAGCTCTGCGGCTGATAATGCGATATTCAAAAACAGGGCGCAAAACATCGAGTGTAGCTTCGGCTGTGTGGCACGTAGCGCCGTCCTGTTGAAACCAAATGTTGCCAATATCCGCCTCTTCAATTTTTGTGAACAAAAATTCGTTTAACATGGCCCGATAACGATCGCCATTGACTGTAACGGCCACTCCTTGCTCATTTTCGAAGAAAAATGGCCCAATTATGCCTCTGGACCAAAATCCGCACCAAACAGTGACTCGTTTTGCGTGCAGCGGCTTTTCAATGTATGCGTGCGGGTTTTCTGTGCCCCAAATGCGACAATTTTGCTTGTTAACATACCCGCCAAGATCAAAATGAGCTTCATCTGAAAATATGATTTTTTTGGCAAAATCGGCATCTTCTGTAAGTCGATCGCAGGATCACTTAGCGAAGCGAAAACGCATTGGATGGTCAGTTGGCTTCAACTCCTGAACCAATGTTATACCAAGGTCTTTATGCAAAATTCGTCTCGATGATGTCTCCGAAATGTTCAATTGTTGAGAACGACGGTGAATTGATGTTGATGGCGCTTCACGCACACTTTCTGCCACAGCAGCAATATTCTCAGGTGTACGCACTGTTTTTGGCTTTTCACGCTTTGGTTTATCGATGAGGATGCCAGTTTCTTTCACTTTTTTCACAATATAATGAACATACGGAGCTGACGGTGCTTCTCTTCTTCCAAAATCCGTACGCAATTTTCGCACACATTCTGCAACATTACCATGATTTTCAAAGTAATGTCGCAATATTTCCCAGCGTTGTTCAAGCGTATACACAACCATATTCGTTTAGCGGAAGGATAAAACTAATTATCTGTCACATCAGACATGAGCTAAGTGTTACCATTCACGAAAAAGGCACTACTTGAAAAAAAAACGTTAGATGGCGGACCCTTTACATTTGTTTTCTTAAAAATAAATAACCAACCAACAAGAAAATACAAAAAGAGGAATTTTTACTAAAATATCATTAAGGGGATACTTAACTATATGAATGACACATTTATATGAAAAATCTTTTAAGTAAATTAAAATTTTAAATGACTATGTACTATTAATATATAATATGATTAAAGTATAATATAATGTTAGCCCTTATGCGTATTAGGAGAAGTATTGGCATAAAAATTGGGCAGAGATAAGGCCACCGCTGAATTATCCAGATGGGTGATACCCACAGGGGACAAATAGCTCGAGTCGGACCAATTACAATCCAATTTCCGTCTATAGATATCATTTATGAGAATGTTTTCGTGATATTCTAAACTGTTAATAAATCTTTTTTGAAGCTGCAAGGCATATTGGCAAGGAGGAGTTATGAGGGCTTTCCCATAAATGTAATTATTAGAGAATCTCTTCGTTCTTGTTTCAAAATTTCTGTCGATACAAAGTCTAAGGACTTTTCTTTATACTCTTTCTAATTCCCTGGCAACCGTTGGCGAGTTCGTAAACCAGATTGGGAAAGCATATAAGATGGAAGAGCGAACACTCAGTTTGTAAATAAAAAGTTTTGTTTTTTCACTTAAAGATTTACTGTGAAACAATCTTGGGAATATGGCTTTTGTTTTGTTAACTTTTTTAATGACAAGTCTGGCATGCTCATTGAATTTAAAGAGTTTATTAAAAGAGATGCCCAAATACTTTTTACTATTATAAAAAGGAATATTTGCCCATTTTAGAGCAAAAGTAAGAGGTTTGATTTGAGGGGCAACTTTTTTGCTACATTTACCAGAAGCGTTTCTTATGCAAATGGCTTGAGACTTAGGGCCATTTTTCAGTGCTGGTTTAAACACGAGTTAACAAGAGTTTAGTTAATCGTAGATTAAAGTTAACCAGAGTTTAACCACACAATCACTTTTTCAGTGCTTCGTTAAGTAACTATTAAACGTCATTAAAATTCAAAGAAATATCTGTAAAATCTGAAGTCTCAATAAAAAAAAACAAAATTAGTAAAAAAAGAAGCTGGCAATCCATCAATGAAATTGAATTTTTGTAAGCACAAATCTTCACTGCTCCTACAAAAATGGTTATGCTTTAGAAAAGCAACACATTTATAAAACAGGAAGAAGACCAAAACCGTTCTCAGCAATAACAGCTTTGCTCAGTATGAATTTATTTTTTTGTATAAATGAAGTAAACAAATTATTTTCCAAAATCGAACGGTAAGTTAACAAAAATTTAACCAATGAATATTGAGTGGTTAACCTTGGTTTAAACTTTGGTTAATATTCACTGAAAAACTTATTTCTTGGTTTAAACTTAGTTTAACCGTGAAAGAGAGTTAAGCTTGCACTGAAAAATTGGCCCTTAGAGGTGTTAATATTAATTCCCCAACTAAGATAGTAAATGTAAATAATATTTAAGTGATGATTGACTGAGTGCAGTGCATCAATTGGGGATTTATTATTGGCGTATATTAAGGAGTCATCGGCATGAAGGATGCTGCTGCTGTCATTTATCTCAAGTGGAAAGTCATGTATAAGGATATTATACAGGAAAGGCGCGCAAGTATGGCCCTTTGGGGGACTCCACTTTTAATTAGACCTATTTCTGAATTAACTTCATTAAGATGAATTTGAAAAGTCCTATCAGAAAGAAAACTAAATAAAATTTTTATAATGAAAGTATCGAAACCAATGTTTATTATTTTTTTATAAAATACCTTTATGAAATGCTCCATCGAAGGTTCTCTCAATATCAAGAGAAACTATGACGGTGCAGGATTGTTCTCTTAAGTTACATACGATATAGTCATGAAGTTTGAGAAAAGCATTAACAGTCGAATGACCTTTTTTAAAACCAAATTGTTGGTTAGGAATAAAATCAAAATTTATGTTTTCGTCCATTTTTAACTTAATAGCTTTTTCAAGTAGTTTTCCAAAATTAGATAACAAGGATATTGGTCTAAAGTTATTCAAATCAAAGGATCGTGGTTTTTTTTCTTTATAGGAATAATATAAGCAGATTTCCATTTTAGTGGGAAATAACCATTATTAATACAATTGTTAAAGATAATAACAAGAACCGTGAATACTGAACTAGGAAGTTTTTTGATTATGTAATTTGAAATTTAGTCTGGATCAGCTGATGTTTTTTTTAATTTGATGATTTAACTATATTTTGGAGGTTTTCAGGGTTAGTAAAATGAGTATTCGGGTCATTTTGAATCGATGTCAAGTTGCTGTTAAAAATAAAAATAGGATTGGTACAATTTGAAAGAACTCTATTAATAGAGGAATCGATAAGTTCAAAATTAGCTGTGTCGGGGATATTATCTCTGTAGATGTCTGTGTACCGGTTTTTAAAAGCATCTGCAATTTGAAAGCTGTCTCGCATGATGATATTATCTAAGAGGATTTTGCTACATAATTTATCATTGTTTTTTTTTTTTAATTTGAAGAGTTCTTTATATGAAATGGGCGAGGTTGGATCGCTGAATGTTATTGATTGAGTAATGTAGCTTGATGTGCATTAACCTGATATTTGATCATGATGTGTAATAATTTTATTTGAGTTGAGATAAGATTGGTTTATTTGCCATTGATGCTTGAGTTTGTAGAGGTTTTTAATATTATTTGAAAGAAGAAAATGGTTATCTTTAAGTACTATTTCTTCTGTGTGATCTTAGGTTACAGAGAGAATTGAGGTTGTAAGAATGTCGATTGGCTGATCAATTTCAGAGTTTATTTTGTTTATATTTTGTTTATTTGTATTTATTTAGTCTATGAACAAAACTCTTTTAGACTAGAAATTACAAAAATTGTTTACATACTATGTTTCAAATAAATTACAAGAATAATTAGAAAATACTATACAACAATGTTTTCATAGAATTTTTGGACACTGAAAAATCTAGGTTACAAATTTGGTAAATATCATTAAACAATTTTAAATTCCTATACATTGGTGCATTAGCTGCATAATTAGTGCGAACAGTATTTAAATGAAAAGGATCATAATTTCGTAGTGCTCTTGGAGGTACATTGAACTGAATCACACTGAGAAGATCAGGACAGTCAACTGCACCAGACACAATGTCAAATAGGAAGAGTAAAGATAAAATTTGTCTTCTGACTTCTAAAGTTTTTAAACCAATTAAAAGGCAATGGGCATTATATGGCAAAGAAGCAAATTCGTAAAGCAAATCTGGTAAAAGATCTCTGAACCCTTTCCAGCCGAACTTTGTGCAATTCAAAAGATGGATTCCTAATTACTGAGGCATATTCAAGTCTTGATCAAACAACACTAATAAATAAAGCCTTAAATGTATACGGATCTCTAAAAGCTGAATTATTACACCTTATGAAAGTCAGCACTGCATACGCCTTAGGTATAATATAATCTATATAATCTAAATGCACACGAAATGTAAACTTCGAATCAAAAACTATTCCAAGGTCTTTATACTGACAGACAGATGATAGAGCAGAATTCGATATGAAATAGGACGAAAAAAAAAGGACATATGGACTTGGAAAAGGACATAAAAACACATTTGTTTAAATTAAGCTGTAACTTATTAAATTTGACAGATTTCTTATAAAAGAAGGAGTAATGTTTTCTATAATTAAATTTAAATCTTCACGAAAGCTGTCCCAGTTAGTGATTTTATAAGAGGTGAGAGTTCTAGGAGTATTAATTATGAAGTCAAGATTAGGAACTTTAACTTTGAGGTATAAACGAAAATGGTCTGAGAAGGAAGGCAGACTTGAAACTGAAAATTTTTATTTATGAGGTCAATCAGATTTGAGCTTACAATAAAATGATCAAGAAAGGGTGATCCGTTTGGGTATGAGGGGCTTACGTCACAGAGTCTATGAAAGTCAATAGCTGAATCCTGAACCCAATTATTTAGAGTCTTTCCATTTATATTATCAAATAAGTCTTCCCAAGCCATGTTTTTGCATTGAAATCGCCTCCAAAAACAATGCCATCAAAATTACGGGAGAAATTTTTGATTAAATAGAAAGCGTGAAACATTCTTAAAATTGGTGCACAGGAAGGAAAATATATGCCTCCTAGTAAAATTTTTTTGGAGCCGAGTCTACATCATTATAAAAACATTTGGAAAGTTTAAATCTGGAATGGTAACAGCAGTATATTTCATATGAGATTTAATTAAAATGCAAATTGAGCAGTGGTGAATAAAATTATAATTGTCCATATTGATTTTGTACTTGAATAAGATGTGTTTCTTGAATGAACGCTATATCGATTCGATTTCGATTCAGAGTTGAAAGCAAATCAACTTTCCGACTTTTATTTATCAAAGATCTGACATTATAAGTGAGAAAGGATAGTGAATTATGGACCATAACACATGAGAACTTCTTTGAGCAGCAAAGTATACTCGGATTTTGCGTCTTCTATTGGCGGTAATTTATAAGTAAAAATTCATTTTTTCTTCTAGAGAAGTTAAGGTGGGAACTCGGAAATAGCAGGCTAAATTAAGGAACTCTTCAATGAGAGATGGTCTTTTAGTCAAGGAGTCTTTTGAATTAGGCATATCAGAATAAAAATTACTAACGTAAGATTTACCAGGAGTTAAATTAGAAAAGAAACGTGTCGCTGAGGCAACATTTTTTTCAGCTGTAAGCATTCTTTTTGTCTTCAAATAATAACTCTTTTTCTTCTTTATATATGATTTGTAAGTTGAGCAACCTCTATAGTTGAAGGGATGTCCAAACTGCTTACTAATAACACAAAACGGCTCGGCCTTTTTTGAAGTAGTCTAGCACACATTCCTGGTTCGTGATCTTCATTGTAACACATGCAAATTTTTTGTTACAATTTTTTGCCGAGTGGCCCCAGAATTGACATCGTTTATATTGTATAATTTTATTTTTGGATCTGGGCGCTTCCCAGGTTACCACTTGATTTAAAATGAATTTAATACGATTTATGTTTTTAATTTTGCCACCGGGAACTTACGTGACCAAAAAGAGGCCAGTTTCAATATTGTTAAGTTTTGAATTACGCGTATAAAATTTAGAGATATTCGCAACAACGTTTGATACCTGACTATCTATGTCATTTTTAATGTCATTAAGATCGGTTTTATAGAAAAGCCTCTTAATATCACTGAAGGCTGCCTAAGCTCTGGCGGAGTAAAAGAATAATTTCCTTATTTTTCAATAGCTCCATCATCTCGTTATGTACTGAGAACTCTTTAAAAAAATTTTGGATTTAAATTTGTTTACATTAACTACTTTTAATTGTATTTTTGGGATCTTAGTATTTAATTGGCTAATCAATTTATTAACGTCTAAATTAAATAAGAAGATTTGGTGGACAAAATTTTGTAGTCTTAGAAGATGGCCCTGGAATCCTGCCCGTTTTATAATTAACATTAACATTAGAAGTTAATGCTATTTAGAAACGTTAACATTAGATGTATTGACAATAGGAGCATTTACTATATTATTATTGTTAGGAATATTATCAAAAGTTGAATCGGCCAACAACTCAAACCTGTTTTGTGAAGTCGTTTTTGGGATCTTCGATGATTTGGCAATACCAGAATTCGTTCTTTTTACACGTTTTTGGCTACTAAGAAAAGTGTCCTCTTCTGCAGCATTCAAAGTTTAAGGAGACGGCGAATTAGTAAAATCCATAGATTGCTCAGGAGTGGGATTCAGCTCAGAAGGCGTGGATTGCAACAAGACATTAACAGGACAAGCAGCAATAGTAGCGGGAGTAAAGTGGACGGTAGCGTCCGTAGGTGAACCGTTAGCTGCCCGAGCAAAAGACGGACGGGGAGTATCAGCAACATATACATAAGAAGCAGGATGAGAACAATTAGCAACATCAGAAAGAGCTGTTGTATCAGGAGGTAAGCAGTTGACAGCGTTGACACGGTCACACGGTCAGAAAAATAGCACGGTCAGCATCAGAAACGTAGTTAGCGGAAGCAGCATGAGAATAATTATCAACATTATTATTAGCAGCGTTATTAGAAGGGCAAAGGCCAGTAAAAGCAGGAGCTTTAACAGCAACTGAAGTAGCTGGTCTGGTGGGAGTCTTGTCCGGAGGCTTTTTTCTTTGCGGACAGAAAGTCTGCTTTGTTTGGACTTAAAGTCCATGCGGCGAGGCACGTACGGCTTTATCTTCAGATTCTTTTTTTAACAGCAACTAATTGTACGATGTACAGCAACAAGTAATTATATATTATTTAATAGATTTAATTAATGTGATTTTAAAATTTTTTCACAATTATTTTTTTTTAGAAAAATTTGAGAAGAAAAAATCAGTCTGCTCTGTTCAAACGAACTCGGGAATGAATCATATAAAATTTAGCTAGTTTAAAAAAAATTGTATAAATAATACCGGTCTTTTCTTCTTGAGCTACCCAATTTTTTCGTAAGTAACTCTTATGTCGAGCCGCTCAACCTATTAACTCTCACAGGACGTACTTTCGGCATCCGAGCATCGGGAATCACAGGGAAAAACTATGTTTTTGAGGGTGTTCTTTACAATAGTGATAGCTAAAATTTCTAAAAAAAAATTTAACCAAGAAAAAATTAAAAATATGCAAGAAACGTGGATTTTTTGATAAAATTTTTTTGTTCAAAATGATGTTTTGTTCACTTCAATGTCTCAACTAAAAATATATGCAGTTATTTTTTAGTTTAAAAATTTTTTTAAAAAAAATAGCAGCCAGAATGAAATTTTTTTTTTCAATGCTTGACGATTGCTTTCTCAGAAAATAAGCAAAAAACTTTTTAAGAACAAAAATGTTTAAGAAAAAGTCTAAAAACAGTCTTGACTTTTTTTAGTAGAATCTGATGCAAGTTTTGAGTTGAAAAATCAAAAAATCATGAAATCGTCATTTTGGCAAACGTTTAATAAGTCCGAAAAAATTGTATAGCGTTCTTTGACAACAAAAAGCAGAAAAAATGTCTATTATTGTTCATATAACAATAATCTTTGATGTGTAAGTTGGTTCAATGAGTTTTTTCCCCTCAACATTTCTTCTGAACTCACCTACACTTAAGCTGCCACCTTTCTGGGGGTCCCCATACAAAAAATAGAAAATGAAAAATATCTAGTATGTTCATATAAAAATATCTTTGACCCCTAAGAGGCAAATCGTAAGAACTTATTCCATTACTTTTTCTATTACTTCTGAACACACCTCTACTCTATCTGCAGCCCTACTGGGAGTTCCCATACAAAAAATAGAAAAAATGTCTATTATAGCTCAGATCAAAAAATATATGACCCATAGGAGAACTAAATGTATTAGCTCGTGCTATTAGTTATACCACTTCAACATTTTTCTGAACACATCTACACTCTATCTGCCACCCTTCTGGGAGTCCCCATACAAAAAACACAAAAATATAAAATATCATTGCCCGTGTACACATAAACGTGACGAGACTCGAAAATTTTTAACCTTAATATTAAATCGCCTAAGAAGTTTCACTTCAAAAAACTTTTTTTGTTTATATATTTTATAAAAAAAATATTTTATTGCATTTACTTACGTTTCAAAAACAACAAAATAAAAACACTTATTAAAAAAATTTCATAGTAAAAATGATATGCATTCGAAACTCGCAGTCTGCGATCTCGTCTTCTTTTTGAAGTCGATTATTTAATATTGTTTCTTTTTTAAGTGAAACTTAGGCGGCGATTTGATACAGAAATTAAAATTTTATGATCACGTCACACGAGTCTCTGTAACGAGAATGTTTCGAGTCTCATTCAACACGTTTTTGTGTCCACGAGCAATGATCATTATCAATTATATAACCCAGATGAAGGGTGGCAGATAGTGTGTAGGAGTGAGTGCGTAGAAGAAATGTTGAGGCGGTAAAAGTGATAGGACCTCTTCATGCACTTGATCCCCCTAGGGAAGGGCTGTCATAAGTCTACAACACTTAACCGGGACACTTTTTCACATTTTTTTCTACTGAATATCACTGAATATATACTGAATCTACATATTAAGTAACATTCAACAGGAAAAGGGACCTGGGCAAGGCCAATTTTTAAGAAGATTACAAATAATTTGTTGGATATATCGACACTTTTTCGCGAAAATATCGCGTGCTTTAAAAACTCGAGTGAGCACAAACTAATAAGTAGAATAAAGGAATAGAGTCGATAAAGGGTGTTTTTTATAGAGTAATACAAGTTTAAATCATAGTAAAACATAGTAATATATTTTTATTATCAATAAAACGGGCTTTATTGGATAGAAAATTTTATGACACGTCTGGCGCGTACATGGTGCAGTTTGGAACACCAATTTTCACAAACTTTTCGCAGCATTTGCGGCCGTATCTCGCCGATAACTCTTCGAATGTTGATTTCCAGGTGTTCAATTGTTTGCGGTTTATCGACGTAGGGAAGTGACTTTACATAACCCGAAAGAAAATAATCCAATGGGGTTAAATCACACAATCTTGGGGGCCAATTAATTGGGCCATTTCGTGAAATTATTTTTTTGTCAAAAATTTCCTTGAGTAAATCAATTGTAGCGCCTGCTGTGTGGCATGTGGCTCCGTCCTGTTGGAACCACATATCAGCAAGATCAATGCCAGCTAATTGAGGTACGAAAAAACTTAGAATCATGTTCCTATACCGTTCATCATTGACAATAACATTCTGACCATCATCGTTTTTGAAGACATATAGGCCAATAACTCCGCCAGCCCATAAAACGCACCAAACAGTAATTTTCTGTGGCTGACATGGTGTTTCGACAAAAGCTTGATGATTCTCCTCACTCCAAATACGACAATTCTGTTTATTTACGTACCCATTCAACCAAAAATGGGCTTCATCGGAAAATAAAATTTCCCATGGAAATTCAAAATCAATTTCAATTTGTGCTTCAGCCCATTCGCCGAATTGGCGGTGCATACAATATGGTCGTTTTGCTTTAATTCCTGCACAAATTGAATCTTGAAAGGTTTTAAGCCAAGATCTTTTCGTTAAATCTTCCATAAAGTGGAAGGACACAACCCCAGTTGCTGATAACGGCGACGAATTGATTGATTAGGATTAGTGTGCGACCGAATATTTGGTTTCGGTTTCGGTTACGGCCAGTTTCGACTCTTTTTGGCAGTTTCGGCTGTTGGTAAAAATTTAGGAACATTTCAAGCGCCTGTTGAAATAGCGACAACTGTAATTTTGAATTTTGTTTTTGCAAATTATATGGATTTTGGCCTCCTTACTCCAAATCTGAAAAAATTGCAGGCCGCTCGCAATTGGTTTAGAAGTTATAGGCCTCCAAATTTAAAAAAATAGCCTGCAAACTTGCTATTTTTCTAAATTTTTCAACAAAACTACACTCTATGGGTATCACAAGAAAAGTAATTTAAGCACCTATTCAACAAGGTACCTATTAAAATATGAAAATCCATGCCTAACTTTTAAAGATATACACATTTTTAGTGTCGTGCTTTCGTAAAAGGGAAACCACTAGTTTTCCAGACAAATTGTATATATAATAATAGGTATATCTTAAAAAGCTATGAATGGATTTTCATATTTGATACATACGTCGTTGAATAGGTACTCGTATTACCTTTCTTTTGATACCCATAACGCGGAACACTTACAAAAAAAATGGAAACATTTGTAGCCCATTTTGCAAATTTGGATGCCTATAACTTCTAAACCAATTGCCAGCTGCCTGAAATTTGGATTTGGACTTAGGAGGTTATAATCCGTATAATCCAACAAAAAAATATTAAAAAAGAGAGTTGTAGCTATTCTTGACTTATACCAAAATTTCTTGCATCAGTCATTTAATTCAAATATATAAGTTTGGTTTAATAAAAATAATTACAACGCATTGTACAAAACAAAAATTATGAATTCGTCTATAATTTGATTTATCGAGTTAACGCAAAACATTTTGGTTAATTTTATGCATTCGATACAATCATTTTCGATATGATCATCGAAAGTGTGTGTGGAATAAAGGAAAAGAAAACGAAATACATATTTCTATTTTTATAATGTTAACCTTCAATTTTTAACCTTTAAGAAAAACAGAAATACTTTGCTTTGTAGTTCTAAAAAAATGTACATTGTAGGTGCATACTATTTTGAGTGTGTACTTAAAAATAAAATAAAAAACGATCTTATTTATTATTATAGTAAACTTCAATTTATTACTACACACTTAAAAATTTGCATAGAATTTTTACACCGATCGGTGTTCCAGGGAGTCCTACACCGTTCGGTGTTAAAAAACATCGTGTCAAAGTGCTAGAATTTTATATCCGAAAGAGCATATTTTTTTCACACCGATCGGTGTAAAAAAGTAAACATCAGATAGGATGTTTGTTTTGTACCCTGTTAGGTGTTTATTTATAATACGCAAAATGATAATTTTATTTAACACCGAACGGTGTTATTTTGAAATGTTTTTTATAATTTTTATTAAATTGTCATTAAATTTATTAATTGTCAAATGAAATAACTTATTTCATATTGGAATAAGTACCAAACAAAAAAATGAAATATTTCCCAAAAATAATGAAATTGTCCCCAAAAATAGGGTGTTATTTTATATTTTTTTATTTAATTTAATTTTTTTGGAGTCTATTTCGTGGTGTCAAAAATAATGTTTTAATCTTTATACAAGATTTAAAAAATTAAAATGAACAAAATAAATTGGGAAATTTCAATTTTTAATTTGTTTATCAATGAGAATGTGATTTCAATATTGCTCTACTTCTTTGCCTTTCAAATTTCACACCGATCGGATAAGTTCGTCATTTCACACCGATTAAGCGGTGTAAATTAATACCGTTCGGTGTAGAAAATGTAAATATCCGCTCATCGGTGTGAATTTATTTTTGAAATTTTTTAGTGTGTATAAACTTCAATATTCAAATAATACTTTTTTTGTACTAGTAGTACTTTTGTTTTCTTTTAATAAAAACAATTATTTGTAGAACTTAAATTTTTATATTAATAACCAGTTTTGGTTTCGGTTTCGGCCGAATACTTTAAAATGGTCGAATATTCGGTTTCGGTCGGACACTAATTAGGATCATCTTCAATGCTTTCTTGTACAGCGGCTACAGATTCTTCAGTGCGCACTGTTTGGCGTTTCACGGGATGCACATTATCAGTAACAGTAAATGTGGTCCGAAAACGATCTATTGTTCTTCGAATTAGCAGCTCTGAAGGACACTTATGTACGCCATAAAATGGACGAAGTACACGATAAGTTTGACGAACAAAACCATTATTTTGATTAAAAATTTCCATAATTTTCACGCGTTGCTCTAGTGTAAGTCGATCCATAATAAAATGTCAAAGCAAACTTAATAAAAAACAACTTCCAACTGTTAAATGGGTGGTCAAATAAAGCAGTGATGCTAACTCAAAGTTATATCACTCTATAAAAAACAACCTTTACAATATAGTCTTACTTTCTATAAGAACATATTCTATTTTATTCGTTCTGTTGTGAACGAACGGAGTAAAGAGAGTACAAGTAAATCGGATACTTGGTTCTCCCCATAATGTTTTGAATGTATTCTTGCAGCTCTTGCAGTACACTGCGGTAATACAAAATTTAAAAAACAAACAAGGGATCGGTATTCTTATAAAAAGAGGTTTACCATATAACTTTAAAACAATAAACTCGCCCCTATCTGCTATTGCAATTGAGATTAATCTGATAGTTAAATTCACTGTTATTTGTGCATATATTCCACCAAGCCAACAATTTTCCTCGTCTGAAATACTCCAAATCCTAAACATTATTTCTGACCCTGTAATTCTTGCTGGAGATTTCAATTCCTGGAGTTCACTTTGGGGGTCTTCAGCTACAAATATTCGCGGCAAGCACGTAGAGGATGTTATATTGTCCTCCAACTTGATGGTACTAAACGATGGGTCACCTACACATTATTCAACACATAACTCGTTTACACACGTCGATCTTACCCTCTGCTCTGCAAGTATAGCTCCAAAATGCACTTGGGAAATCCTCGATGATCTTCATGGCAGCGATCACTACCCTATTACCACAAAGATTAACGTTAGCACAACCACCAGCACACCAAAAAAAAAGTTTCTTACTGACTCAGCCAATTGGCCTTGCTTTCAATCATCGTGTGAAAAATTTCTAATAATATCTCGACCTCATCAAACATAAACCAAGAAACGGCCAGAATACAAAAAATTATACGCTGTGCAGCCCACTTGACCATAAAGCAAACCAATAATAGATCAACAAAACCCTTTGTTCCTTGGTGGAGCTTGGAATTGGCTACCCTCAGATCCAATAAGCAAGCAGCTTGGCGAGATTTCAAACGTGATCGCTCCATGTATAATCTTGTCAAATATAAAAAAGCAAATTCTCTTTTTCGGCTCTGTGCTAAAAAAGCTAAAAGACTAAGTTTTCAAAAACTTACCAGTTCCATAGGCCCATCATCTAACCCAAAAAAAATCTGGTCCAATATAAGGATGCTCTCAGGTACTTTTAAGCAATCTTGCTTTACAATGTTAAACACATCAAATGGCCCTATTTTCTCTACCAATCTAATTTCGAACCAATTTGCCTATCACTTCTCAGATATATCATCAGACACCAACTTTTCTACACAATTTTTAACTAATAAAGCACTACTAATTGATACCAATTACTACAGTCCCCATAACATCTCAACTTCTGCAAAATTAATCGAAACAACCATACAAATGTCTGAATTTGAACAAGTTCTGAGCTTAGTTAAAGGGAAAACCCCTGGCACAGATAGAATTTCATATCCTATTATAAAAAATCTTCCTATTCCTTTAAAAGAAAGAATACTTAAATTATATAACTCTATCTTCGATGATGGTATTTACCCACAAGTTTGGAAAACATCCGCCATTATTCCTATACATAAACCTAAAAAACCATTGGGCGATATTGACAGTTATCGACCAATATCTCTACTTCCATGTTTGGGTAAGCTCCTTGAGAAGATAATTGCCAGCAGACTAATGTGGTTTGCAAGTAAAAATAAGTTGATTAGCCATAATCAAGTTGGATTTAAAAAAGGGCACGGAACAACCGACGCCTTGCTGCACCTAGATTATTTTATCACTAACGCTTTGGCAAGCAAAAACCACATTTCTTTGATGGCAATGGATTTTCAAAAGGCTTTTGACCGTATTGGTGTTCATATTGTATTAAGACAACTTAAAAAATGGAAAGTTGGATCAAAGATCTATAATTTTATTAAAGGTTTTTTATCCAACAGAAAATGCAGAGTGCTGGTTAATGGCTGCTACTCCTCAGTAGTTCCACTTGACAATGGAACACCCCAAGGTTCACCGCTATCGGTTATACTGTTCGTTATAGCATTTGATGAAATAAGTCATATCTTATCTAAATATTCCGGTGTTGATCATATCCTATACGCCGACGATGTTGTTGTTTTCTCAAAAAATTCCGACACAAATGCTGTAGGGAATACATTCACCGACATACTAACAGAAATAAACCACTGGTCTTATACCTCTGGTGCAAATTTTTCAATAGAAAAAACAAATACTTTTCATATTTGCCGTAAATTGAATTGTAGTAACTTAAATTTAATTTTTAATAATGTAAACATTAATAGTTTAGACACCTTAAAAATCTTAGGTTTGATATTTGATAAGAAATATACTTTTAAGCCTCACTGTGAATATGTTCGAGATAGTTTAATTCTTAGGCTAAATATCATTAAGTACCTAACATCTAAGCGCAGCCTTGTACATCCCACAACACTCATCAATATCACTAGGGCACTCGTTCTATCTAAAATTGATTATGGGCTTCCAATCTATGGCCATTGCGCCAAAAGCAATATTGGTCTCCTCTTCGGTCCATATCATAAAGCTGTGCGGAGCTGCTTAAGGGCCTTCCCAACCACACCAATAACAAATATTCTGGCCGAGTTGGGTTTACCCTCGCTACCTCATAGAGCTGAAGATGCCACCTATCGTCTTTATCCGAAGCTACTGCAACCAAAAAATCCTGTTCTTGCAAGCGATGTCAAAAAGTCACTGAGCCGAAAACGGACTCCTAACAGAACCTCAACAATCGCTAGATGTCTAAAGTTTGGTCGGGAACATTTTCTACCTCTTAAGCCTATACGGAACAGTCCTGAATCCTATCCACCTTGGATGCTAAAATACTCTTCAATTAACACAAAGCTTATTGAACATCCTAAAGACAGCACTTCGAACTCAACTTACCAACAGCTATTTCTTCAGGAAGCTGCTCAATATAAATCCTCAGGATGGAGCCTTATCTTCACTGACGGATCCAAAACTAACAACAATACCTCCTATGCAGTTGTTAGCGAGGACGGCGTTCCTATAAGCTATGGGCTATTGCACAACTTTTGCTCCGTGTTTACAGCAGAAGCTGTCGCTTTACTTCAGGCTGCTAGTTTTGCAAAAAAAAAATAAGGGTAAATTTGTTATTTGCACAGACAGCAAGTCTTGTGTCAACGCAATTAGAGCAACCGGCAACTCTACAAACGCAATTGCTACCACTAGAGACATTCTTATTCAGGCTCAAAATAAAATTAAAATTATGTGGATTCCTGGCCATTCAGGAATTCGTGGAAATGAGCTAGCTGATACTACAGCTAAAAATGTTGCCTTCACACCAGCACCTACGTCTATTTCATATACAGCTAAGGACATCAATAACTTTATCGTAAGGCTACGATCTGCAAAAAATGCAGAATGCTGGAATACCTACATTCACCACTATTCTGGTATAAATTCTGAGCGTTTAATACCGCATTATCCAAGCACAGCATCAACTTTAACCATCATACCATTCACGCGACTACGTCTAGGACACTCAAAGCTTACCCACGAGCATCTTTTGACGGGGTCCAGTCCCAATAACTGCCCCTTTTGCGGTTGCCTAGCTTCAATAGACCACTTACTGAACTTCTGCCCGAACCTCTCTCTTAAAAGGAATCTCCACTTCTCGGACTTACGACCCTATGACATCTTGAAATTTCCTTCAAATGACAATATCACTAAAATGTATTTTTTTTTAAAAGATTGTAACCTTCTAAATTTTATCTAATTTAAATAATCACTAACTTACATACATAATTTGCAGCTATTATAATTTTATATTTAGCATAGATCTATCTCTATTTTAATTTTATAGATATTAATTATCTGCCAGTCGATAGCCTCAGATGCTAGTACTGCCTAATTTCTGTATTTATATAGTAATTTATTATTGTATAAATCTCATAAAATAAATAAATAAAATACAAAGATTATAATATATTTATTATAATATATTTATTACAATAAAATTTTTAAACTAATATATAATTATTAAACATATCAAAGAACTTAACCTTATATTAAGTAGCGATAGAGTGAGTTTGAAGAGATAGCGTGGAGAATAGATTTTAAGAAGTAGAGTTGAAGAAAACTGGCTGAGAAGTGTTCAGTAAGTAGAAAAGTATTGAAGTACAGCATGTCTAAATTTTGTTGCTTCTTTTATAGCTCTTACGTGGCTTGGTAGAGAATTCCACAATCGAGTGGCATTAATAAAAAACATTCTTGTAGAATTTAGATAGCTAAAGCTGGGTGGAGTAAGCATGTAACTTCTAGTAGAGCGACCAAATTGAATCTTCCCCCAAAATTTGTGTTGGTGTTGTCTACGCCAAATGCCACAAGATTTTTCAAGGGAATATTGTATTGTTTCAGGGTAATAAAAAACCAACAACCTAAGCAACAACAAGCCACTACTGAAGCATTTTATACATGACTTTTCTCATACAAAAATGTGAATTTTTTCTTTTTAGATTTTGCTATTTTGTGACTTTATTAAAGAAGTGACAAAATGCAAAGTCAGATCTTCGTTTCATTCGTACTACAACTAATATTTTGGCATATATTTTTTCTTTGTACGATGAATATTTAAGACTGTAGTGGACCCCAAAATGTCCACTAAAACGTTACATGTGCTGGAAAAAATGTGTGAAAATTACCTCCATACAAACCGCGCTGTAAAATGTAACTCTGCATGAAAAATTCTTAGCGAAAATTTATCGTATCAGCCATGAAATCAAATTCATTTCGAGTCCGCCGTGATGTCGAATCCGAAATCTCGTATTTGTTTTGAAGTCGTTGTTTTAAAGTCTGACGTCATTTTGGTGTTTATTAGAATGTAACACAAATGCACTAACGATGCATGGAAATACAACATGGCACTAAGGTCAATGTAAATGATAAACAGCAAAAGTTTAAAACCAAAGGCAAGGTAAAGGTAAGTAAAATTAAAATGTTATTAAAAGTAAATGCAAAAGGGATAACAAGAGATAAAGAATGTTAATAAACAAGTATTAAGTTTAAGAATGAACTAAGAATCAAGACAAGACTTAGTAGGGCAAGGATAGGGAAATAAAGCAGGACAGTGATATGGGAGATGGCATTGAACTAAGATAAAGACAAGAGTAAGAACACGGATAACGAAATGAATGAAGACAACCCAATGAACCACAGCTATCTTTTTAGAATTCATTTATAAACCTTTTCTGAAGAAATGTTCATTTTCAACACTCATAAATGAACCCTTTTGAACTCATTCCTCGGACTTAATTGCCTCGCAAAAGCGAACCTCTTTTTCTTTAGAAATGTGTTGAAAACAGAATCATCAATTGTACTTTTTTTGTTCGGAAACGAGTTGAAAAAGAAAAATTTAAAAGTTATTTTTCGGCACTCAGAAATTAATCATTTTTAACTCATTCGCCTCTCAAAAACGACTGAACTGCCTTTCAAAAACGAACCCTTTTTTGTTGAAAAACGAGTTAAAAATGAACCATAGGAAAGCACTTTTTCGGCAGCCAGAATAAATATTTTTCAATCATATATTGTCTTATTATTGCATATCGATAATATGTTAAAAAAGAAATTATAATGTTAGTAAATTCTTTTCATTTAATTTGAACAAAGTAGTAATTTGTTAATAAATTTGCAAAAGAATTATAATTTTTGTAAATTATTTTCATTTAATTTGAACAAAGTAGTAATTTTTCAATAAATTTGCAAAAGAATTATGAAAAAAAATTTCACGAAATTATTCTTCTTCAGCAAGAACATTGATCATACAAATTAAAAAAAAAAGACACAAATTCACAAAGAAAAATGTGTACGAAAAACCTTCACGTATTGTTCAGTGAGAAAGATAAGAAAAAGGACTAAGACAAGAAATTGTTGCATGCCACTTAGGCAAGGGTAGAGACAAGGCTGAGAATAAGGATTAGAGGATTAAAACCCATATCATAAATATAAAGACAAATATAAAGGCAAGAATGTGATCAAAGAATAAGACAACAAGAATAACAAGTATTGGAGCATCATTTGAAAAATAGTTTAAATAATAATTGGGACAGGGACCAAGATATGAATTAATTCTTGTTTTTCTTTTATGTGCTAATACAATAACAATAGAGTTCAGCTACTATAGCTTTTTCGCATTTTCTCTGCATTAGATCATCTTAAGAACCAACCTTAATATCATGGAAATATCTCAACGATTTAGATAAAAGTCGTCCAAAATAATCTTAAGTGAAAAAAATTTACACACCATAATATGGGTTGGGCTCAGGGACAACACAAGACAAAATAACTAACCATGCGTTTACATAGATCTAATCGTACAATAGTTTTCTGTCTACTTTTGAGTTGACCTTTCGATAAGTTAACTTCCAAAAACAAACAGTTGTTAACAAAGGTACTGATGCGATTTAAAGGAGCAGTAGCCATATAATTCGTTCTACTAAAAAGTAAGTAAATTAAATTGTTAGCGTTTCTGCTGCTTCTACGGTTAGTATTAAAATTTTAAAAAGTTAGGAGTTCTGGTGAATCGAACACACCAGTTATGAGTTGGTGTAAATAGACGATATCTGCAGACTTCCTTCTCTCATATAAAGATTGACTTTTTAATAGTTTTTAACGATCCTCATAAGGAGGAAGGTTTTAAGTGTCAGTTTCACTTAAATCCCTAAGAGCAAACCGAACAAAACGTTTTTGAATTCTTTCTATTCGTTCAAAATGTACATTGTAACTTGGGGACCAAACTTGACTTGTATACTCACAATAAGACGCACAATAGAATAATATAGCGTTGTAGTTGTAATCATACTAGCAAATTCTTTTTCTAGCAAATTTGTTTTAATATAAATGCAAGGTTCCTTAAATGTTTATTTTTGATTAAAATTTCAAGTAAAAAGAAAAGACTATTGTTAAAACATTTATAGCCTTATTCATAATCTCATTTTAAAGGCTGCGTAACTTTAAACCAGCTTTAAACTAGAGTTGGGTCGTTCCGGACCTGCATAGTTCATGGAACTATGTTCAGTCTCGGACATAGTTCCAATCATTCCATCTGTACGATTTAAGCATTTTCAAACAGTTCCGATTGCAATAAAAATTTTTTAATTGAGCAACATCTCTTTCGCACTTACATAAATTAATCGAATTGTTTGAGCGACGACAAGTAAGCCAATTATGCATGTGAGAGTGAAAGAAATAATAGATAAAATTAAAAATGATATATCGTCATTCCAGTTGTGTGCATTGTTCAGCATTGCTGTTTATTTTTGCTTTTAACATATGAAACAGAACAATCACGAAATGACATTGAGCATGCTTCTGTTACTTTCATTCTTATAAAGAGAACTGCTGGAACTATATAGTTCCGCGAACATGCTTAAAGCTGATGAACTATATAGTTCCGCGAACATGCTTAAAGCTGATGAACTATATAGTTCCGCGAACATGCTTAAAGCTGATGAACTATAAGATGCAACTGCAAATGATTTTCAGCAACATTATAAATTTACAACATGAACTTTATTTACTAAATGAAATTATTTACTAAATGATAGAAGTTAATTTTTTATATAAACTAAAGAAATGTTTTTCTTTAATTAAAAAATATAGAAATAAAAAATATTGAACTGTTCTGCAGTTCAAATAAACAAAGGAACTAAATAGTTCCGCGGACATGCTTCAAATTCCCTCTGTAGTTCAACAAGCAGACAAGCCAAATAGTCTATACAGTTCAAATAAGCAAAGGAACTAGATAGTTCCGCGGACATGTTTCCGTGAACTAGTTCCTTTCTTCAAAAGAATCGTTCCATGTCCGTTCCGTCTCTGGAACTGTTAAGCACAAGCCTACTTTAAACAGCACATCGTTATTCATACATGTTTTTCCAGCTTGTGTAAGATATGCGTAACTTAAACGCCGAAATTTGCGTTTAAAGGCTGCGTAAATGTTACCTTAACTTGTTTGTCGTCTTTTCGATTAAAGTTGATGTATATGATATTTATATCATAGACATGCTCCATATTCGACCTTTTTAGACTTTTTTCAGTAATAGATTCGCATATGTACAAGAATTCTTCGTTTTTGTAAAAGAGTTTCGATTGTTTAGACACAAACCTTACAAAATTAAGCAATGAATAAAAAAGTGGTTCTGAATAATAACTTCAGCAAGGTTGCGTGGAGGATGCTTAAAGCCTTGAAGAGTACGTAACTGAACAAGTGTTGAACGTTTGTTTAAGAAAATCTATTGTATAAGGCTTTTCTTGTTATTCTTTTAATTTTACTTCTATTAGCCAACGTCTGTAGTTTTTTAAAAAGATTGATTAGTGTTTACCACTTAAAGGTTAAAATAAAAAAGAAAATTAAAAGGGCGAAGACCAACCAAAAGTGGATGGAGGAAGGAAATAGCGATAACAAATATGTTTGCTTCTTTACCAGTGATCACTGTTTTATCTAATAATAAACTGAACTTTAGTTATGAGCTATTTAGATCTAGTATATTTCGAAGAAGGCAACAATAACAAAAGCAAACAAAAATCAAGAGCAGATCACAATTAACTCTCAAAAATAAACTGAAAGGTTTATGTTTTCTTCTACTGTGTTTAGTTTTGCAAGAAAATTTTGCAGAGTAGCCCAAAAAAAGCTGCATACAATTGATAGCAAATGTTTGCAATTGCATAATTTTGCAATCTAGTGCAAATTAGATCGTTTACTGCTCTAATATTTAAATTGAGAAAAATAAAATTCAAATCATTTATCCAAATAGAACTAATAACTCCGCTGTGGTCAACAAGGTTGATTTTGAGAGAATTATAAATATAGTGAGTGCAATTATTAAACAATCTATTTCATTCGTAATACGAAGAAAACCAAAAAGCAAGCAAAACACAATAGGATCTAATAAAACCCGCATAAAATTTATTGCATATTTACAGGCGAAAATCCACAAAACCATGACTAGCCGTTGATTGTGCTGCGTTGTTAATAAATTATATGCAACGCACGAAAATATGCAATAAAATACAGTGGAAGTATTCAGAGTGAATGCCTACTTCTAGGCATTGTATTTTGTGTGGTTTTTTAACAGCTCATTATGTACGGACTTGAACTTGTAGGGTGTTGTGTGTGTGTGTGTGTTAGCAAGATTTGTGCCTGCAGGCGCTGCGCGTTTGACTGTACAGCGTGTACAAATGCGCACGTGTGGAAATCACAAAAAATTACTCATGCTCGCCTAAATGTATGCAATGTTTTCTAATTTTCAATTTATTTTCCACTTCTTTTGATATTAATTTTTTTTCAAACTAATTCTGCTGCTGCAAGCAAAAATTGCCAATTTTCGAATTTGTTGCGCGTTCATAAAAGAACAGCAGCAACGGCAGCAACAACCTTAAAAATAAATACGAAATAAAAATTTGCCAGCAACAAACAGAACGACACGCGAATCTGTTGTTTGTTCGTGCATTGTGTGCAAATTTGACGTTGTTTGGTGACTGTTATATGAACAATTTCATTGGGTTTTATTATTTCGGTCGGTTAGCTTTGGCTTGATTTGGGTTGGGCGTGTTGGTCGCCGTTTTTGAGCAGTTTTTTGGATTTAGCAGTGGCTCAAAACGACACATAAAAGACCCACTCATGGCAATATCTTGCTTAAAAATATTCTAAAAATATGCACTGAATATGGTCCACTCTGTGGTGCGCACCCGCACCCGAAAATAATAATAAAGAACGCGCTCATAAATCTTTTTGTCATGCAATTTATTTGAATTGCAGCATAATACGCGGTACAACAGAAACAGAGCTTTGGCCAAATAAGCATGGTGTGTGTGTGAGTTGGTGTCACAGTATTCTTGTATATATACGAGTGTATGTGACCTAGCATAAAACAAAGAAAACATATAAACAGCGCAAAATAATAAAGGACATGCGAACTAAAAATAAAACTAAATAAAACAATATTAAACTGATCCAGCACTACAAAAGCGCTAGAGCGAGATAGTTAGAGCAGTACTGAACCAAGAAATAGCTATACAAAAGCGCAAAATAAACACTTCATAAAAATGAAATAATGTTTTTGGTAAAAAAATTGTCGCTGCTTTATTTGCTGCTTTGATGGCGGTGCTTGTTTGGGTGAGTCTCTGTCGAAGGTTGCTCCTTTAGTGGATGTGTATTTGTATGTGTGTGTGTGTGTGTGTGTGTGAATGTATTTGGATGACTGCCTGATATTACTTATTCTGTCTAAATAGCACATTGATAGCGGTGCTTTTTCTACAACTGCCAAGCTGTAATTGAAAAAGCGCCATAAAAGCATCCACAGCTGTGCTCATGAATTTTTCTTTGTTTTTCCTACCATTTTCAATTTGAGTTGGCCAAGTAACTTTTTTTTTTTTCAATTTGAATTGTTCTTTTGTTGAAGCACCACCCAAATTAATTAAGTTAAATATTTAGCATGCTCTGAATGTATTTTTTTATAATCAAAAGCAATGTTATATGTACATTTCAAAATAAAAATTGTTTAAAGGTATTTTCTAATGAATTTGAAATGGAATTTATAATATGATATTGTTTAAAGATTGCTTAGGGGTTTTTTAAAAACAATGTTCACTAGAGCTGGGTCATTTCATATTAAATCAACCAACGTTAAACTTTCATGTCATAGATTTGAGTAATTTTGTTTTTTTTTTTTTTGTTCTAAGTAGTGCTTGTGATTCTACACCTTGCTCAGTACTGAACTTAGGCCTAAGCCCGTGGGGACAAAATTTTTTAGGGCTGCAAAATTTTGAGGAAAACATAAAGTAAGGAACGAAATTAATTTTGTTGATGCAGAATTGACAAGGCAGTAAAATATTTTCGTAACTAATTTAATAAGAAAATCAATATAAACCAATAAAGTAGTTTGACGAGTGCTGTAAAGTTTTGTTAACCAACAAATGTTGAGCGACAAATGTTTAAAAAAACTAACCAGCAAAAACAATGAATAAAATATTGCAGAAAACTCGTGCAATCGATTAGTATTTGAGTTACAGAAAGAAATTTTTAACATGGGCATATCATTGGTGGTAATTTAAAAAAAAATAAATGAATAACGTAGTGCAATCAATGTACTTTTGGTCTTTCTCAGCCATCCACCTAGAAGCCACCTCCCAGTGGAAAGAAGGTACACTTGGACATTCTAGGTGAAATGTCCGGTCTTTAAATTTTTAATTTTATACAATTATGTACTACTTGGGAATAAAAAAAGGTGACCATGATTTATATGCTCTCACCAGTGATCTGCAAGCGATGGCATTTTCGCTACTTGCAATCTACCCTCAACAAATACAGTGACAGTCTGACCGCACTACGCAAGCGCTGCGATTGTTGTGTCGAACATACTTGCAACATTGAAGCCAACTGTGTATGAGCGTGCCGTAAGACCACAATAATGCATGTTCGAGTTGTTGGTTTGATAACCAGCGCAGGGTCTTTTCAACTTCTGGTATGCAATGGTAAGTATGGTCATTTACAAGCAACAAAACAAAGACATAAAGCGTAACTCCTGTATAAAAAAACCAGCGCTTATTTTGTTCTCCGAACACAAAGTATTTGCAGTAACATTGCAGTAACATTGCAGTTACTTTGCGTGACTTTTGAGAGCTTGTAGCTCATAAGCTAATGGTTCAATTGAGCTGATTTCTTTTTTAAAATAAATTCTAAAGTTTAATTGAGTGAGCAATAAAATTTGTTTAGTAAATTTTTAAAGATATTTATTAAATTTAGTTTTTTAAGAAATTATATCAGACGCCATTTTACTATAAAACACCTTTAATCACTGATTTTGATAAGATTTTGTATGCATGCAGATCTTTAGTAAAGCTACACTTTTTGTTCAATTGTTCAAAATTTTAAAATAATAGGGTCGCCACCTAATAATATGTCTTTTCAAGAGTTTAAAACTGATAAATGACGTTTAAAACTCTTGAAAAGACATATTATTAGGTGGCAACCCTATTATTTAAAAATTTTATAATTTTGAAATTCTGACAATGGATTCGGATTCAGCGACCCATTTTTGGTGTACGATTTTTTTTGCCAGCCCCGAATTCATAAAACTACAAAAAATTAAGGTGGCAACCCTATCCACCATCTTGAATTTTAAAATTCTAACTTTAGATTCGAAATCAGCGACCCCTTAACACTGATAAATGATGTTTAAAACTCTTAAAAATTCACATTATTAGGTGGCAATACTGTGGTAAAAATTTAGGTGGCAGCCCTAACCTCCATCTTAAATTTTAAAACTGTGACATTATATTCGAAATCAAATCCGTTGTCAGAATTTCAAAATTACAAGAATTCGCAAAAATTAAAAAAATCTAGGTGGCAACTCTATCCGCCATCTTAAATTTTAAAGTTTGACATCATCTTCGAAATAAGTTACCCCTAAAACTTCCTAAAACTATTTACTCTATTCATACTGAAGTAATCTACAAACACTTGAGTAAAAATGCAGTGTACGCGCTGATTTCATCGTTCGTAAGCTTACTTTTGTATCACTGCTTAGCCGAAGTTGAAATCAACTTGCAATGGTACACGAGGCAGTAGCTCAAAATAATGCATAATTATAACGATTGCCGTTCGTGCGCTGTGGTTTATACACATAATTATTTTATGCAAACATCTATACTTTCCACTGAAGTCGAAGCACACATCACACAGTGTTTGACTTTGGTACAATTGGCTAATGCAACATGCTTGATGTTGTAAGTGAGCTCGATGGCGTAGAATATGTTGCATTGTATTAATGATATTGAAGTCATACAAAAACCAAGTATGTACTGAGTGTAAAAGCAGTTGCAGTTCATCGCTGCAGGTCTCTGGCTCTCACCCTCCTTCCTGCCCCCATTAAAAAACCTCATCAACTTTTGGTTACTTAACCTGATTCAATTCGATTTAACCACAAATAATGGTTAAGATAACCACATTTCTCAGTTTCATTAAACCACAAAAACATGTCAAATTGACCTGAATGGCATGTGGTTATCTTAACCTCACTATTCATGTTGGCAAATTTTAACCTGAAATTGAGTTACAAGTTTGGTTAAGTTAACCAGATTTTTTTCTGGGTGTAACAATGCCATTGAGGTCTTTACAGACGGATCAAAACTAGATAACAAAGTAGGTGGAGGAGTCTACTCTAAAGCATTAAACATTAATATAGCCTTCAGGCTCCCTGATTATTGCAGTGTATTTCAAGCTAAAATCTCTGCTATACATGAAGCGTTAACTTGGCTTCAGGCAAATGAGATATCTTCCATGGATATTTGCATACTATCCGGGAGTCAAGCCGCTTTGAAAGCCATAGGAACTGTTGAAATAACATCTGAAACAGTTCTCAACTGCCGCAGATCTGTAAATGAGATGGCAAAGCAGCTCATAATCCTTTTATGCTGGATTTTTGGACACAGGGATTTTCTAGGTAACTGCAAAGCAGATGAACTCGCTCGTACAGGTAATACCAAACAATTACATAGCACAAGTCTTGATATGCCTCTCATCACATGTAAACTCCATACACATAATTTATCCAGCATTAAAACCAGCAACAGATGGTCAGCAGGTAACACGTGTAATATAACGCGGCACATCTGGCCCAAACTCACCCTTAAGCGTTCAAAAGAACTCATTTCTCTTAGTAGAGACCACATCAGTACCATTGTAGAGGTCCTTACAGGGCACTACCTAATTGGCAGACACTCTCAAAGATTGAACATACCCCACAATGACTTCTGCAGAAGCTGTAGAGATGAGGAGGTGGAAGAATCTACTGTACATTTCCTCTGCACTTGCCCTGAGCTGGCTCAATAACGCTTCCTTCACATAGGCAACTGGTTTTTCAATGACCTTGAAAACGCCTCGGCTTAGTCCACAGCTCAAATTGGTTTAAAAGGAGAAAGGAAAAAATTAATTCTTGGTATCAAAATGGGCCTCATTGTCCTAAGTGTGTCTCGTTGAAGGCAGCCTCACTTACCTCACCTAACCTAACCTGGTCTTTCTGGCTTAATATAACTTATTATTGAAAAAAAAAATAGTGTTATGAATTGCAAAATTTTTAAAATGTATTTATTGAGCGGAATAATTGTAATGGCCGATAAATTTAAAGGACGGCAGAATGATATCGTAGCTAATTGAAAAAGAAGCTTTTAGTTTCGTGTCCTAAAATTTTTTGTCCATATAAAAAGTTTTCTTCTAATATAATAGCAAAAAGATAAACAAAATATAAGTTCTGCATCAGAAATAAATACTATTTTTCATGAACGTAGAGAGGATAAGGCAGGGGAGCCATTGCCCCCTAAACTTAGGAAAAATAAGTTTGACATTCATCTGGTCTGGGTACCAGGGTATAGGGACATTCCAGTAAATTGTAGAGTGGATGAGCTCGCTAGAGAAGGTACAGCGGCATCGCTGCTGCCGGACATGGAAACATTAGGCATGCCACTTGCATCTTGCAAGCTGGCTCTAAGGCAACATGCCACAGAATTGGCTTATTTCAGGTGGAAGCATAGCACCACCTCTAACACAGCTAGACAGATGTGGCTTAGTTTTACTGAAAAACGAACGATGAAGCTCACTCAAATGTCCATAAAAAAAAGATCTCTCCATTCTGATAGGCGTTATAACAGGATACTATATTATACATAGTAGGCATGTCCTTAGAATGGAGTTTCATGCGAATGACTTCTGCAGGAGTTGCAGGGATGAGGAAGAGGAGGAGTCAATATCGCATCTCCTCTGTTCATGCCCCGATTTAGCCTGCAGAAGACAGAAGCATCTAGGAAGCCTTTCTTTATGATCTTAGGGATCTTGAGGGGGTAGACGTTAGTCTACTGCTTTTTATTATTAGTTCAGGGTGGTTTCATTACAGCACTTAGGAGAGGAGGAGTAGATCCCCTGTAGTACCACAACGGACCAAATGTCTGGTCTATGTGGGCCACTTTAACCTAACCTAACCTAACCTACGTCACACTATTGCAAATTATATGATCTATGTTTATTTTCAAATCAATTTGCTCTGCAGTCAAGAAAATAAAATTGAGTGGCAATGAGAGCAGAATGAAAGAGGATACTGAGTTTTTATTTTTAGTGCCGAGCGTTTAATTGCACAAAAATCTAGGCGCTAGTAAAAATTTGTCGGTCATGACATTGTAATGCAGAATTGTAAGCGGGGTGTGATAAAATCTTGTTTGCGTTGTTCAAGCTATAGTTTCTTTTCATTGTTCAAAAAGCAGTTTGATTTTATTCGTCTGCGTAGCTACATCGTGTTTTATAACAGGAAGTTTTGCAGTGAAGTAGTGTATTTATGAAAATTATTAGTCTTTATGCTTAGACCACAACTTATTCTTATTTGTAACATTGTTAAGTGCAATCAAACGTTAATTCTGCAATGCTACAAAATAGGTAATAAATCCGTTAATGCAATTGGTAAATTTATTGTGAATATAATTTGTGGCGTCATTTGCTTTTTTCGGTGCGTTCTCTTTCGATCTAGTTCAGTTTTTGGCAAAAAGAGAGAATTTTCGTTCAATTTTTTTTTTGTTCTCTCTTATTTTGTGCATATTTTTTTTGTTCTCTGTAGTCTTGTGCATTCCTACTCCCATCGTCGCTTACGGTGTAAGGTATATGTCATCAGTGTTTTAGCTGCCATATCTGAACAAATGTAATTGAGAATTGTAAGCAAGCTTCGATGGCCTCGCAGCTTCACTGTATTTAAGAAATAACTGGTTACGTCATGTGTCCATTTACCACTGGGTATCTACATCTGCATCTGCTAGCACATGCAATAATGAAAATTTCTGCGAAAACCACTGGAGCAAGTGGATTGGCCTACGTGCTTAAATAAGTACATCTCAGAAATTGCAAATGTTCAAATGCTCTTGGGTTTCTCCTCAAATCTAGGATTTTAAGAAGGACGTGATTGGATCCGAACTTAAATTCTTTCACAATTGGCTACACACCTTAACGCCATGGTAAATAAACTCAAAAAAATTAAAATATGCACTTTGCTTTTACCAGTGGCGTAGACAGCTTTTGGTTGTGGGGAAGTCCGTAAGAAATATAATAACCTTAAAAAAGTTTACTTTTTAATAGCTGATAACATGAATTTTTTGTGACGCCAATTGTCATGTTTCACGTTCTTACTTTGTTGAAACGTCGAGAAACGGTAGCTAAGTACAAAAATTATAGGCTTGTTGAATTGAATCAATCTAAGCAACACTGAATTTCTTGCAGCTATACATTTCACTACATTTCTAGAAATTTCTAGAAATTGTTGACCAATTTAGAAAAATTAAACGTTGAACTAAATCATGTTTTGATAACTTCCTTGAGAAAAAAATAAGTTTTGGCAATATTTATTAGGGTGAGTCAAAAAAATTAATTTTTTTCTTACAAGTGACACGGAAAAATGGGTTGCTAGACACCTTAAAAAAATTCGCTTCAAATATGAGCTCTTAATTTTAATATAAAAGTGCTCCGCACCGCAGTTTTTTGTTTCTCAGTCCAATAGAAAAAAATTCATACCTCATCATTGATTGATTGTACAGAAAAATGCTTACCAAGAATTTTATAGGAAATTTAATGCTCAACAAAAAAGACATCCTATATTTTTTCCGTAAACCTCACTATTTGAATGATATTGAAGATTTAAGTTTGATTATTTTCAGACATATTTCATTTTTGTTTATGAATTTTATAACTCGACAATAAATGACTATTATAAAATGCGTAATTTAAATTTTTTTAGGAAATTAACTGCTCTATAAAAATGGTTTCAAATGTTTTGGCGATTTAATAAAGCGTTCAAAAGATATTCAATAACAAACTTTCATGTGTACTGATTTTAAGAGTTTTTGATAAGAAAATCGAAAAATTTCAATATAATTTATGAATTTCATACAAATTTCATTTCTTGTGATTAACATAATTCTGCAAAAAACATAAGTGACTTTCTTTCTGAGAAGTCATTGAAACTTTTTGAGCTCTTTGATCTGCTGTATAATTTGCTTTACAAAAATATTGATTTATGGTTATAACGAAAATAAAGTTATAACGAAAATAAAGAATTTTTTGCACAATTGAAAGTTGTTAATGATGTGGCAGAGCAAGGTGTCGCATTAATCAGTGAACATAACCAATGCATAAAAAAAACGAAGAGCAATTACAATTTTTATTGCAAGTTGTTAAAGAGCATCAAAAAATTGCCCTACTTGCAACAAAAAATTGATTAAAATTAATAACTCTTTTGAAAATTGAAATAAAAAACTTTTTTATAACTAATTGGACATTTTTTCTCTAAAACTGAATCAATATTAATTAATTAATATTAACTAATAATTAACTAAGCGATTAATAATGTACAATTTATTTTTTAAATATAAACAAAGATGTAAGTAACTTAAATGTAAGTAACAAATAAAAAAACTTGAAAAATATTTTGAAGTTTCTCAGTTGATAAAAACTAAAATTCGTGTAAATTTTCTCAAAACTTATAAATTAAATTTAAATTTTTCGTTTATCTAATCAAAAACTCTTAAAATCAGTACACATGAAAGTTTGATGATGAATGTCTTTTGAACGCTTAAGTGAATCGCCAAAACATATGATACCATTTTTATAGCGCAGTTAATTTCCTACAAAAATTTATATTGCGTATTTTAGAAAAGTCATTTACTGTCGAGTTATAAAATTTATAAACAAATATTAAATATGTCTGAAAAAAATCAAACTTAAATCTTCAATATCATTCAAATGGTGAAGTTTACGGAAAAAATATATGATGCCTTTTTTGTAGAGCATTAAATTTCCTATAAAACTCTTGGAAAACAGTTTTCTGTACAATCAATTAATGATGAGGTCTGAATTTTTTTCTATTGGACTGAGAAAAAAAACTGCGATGCGGAGCATCTTCCTATTAAAATTAAGAGCTCATATTTGGTGAGAGTTTTTTAAGGTGTCTAGCAACGCATTTTACCATGTCACTTTTTATAAAAAAATAATTGATTTTTTTGACCCACCCTAATACATATACATTTGGATTCGGGCTTAACTTAAGAGAATTATTTATCAATCAATTATTATCACGTGATATATTTGGAAATGTTTTCATGGGAGGGATCCAGATTCGTAGATTTCCCCCATATCCACGCCACTGGCTTTTTTGTATCCTCTTCGCGCATAAAAACGTTCAAGCCGTTTTAGGCAGTAGCAGCCGATCAGCAGTAGCAGCTCACGCATTTACGACCGACCTGCTTGTTTTTGTTTGGTCACATGAAGTTACTGAAATAAAATCGAAAGATTATGCCTTCGATTATTTCGGTTATAGTTTATTGTGGATCTCACGATTTGCCGGTTCGTGGAAAAGATCAATCCTCTGATCATCCAGTGGATTAAATATTTCTTCACGCAAATATTAAAATAAGCTTACCAATAATCCAGCAACATTACCTTTTGAATATGGTAATGTGTTGCTGTTCAAACCATATCTCGGCTCATTAAAATCATCCTTACAATAGCGTTTTTATGCTTTTAAAGCGTGCACAGAAATTTGGTGCAGCAGAAAAAGAGAAGCTGAAATTTTAATCCGCTTTGCTGAAGATTTGAGCTAAAGATGAAAACTGATTTCCGCTTTAAAAAAATTAGATTTATTTATTAGCTACATGAAACATTAATTGGCCGGACCCTGCACTTCGCCCCCTCCCCCGCCTTAATAAAATCCTTGCTACGCCCATGACTGTATAGAATATCATACGAAAAGGGCAATCGATATTCGTACTAGTTCAAAAGTTATGAGCCTCCAAGCCGACCGCGTCACAGCAGGTAGCGCACTATACCGAAAACTTAAAAAATGTTTTCTGGAAAACTTTGTTTTAGAGTTGGCGACTCTCATAACTTAATCAAATTTAAACAAATCTTAATGTTTTTTTTAAATACTCGCAATTGGCCATAGTCTCACCGATACATTGCATATTGAATTATTTATCAATAAAAAAGTAACGAACATTTTCAGTAAAAATGACTAAAAATTTTCAAACTCCACCAATTTGTTATTTTTTGATCAATTTAAAAAAAGGACTAGTCCATAAAAGTATGCTCTTACTGAACAGGTAGATTTTTATTTTTGATTTAAGATAATTTTGCGACCTGTGGAAAGTTTGCCAGCTTGGTTCGTGTTGCGCACTGGCCCAGGCCGCCCCATGTCCTACTTCAAGATAATTATTAAATATTCTGAAATCTTTATACAATCTTCTTTGAAGTACTATTTATATACTTGAAAAGTTTTGAGCACATATACTTTTTACTATTTCCAAGGAAAATTCATCAAAATTGTATGTAAAAACATGGCTGCGCTCCAATATGACGGAAGCTCCATTAAATGGAAACCAATATTTTTAGATTTAATTTAAAAAACTTGTTATAACCAAATATATTTTCGCATATTTCAGGACTTTGCATGCTAAGTGTCCACCGGCATGAGAAGCAACAAGCGTTAGAAGAAAAAGTGGTCAACAAATTTGCAAAAGATCCGCATAATCTCCTATTATTTATTTTACATAAATCTTAAGCATTAACTCTAATAAAATTATAAATCTGAAAAAATATTAACTAAATAAAAATCAATTGATAAATTAACTAATTTTATTAGAAAAAACTTTGGTATTGCTTTATGCAAGGAATGTGCAAGTGGAAAAGTGAATTGATGTAAGCTATTTGGATTCACCATTTGCACATTATTTTTGTTTGAATTTAACAAAGACAATCGGTGGCAACACATAACCTACTATTAATTCCTTAATTTACACATTGTTTATTTGTGTACTTCAGGACTTTGAGATCGGGCCACACTCTATATAAAAGTCTGGCTACGCCCATGCTTAGGGCTAAATGTGTCAAAATGACTGGAACTGGTGTTATTACTCTCATTCAAAGTAACTTTATAAAACTAAAATTTTCTTATAATCCATAGAAGTGGAAAAGAAATATGGCAGGCAATTTTGCACACAAGCTTTGATTGATACTATGCATTTAATATTTTTATTTTGAAATTTGCTAAAAACGTATAAAATCCCCGCTTATCTCCTATACAAAGTTATCAAAGTCACCAAATTAGCAAAACCTTTAAAAATGCAACAAAAATTAATATTGACCAGATATTTTTATACATTAGTTTTGATATTTACAATGTGCATTGAGCATTAAATTTTGAAAATGAAATGTAAAAGTTAAATTTCTGCACTGATTAAATAGTATGCGCTTCCTTGAATAAACCACAAGTTATTATGATGCGAAATCATTTAGTCACTAAACAAATAATGTCATGGGACAATTTTTCAAACTGAAATTTTTAAATAATATCAGCCATTTTGTAGAACATTATGGCCCATAAAGCATGCTTTGCACGCATACTGAGCATTTTTTCCCAAAATGCTAAATTAAAATTGCTAATATTAACGCATCAATTAGCACAACAGCACGAGCAGCAACACCAAACAGCAAGACTAGCAGCAACGCCAACAACAAAAACAACAAGAGCAAACAGCAAAATTAGCAGCAACACTAGCAATAATTTAGCTACTGAGTCCGCACGTTTGTGCCAAAATTACAAATCCGCTAAAATTCACGGGTTCTTGCAACATGTTGCGCTAGTTCAGCCAGCGTTCTTGTTTATGCAGCGCCTGGCTACAAAAACTAATCAGTGTCAAAAAAGAAGAAGCTAACATCCTGTAACGACCAACGAACTCATGCTAGTCCTCATGATATCCATCCAATTGAATTCAACCCACGCCACACAAGCTGTTGCCGTTCGATGGTCCACAAAAATAGAATTCCGGAAGTATAGACAGCCAGCCATTTTGAGGCACGACATCCTATCTGCAGATTGATAATGTTAGAATTATTGTTGGTGGTGTTTTAGTTGTAAACACAACATCAGCCAAGCAAACATACGCGCTTTTAATCACATATTAACGCACACTTGCTTGCATGTTGACCATGACACTAACACAAATATATGTCTTCAAGCTCCATCCGCTCCACACACACACAAACTCGCAGCACGAGGCACATTTGATATCTGTAACTTTTACGATAATTTAGGGAGCAGCAAAAATCCTGACATTGCACTCAGCGGTTTAGATTTCAAAACGGACACGCACACAAGCTCACACTCTGTCGCACACTCCAACATTGAAATAAACAAGCAAACTGATACTCATTAAATCGTGCTGCGTGCCCTTTATCCTTCGTACTGATTACATTTTTCGCTGTTGATTGCTTGAATAGCATTTTAATGTGACATCAAAAACGACGCATATAAATTCAAAGACCAGTGGTTCTTAACCTGTTCGCGGTGGTGAAACACATTGACACATAACATGAAACTTTTTCAGAGCATCAGAACTTAAGAAATGGTCTGTTCCCGTAACTTTTTATTTTTTTTTAATAATTTTTGCGATATTTACAAGTTTTTATTTTATATTAACAAGATCAGATCAAGGTTACGAAACATCACTCAACCACCTTCACCACTACTGACCGCATCATTAAAATTACATACATTACTACCCGCTCAGCAAACATTATTATGACATCATACAAACAGCGTGTACAATACACTTAGCAGTCAGTGAATGCATTTCAATAACCACAGCCGACACAACTACCACACTCACACAGCCGGCACAGTAACAACGAAAAGAACAACGAATATATTCAGTACCAGTCATACAAACAGCCTCCAGAAACACAAAAATCAATAGAAACATTGCCTTGCACTACACCGCTATAATTCACAACAAGTTCTACTTGAAGCATGCTTAAGAAGGTAGGGTTGGTCATGCTTTGGCACGGCTCGAATGTGCAGTGTCTTTTCATTAACCTTTTTGCCAACAACTAAGAAATTTTGGCAACAGTTAAAAAGTTTTGGCAACGAACTAGCGAAAGAATACAATGCAATTGGTTTCTTGAGATAATCTGTTAACCTACAAAATCGACTTCGGTGGTCGATTTTTCGAGTCAGTGATGTAATTTTTATGTAGGTAAAAATATCCAAAGCTTGTGTAAAAATCCTGATTTTGTTCACTTCATCCCACCGAAAAGATTATGAAATCCCTAAAAAATCCCACCTTATATAAATACATATGTACAGTAGGGTGTCCCAAAAAATATTTTTTTTTATTTTGACAGATGTCCGCGGCTTTCACCTTTCACCTTAGAAACATTCTCTGTGAAGCGCATCTCAATGGGTAAAGGTTTAGAGGTAGCGAATTCATTTTCCAATTTTCCCATACGATTTGTATGCGGAAAAGTCAGTTTTGCTGGTAAATTGATTTTAGAGCCACTATCTTTTAAGCAAAATGGTTAAAAAAATTACGTGTTCCCTCAAATTTTGTCACTAGGGATCGAACTTTTATGCAAAACGTATAAAAAATAAGTGTCAAAAAACCAAACTATACAAATTTTATGCAAAATTTTAACACATTAAGATCAAATATGTGTATTTATTCAATATTAAAAAAAAAATTACGTTAATATTCTATCTGTACACAGGATTTGATTTAAAAATGATTTTGCATAAAAATCCGATCCTTAGTTATGACATATCCAAATTTCTTTTTCATCGGATTATTATTTGGTGGTTACCCAAAACGATTAAAAAATAAAAATGTAAATCCAAAAAAAGTACTTGTTGTAAATTTTAATCCAAAAACATATAACAACCCTACGAACTTTTTCTTAATTGTGCATTCCTACTATCATTATCTAAAATTTAAGACCAATAATAATAATTAAAATGGAGTACATTAAGATATATTGATTTTTAATGAAATAATTCTAAGTGAAAGTATTCATTTATATAAGTAACTCTAAGAAGTCAGCCATATATCACCAAATAATAATTAGATGAAAATTATATTTGGATATATCATAACAGAGATAATTTGAGGGAATACGTGATTTTTTAACTATTTCGCTTAAAAAAGATAGCGTTTCTTTATATAAATCCCACATATATATATTATAAATTATTAATTATAAATTATAAATTATAAATTATAAATTATAAATTATAAATTATAAATTATAAATTATAAATTATAAATTATAAATTATAAATTATAAATTATAAATTATAAATTATAAATTATAAATTATAAATTATAAATTATAAATTATAAATTATAAATTATAAATTATAAATTATAAATTATAAATTATAAATTATAAATTATAAATTATAAATTATAAATTATAAATTATAAATTATAAATTATAAATTATAAATTATAAATTATAAATTATAAATTATAAATTATAAATTATAAATCATAAATTATAAATTATAAATTATAAATCATAAATTATAAATTATAAATTATAAATTATAAATTATAAATTATAAATTATAAATTATAAATTATAAATTATAAATTATAAATTATAAATTATAAATTATAAATTATAAATTATAAATTATAAATTATAAATTATAAATTATAAATTATAAATTATAAATTATAAATTATAAATTATAAATTATAAATTATAAATTATAAATTATAAATTATAAATTATAAATTATAAATTATAAATTATAAATTATAAATTATAAATTATAAATTATAAATTATAAATTATAAATTATAAATTATAAATTATAAATTATAAATTATTAATTATAAATTATAAATTATAAATTATAAATTATAAATTATAAATTATAAATTATAAATTATAAATTATAAATTATAAATTATAAATTATAAATTATAAATTATAAATTATAAATTATAAATTATAAATTATAAATTATAAATTATAAATTATAAATTATAAATTATAAATTATAAATTATAAATTATAAATTATAAATTATAAATTATAAATTATAAATTATAAATTATAAATTATAAATTATAAATTATAAATTATAAATTATAAATTATAAATTATAAATTATAAATTATAAATTATAAATTATAAATTATAAATTATAAATTATAAATTATAAATTATAAATTATAAATTATAAATTATAAATTATAAATTATAAATTATAAATTATAAATTATAAATTATAAATTATAAATTATAAATTATAAATTATAAATTATAAATTATAAATTATAAATTATAAATTATAAATTATAAATTATAAATTATAAATTATAAATTATAAATTATAAATTATAAATTATAAATTATAAATTATAAATTATAAATTATAAATTATAAATTATAAATTATAAATTATAAATTATAAATTATAAATTGTTAGTAATTTAATTAATAATTTATTAAAAATTATAAATTAAAACAAAAATAAATAGTATATTTTTATATATGAAATAGTATAGTTAATTTACCCGATTTTGCTATGCAATTACTCAGCAATTTTTGTCCCTTTTTCATTCCCTGCTTTTTACCATGGTGTAAGAAAACAAGACGAACGACGTCTGAGTATTTTGCTAATATTGTATGGTTTGAGATATTGTATGGTTTGAGAACTCAAGTGTTTTATTTTTACAACAAAAATTCAAAATCGCGGTTACGTTGTTTTGAATAAAAACCAAAGAAACCGACTTTTTTTTGTAAATATTAAATAATTTATAATTAAAGATTATAACAAAATATAAATTATCTTTTTTTTTTGTTTTGAGAGGGATTTCCAAGTAACTGTTGCTATTTTATAGGTTTTTGACTAAAGCTTTAGGGATAAATATGTATTTTTGGGAGTTGGTAACACTGCAAACACTCGCAAATACGTATTTCTTATTTTAATTTTACGAAAACAGTCTTGTAGATAAATATATCTTCCTTCCATCGACATTTTAGAGATAATGTTATTAAGTTATTTCCTAATATTTTTGTAGCAGTAATATCTTTATCTTTTACGAAACTTTAGTGGCCTCAATTACTGGATACAGTGAAAGGCTCTTAGGCTAGAGAACTGCAATAGCCCGGGTTCAGTTCTCATCTGAGACAGAATGTTTTTTAAATTGAATTAATATTTCTGTTTCGGTGCTTCGCTTCTATTCAAACAATGGAAAAGCTGCTATGTAAAGCTCCTTGAGTACATAAGCCGTTCAGAGTTGGCTTAAACTCGCAGACCCAGTTCTGCAATATTTGTGTTTTATTATTTATAACACCCACAATACAATTAATGAATAGAATATTCGTCAAAGTCATTTAAAGGGTGCAAACTCTTGTCAAACAAATGTCAAGAAAACAAAAATTCACAGCCCAAAATAAATATTCTATATTTTTGTGTAAATTATTGTTTGTTACTCAAATTTAGCACATCGTGAATACCCATGTCTGCATCTTATTCTCTTTTCAAAAAACATTCAATTCAATCAAAGATGCCTCAAATATAATTCAAATTGAATTAGAAACAACAACTTATAAACTTTTACGAAATCTTGTTAGTATTCGCTCACAACATGCCATAAATTTGACAAGGGTTGACCTTATAAATCATACTCAATGGTTTCTCTAGAGATTATTTTTTGAGTGTTGGACTATATTTATTAGCAACAAAAACAAAAACAACATATACAACAACAATAATATTATAAGTGGTGGAATAAAAGCAAACTATATACATCTGGTAAGGCCTATCATTTAAATACTAATGTCCGCCGGGCATTAAAACCGTTATCATAATGCCTATAAAACTGTCATTTCATTTCACCAAAAAAGAAAAAAAAACCAAAATGGAATATTTTAACAAAATACCCCCAAGCTTGTTAGCAAGCAAATATAACCAAAATAAAGCAGACAACAAATAAATAAAAGCCTTTTTAACTGATTTGACGAAACAACATAGATTTTTTTTTTTGAAACAATAGACAGACAAATTCAAATTTTAAGAAATATGCATAACATATGTTTAACCTTTCATTTAAGGACCGTGCTTATTCTTCTGTGTAAACTTTGACAAGAGTTTTAAATAAGTCAATCATTTTTAAAAAACTAAAGCGTTGTCTTAAATAGGGTCAATGATGGATTAAGTAAAGGACAAAGTCTCACTTTACAGCACTTAAAATCAAAAACAGTAATTGACAGCTGAAAGAAAAGCCGAGACCTTGTCGGCCTTTTTTTAAAAACAAGTTTATAAAGCGTACAAGTTTATAAAGCGTAAAAGTACAGATTGAATAGATCTCAATTCTTAAGTTAAGCATAATTTTTATACAGGTAAAAAAAAACCAAAAATTATTAGGAAATAAAATTTTTTTTTAAATAACTTACAAGTGAATCCACAAAAACAAAATTTTTTCGTGAGATAGTTTGGAGTTTATTTTAGTCCAATTTTGTAGAACTGTTCTATGTTTTATAATATTCAATACAATAGCTTTAACTACAAATACCGTTTGCTCCGCTGTCCGCTTAGTGATTATTTGAACAGGCAGATAAAGTGTAATTAGAAAAGTGAGTAGTTTTCATGAAAAAACTACAATTTAGTAGAAAAGTTTTTATTATATTACAAAATATAGGCTTTAAATAATGATAGGCCTAGTCAGAAGTTTTTCTTGATAATTATTTAAAAAAATTTTGCCACATCTTGCCCCAAAAAAATATCAATATAAATGCGACCATCTCGCGTACAGCTCTTTTTTAAAATTGGTATAGCAGCAAAATTGAAAATAAGTGTGATTTACAAGCTTAAAGTATGAACTAAAGAGCTGCACAAGTACTATACAAATGCCTTCCAAGCCATAAGCTCTGCTTTCAAATACTTCCGGTCTTTTACTCTCTCATTTCAAAATAAGCACTGTAGTGAAGAGAGTTTTTGATATATAAACAAATATTGCAGAAATAGACAGTAGAACATTCAATCCATAGAACAATGGAACCAAACTGAAGTGGAACAAAACTGAAGTAGAACATACTGCATTGACTCTGAACTACTTACAGGTATATTGGTACAGGTGATTTTTTTTTTATTTGTTTTTATCAAAATTTACAAACTCCAAAATTTATTTGACAATAGGGTTGCCACCTTTATTTTTGCGATTTCGATGGTCGGTCAAACACTAGATAAAAATGGGTCGCTGAATCAGAATCCGTTGTCAGAATTTCGAAATTATGTTAGTTTTTTATAATAAGGTTTTATTTAGAAATTTGCCACCTAATAATATGTGTTTTTAAGAGTTTTAAACATCATTTATCAGTGCTAGGGAGTCGCTAATTTCGAATCTGAAGTCAGAATTCAAAATGGTTAATAGGGTTGCCACCTCAATTTTTTATTTTCACGAGTAAAAATGGGTCGCTGAATTCGAATCCGTTGTCAGAATTCCATAATTCTGTGGTCACAAGGAATAATGACTAAACTCAAAATATCGTAAAAAATATGGATATGGAATTTACTTTATTGCCAATTTTTGAAAGTATGCAGATATCCACTTTTTGCCCAGAACTGATCATCACGTATGTCTGCACATATTTTGTGTGTAACGGTTCATATATTTCAAAAAAATGGGTCGTAGTTCGTGCAATTAAAATATCGTTTTTTACTATACTTTGAGTTTAGTCGTTATTCCTTGTGACCACAGAATTATGTCATTTTTTAGAATAGGCCACCTATTAATATGCATTTTTAAAAATTTTAAACATCCTTTAACAGTGTTAGGGGATCTAATGTCAGAAATTTAAAATTTAAGATGGTGTATAGGGTTGCCACCTTAATTTTTTTTATTTTTTCGTATTCGGTGCTGGCGCGAGCACTAGATAAAAATGGGTCGCTGACTCCGAATCCGTGTTCAGAATTTTAAAATTACAAGAATTCGCAACAATATAAAACAATTTAGGTAGCAGCCCTATTAACCATATGGAAAATTAAAATTCTGACTTCATAATAGAAATCAGCGACTCCCAAACACTGATAAATGATGTGTAAAACTTTTAAAAACACATATTATTAGGTGTTAACCTTATTATTTAAAAATTTTATAATTTTGAAATTCTGAAAACGGATTCGGATCTAGCGACCCATTTTTACCCATTAGTTCGCGCCAGACCCGAATTCATAAAAATAAAAAAATTAAGGTGGCAATTCTGTCCACCATCTTGAATTTTAAAATTCTGACTTCAGATTCGGATTCAGCGACCCCCTAACACTGACAAATGATGTCTAAAAATCTTAAAAATACATATTATTAGGTGGCAGCCCTATAACTTCCAAATTTTATAATTTTGAAATTCTGACAACGGATTCGGATTCAGCGACAAATTTTTACCCTGTAGTTCGCGCCAGCCCCGAATTCATAAAAATAAAAAAAATTAAGGTGGAAAACCTATCCATCTTGAATTTGAAAATGATGACTTCAGTTTCGAAATGAGCGAACTGATAAATTATGTTTAAAAATCTTAAAAAAAATATTATTAGGTGGCAAATACTGTGGTAAAAATTTAGTGGGCAGCTCTAACTTCCATCTTAATGTAAAATTGTTACATTATAGTCGAAATCAAATCCGTTGTAAGAATTTCAAAATTAAAAGAATTCACAAAAGTAAAAAAAAATCTAGATGGCAACTCTATCCGCCATCTTTCCAAATTCCAAAATTTATTTAAATATAGGGCTGCCACCTTTATTTTTGCGATTTCGAAGCTGGGGCTAACACGAGGTAAAAATGGATCGCTGATGCCAAGTCCGTTGTCAGAATTTACAAATTACTAAATTTATTTGACAATAGGGTTTCTGCAATGTTCGTGGACTGAGGGCGAATTTTTTCTCGGTCTATGTACATTGTACTCTACATAGGCCTCAAATAATGGCACTGAGCGAGACCCAGGTGGCCGAGGATGCAGATCCACTGGATTTTCACATACCTGGGTATCGCTTACTGCCATTGTTTTCTTTGCATAGGGGCATTGCCCTTTTTAGAACAGATGTAGAGTACCAGTGTGAGCGGAGTCTGAACGTGACCGATCCAGAGTTTAGCTCAATGTGGGTTAGGTTCGGGCTTCGCTCTCACTTGCTACATTTCTGCTTTATTTATAGAATTCCGAATCTAGGGAGGGAGCCCACTTTTAACAAACTGGACTCTCTCTCTGATTCAATCACGCATATTTTGGGGTTGTTTCCTGACAGTGAGATCGTTGTAGCAGGCGATGTCAATGTCCACAAACCGGCTTGGTTACGTCACTAGGGCCCATTGACATCTGTTGGACAATATGTTGAGCTATTTGCTGAATCGAACCAACTGATTCAACTAGTAAAGGAATCCACTTTTTTCCCCCAAAATGATTTGTAAAGCCATAATATCCTTGACTTTTTTCTGACTTCACATCGTGAAAAATATGATGTGAGTGTCAACGCACCTCTTGGTAACTCGGACCATTGTACCATATCCGCTGTTTTTCCATATTCTAACCCCTGCACCTCTACGCCTAAAGCCCCGAAGAGGACTGCATGGTTTTATGGAAAGGCAAATTGGACTGCGTTAAATAATTTTTATCGCAGCTTCAACTGGTAATTATGTTTCGCTGATAGAAATGTGAATGCCGCGGCTGTCATGGTACAAGAAATTATTCTATTGGGTATGCGGTCTGTCATTCCCAATAAGATGAGAAGCATTCAACCAAAAGACCACTCATGGTTTAATGAGACTTGCAGGATTGCAGTCAGGTCCAAAGAGGAAGCTTTTCAGAATTGGAGTTCTAACAAGAATACTGATACTAAAAGACTTCGCTTAGAGGCAAGGAATCGCTGTAATGCAATTTTAAAACGCGAAAAGTTTCTGCACGAAGCACGAATTCGAGAACAGGTTCTTCTCTGCCCCAAAGGGAGCAAAAATTGTTGGTCATTTGTTAATAGAGTTAAGAACCAGACATCGTCAACGAATCCAGCTCTTTTGAAAGATGACCAAATCTTCACTGACTCGGCTGATAAAGCGAACCTATTGGCAAGATTGTTTGCAAAAAATTCCACTCTCTCGGATAGCAATCAGCCACTGCCCTTTGTTGGGGGTGGATCCTCTGCAATGCAGGAGATCTACTTTCGAACGAGAGTAGTTAAAAGGGTCCTTTCAAATCTCAACGTAAACAAAACCTCTGGTCCTGATGGCATACCGCCAATTGTGCTTAAAATGTGTGCTTCTTCACTGGCTCGGCCTTTGCGCAACCTTTTTAACATCTCCTACAGAACAAGAATATTTCCATCTTTTGGAAGGTGGCAAATGTCCAGCCGGTATCTAAAAATGGTGATGCCACGAACCCTGCAAACTACCGACCCATTGCGATATACTCTACGCTTTCCAAAGTTATGGAGAGCGTAATAAACTTCAACGTTATGAACTATCTGGAGCACAACCAACTGCTCAGTGACCGTCAATATGGTTTCCGTAGGGCTCGCTCTACTGGTGATCTTATGGCATTCTTAACAGAAGAATGGAATAAATGGAACAGAAATGAAATAAGGACAGAACGATTCGAGTCGTAGTTGACGGTATTTCGTCCGAGAAGCACGTCATCAACGCAGGAGTACCGCAGGGTTCAGTTCTATCGCCAACCTTGTTTCTGGTTTTTATCAACGACCTTCTGTCGTTGACGCATAACCCAATACATTCGTTTGTGGACGACAGCAGCATTTGTCAATCATATTCATTCAAAAAACGCCCAACCTCAATGGAGATTGAGAGAAAAAGGCAAACTATGAATGACACACTCCTTAATGATCTACAAAAAATCTCCGAGTGGGGTCTTGCTAATAGAGTAGAGTTCAATGCAAGCAAGACCCAGTGTTGTCTGTTAACCCACAAGCGAGTGAATTGCCCTTTAGCTCCTCTCAGTATGAATGGTGTGGATCTTGTGAAATCAGCCGCTCTTGACGTTCTGAGATGAAAGTATTTCATCCTCTCTCAACTCTCTTGAGCATCGACGTAATGTAGGTTGCCTAAGCCTTCTGTATAGGTATTACCATGGGAAGTGTTCAAGGGAGATACATGGCCTGACGCCACCAGCTCGTGTGTTTCCCAGGTCCACTCGGGCAGCTGTCCAAGCCCACCCCTTTACCATAGCATCGATGCCCAATAGAACATCGCATTACCGTGATAATTCGTTCTTTAGTCGCACGGTTAAGTTGTGAAATAGTCTCCCTGCGAGCGTGTTTCCCGGCAGTTTTGAGCTGTGCAAATTCAAAACAAATCCTCACCGACACTACTCCATCTATCCACCCTCCAACTAACTATCACCCATCTTCCGAATCAACATAATGCTTACGCATTTATAGGGGGCATCCCCTGAGCGTTGGTTCAGTCTAAAAAAAAGGGTTGCCACCTTAAAATTTTTTATTGTTGCGATTTTTAGCTGGGACAAACAATACTGCAGGTAAAAATGGGTCGCTGATTCGAATTAAGCCACCAGCGCATCAACAAAGAATGAATAAGATTGCTTGTAGCTGATCGACACTGAAGCAAGCACTCGCTGTGCATGCTATGATTTCCCGTTACTTTGCTCTATTGTCGCATTATGTTTTGATATTCTGTTTCACAACATATCATAAGTGCTCTTGTTACTGTACTGTATTGTTACTGTTACTGTAAAATTTTCATGTGTGATAGAATGTGAGATGGTGTAAACAACGGAAAGCAATGTGTGTTCGAGTCTGTTTTGATTTTTTTGGCATGTCGTACCACATTTTATTTTTTGGTTTGTTTCTAATTTCATCACACATTCTGTCCCACCAGAGATGCATTTTACCATAAACTTACTTGATATTTATTATTTCAGTGAGAAAATTTTAGATCGTTATGTATTTTCAAATGGAATAACAGAAGGAAGCAGTTTCACAACTTATTGAACTTTGTTGAGGCTTTAAATGCATTAATAACCGATTCATTGCTCAAATTTTCACCTTTTAGTATAGTGTAAAGTATAAAAATGTGGTGCAACTCTGTGAGATAGTCTTAAAGCGAAATACTAATTTCTTCATACAAAAATTAAAAATGACAGCATGATGAAATTCAATAATACTTTTTATCTCACATGTCGTAACACACAGTAGAACAATGTTAAGCGGCCTTAAGCTTCACCATAGAACATGTGTATTTCATGTCAACGCTACACTGAAATACAGTGCACTGAAGTACTATACAGTAGTGAAGTTTCACAAATAGAATGTTTTGTGCAGATCTTTAGTACGAACCTTCACGATGCGATTCCGAGAAAAAAATACTGAGTGGCGGAAGAACAGTGTTGCCACTTAATAATATAAAAATTCCTCAAATTTCAATGAAATTCCTAAAGAAATTTTTGGCAAACGATATTTTGTTTATGAAGTAAACATAAACAAATACATGTTTTCCTACATATTTTCTATCTTATTCAATATCTATATTAACCCTTTGAGGACGACAAGCAAACCGCTGTAAATTTTAAAATTTTTTGTGGAACTGTCATCACCGATAGCATATTTCTATACAAAAGTACATTTTTGAAAATTTGATATTTGAAATTTTATAATTTTTTTTACTGTAAGTATTTAAGAAATCAGGAAAAACATATCCAGAATATTTATTTTTTACTTTCTTAGAGTAGCTTTGTAAAGGTTTTGACATAATTGGGATGAGAAAATATATCCGCTCGTATTTGAAAATCGTTTGTGGTACCTATATTTGTAGTCTCTGAGAAATCAGGATTAATATATACCTATAAAAAAAATAATTTCAGACTTCCTAGTTTTTTTTTTCTCTTAAAATTAAAACAGGTTAGAAAAATCACACGTTAAAAGTTACATTGATTTCTTTACGCCTAACTATGTGAAAATATCTCAAAAATTGTGCTCACATGACTTCAAAATGTAAATGGGTTATTTTTCACCCACTTGTCGTCAATGGGTTAAAACACTCTGCGTTCCTTAAAAAACTTTTAAGACTTTTTAGATTTTTTAGTTTTAATGTGTTTTTGTTAAAAATTGTTAGTTATAATCATAAATTATGTATATGGAACTTTTTTTCCAATTCAATTTTGATTGGATTTAAAGAGGACATCAACATTTTTATTAATTCCTTCCTTAGTAAAAAGAAATGAAACAACTGTTTTTGCATCGAGTCGGTTTCTACAGCTAGTGTTTTTATTTATTTACTCGCTCAACTGATTCATTAGAAAAAACATATAGAAATGATATTACTTTTTTTATTTAAAAACATATACATTTTTTATATTAAAAACCCGTTTTTAATATTATTCTGGATCTAAAAAATCATTCAAAATTAAAATATAGTCAAAATTAGCCCATGTGTGAAAAAATTGTCCCGTCTTTAAAGAGCTAATCGATAATTGATACAATAGAAATAATAGTCAATGTATCCTTGTATCCTTTTTTTTTATCTATTTTAAGTTTAATCAGATTTTAACAAAAACCGTACGCCAATTACTAAGTTCGTTTGCACTTCTTTCAATTTTTTTAATAGTGACGGGGAAACGCAATCGCAAAGTACAGTATTCAGTTTAGTTTAAAGGTATGTTTCTACCAACCATAAAAAGGTGCTGCCAAAGTTTTTTTTTTATATACCTTACAAAAAATTCTAAAAATTTTTAAATTCCTCAAAATTAAAATTCCTCAAAATTAACTGACAACCACTTTAAATTCCTCACGTTTTGAGGAGTAACGCACAAGGTGGCAACACTGCTGAAGAAAGAACATAGTTTTTCAGAAATTATTTTAGATGTTAATCCATCCTCTTCAGCAGGTACTTCAAAGGAAAAACTAGAAAAAGAATTCGATGAGTGTTGGTCAAAAACAAAAGCAAAAAGAGCTAGCAATTTTTCAAATGAAGTAGTAGCTGCAATTCAGTTGTGCATGGCTATTGAAATGAAACTGAGATATTCTGGGAAAAAAGATTCTGAGCACATATTCAAAGAGCTATCAAATGCCTCACCCTCAAGAATACCGCTATTAAAAAAGCACGAACTTCCAGTATAAGGTCAACTTTGTTATCAAGAGACACAGCTCTCGAATTATTTATAGATTGAGGTCTCTCAACGCATTATTATAAACTTAGGAGAGAGCATATCCACGCTATAAATTCGAAACTTTATCCGTCATTTGATGATATAAAACAGTCGCAGATCTTAATATGAACCCATCTGACAGATTGAGGATTAAAAGTCATTATTTGGCATAAATCTCAAATATAATTATAAAGAAATTAAATTTTTTTTAAACAAATTAATTATAAATTATTAATTATAAAATAATAAATAGTAATTAAAATATGCCATCATTAATTTTTCATATAAAAAATATTATTATTATTAATATCTTTCCTAAATAAACTGAAATCCAATGAAATGATACTGAAGAGGGCTAATATTTATTTGGAAGGGGGATAGAAAGTAATCAAGTGAATTTAAATGTCAATATTTTTCAGTATCTTTATGTTATTAGTTAACAGGTTTTACTATACAGGAATTCGATTAAGGGTCTACTGTTGAAAATGATCACATAAAAAAATCTTCAAAAGTTTCAAAGAATACATCTTTAATTCAGAAAGAATTACTAGAATCAATTACAATAAAGAATCAATTGAATAAAATTTCAGAAAGATAATATCAAACTCAAAACAGATCAATTAAAGTTCAGAAAAGGTCAACTGAATTTAAAACAGACTAATTATAATTAAAAAAATGCATTTAAAATAAAAAAAAAAAGTCAATTGAATTTCAGATAAGGTTAACTGATATTAAAAAAAAACAATTAAATAAATTAGTAGAGATGAAATTGAATTAAATTGCCATTGCCATTTCCATTACCATTACAACTGTCATTACCATTACCATTACCATTTCCATTACCATTGCCATTGCCATCACCATCATGATCACCATCACCATTTCCATTACCATTACCATAACCATTACCATTACCATTACCATTACCATTACCATTACCATTACCATTACCATTACCATTACCATTACCATTACCATTACCATTACCATTACCATTACCATTACCATTACCATTACCATTACCATTACCATTACCATTACCATTACCATTACCATTACCATTACCATTACCATTACCATTACCATTACCATTACCATTACCATTACCATTACCATTACCATTACCATTACCATTACCATTACCATTACCATTACCATTACCATTACCATTACCATTACCATTACCATTACCATTACCATTACCATTAACATTACCATTACCATTACCATTACCATTACCATTACCATTACCATTACCATTACCATTACCATTACCATTACCATTACCATTACCATTACCATTACCATTACCATTACCATTACCATTACCATTACCATTACCATTACCATTACCATTACCATTACCATTACCATTACCATTACCATTACCATTACCATTACCATTACCATTACCATTACCATTACCATTACCATTACCATTACCATTACCATTACCATTACCATTACCATTACCATTACCATTACCATTACCATTACCATTACCATTACCATTACCATTACCATTACCATTACCATTACCATTACCATTACCATTACCATTACCATTACCATTACCATTACCATTACCATTACCATTACCATTACCATTACCATTACCATTACCATTACCATTACCATTACCATTACCATTACCATTACCATTACCATTACCATTACCATTACCATTACCATTACCATTACCATTACCATTACCATTACCATTACCATTACCATTACCATTACCATTACCATTACCATTACCATTACCATTACCATTACCATTACCATTACCATTACCATTACCATTACCATTACCATTACCATTACCATTACCATTACCATTACCATTACCATTACCATTACCATTACCATTACCATTACCATTACCATTACCATTACCATTACCATTACCATTACCATTACCATTACCATTACCATTACCATTACCATTACCATTACCATTACCATTACCATTACCATTACCATTACCATTACCATTACCATTACCATTACCATTACCATTACCATTACCATTACCATTACCATTACCATTACCATTACCATTACCATTACCATTACCATTACCATTACCATTACCATTACCATTACCATTACCATTACCATTACCATTACCATTACCATTACCATTACCATTACCATTACCATTACCATTACCATTACCATTACCATTACCATTACCATTACCATTACCATTACCATTACCATTACCATTACCATTACCATTACCATTACCATTACCATTACCATTACCATTACCATTACCATTACCATTACCATTACCATTACCATTACCATTACCATTACCATTACCATTACCATTACCATTACCATTACCATTACCATTACCATTACCATTACCATTACCATTACCATTACCATTACCATTACCATTACCATTACCATTACCATTACCATTACCATTACCATTACCATTACCATTACCATTACCATTACCATTACCATTACCATTACCATTACCATTACCATTACCATTACCATTACCATTACCATTACCATTACCATTACCATTACCATTACCATTACCATTACCATTACCATTACCATTACCATTACCATTACCATTACCATTACCATCACCATCGCCATCACCATTACCATTACCACTACCATTGCCATTTCCTTTGCCATTTCCATTGCCGTTACCATTACAAGTACCATTATCATTGCCATTGCCATTACCATTACCATTACCATTACCATTACCATTACCATTACCATTACCATTACCATTACCATTACCATTACCATTACCATTACCATTACCATTACCATTACCATTACCATTACCATTACCATTACCATTAGCATTACCATTACCATTACCATTACCATTACCATTACCATTACCATTACCATTACCATTACCATTACCATTACCATTACCATTACCATTACCATTACCATTACCATTAGCATTACCATTACCATTACCATTACCATTACCATTACCATTACCATTACCATTACCATTACCATTACCATTACCATTACCATTACCATTACCATTACCATTACCATTACCATTACCATTACCATTACCATTACCATTACCATTACCATTACCATTACCATTACCATTACCATTACCATTACCATTACCATTACCATTACCATTACCATTACCATTACCATTACCATTACCCTTACCATTACCATTACCATTACCATTACCATTACCATTACCATTACCATTACCATTACCATTACCATTACCATTACCATTACCATTACCATTACCATTACCATTACCATTACCATTACCATTACCATTACCATTACCATTACCATTACCATTACCATTACCATTACCACTACCATTAACATTACCATTAACATTACCATTACCGTTACCATTACCATTGCCATTACTCTTACTGTTCCCTTTACCGTTACCATTACCATTACCATTACCACTACCATAACCATTACCATTACCATTACCATTACCATTACCATTACCATTACCATTACCATTACCATTACCATTACCATTACCATTACCATTACCATTACCATTACCATTACCATTACCATTACCATTACCATTACCATTACCATTACCATTACCATTACCATTACCATTACCATTACCATTTCCATTACCATTACCATTACCATTACCATCACCATCACATCACATCACCATCACCATCACCATCACCATCACCACACCATCACCATTACCATTACCATTACCACTGCCATTGCCATTACCATTGCCATTGCCAGCACCATCACCATCACCATTTCCATTACCATTACCATCACCATTACCAATACCAATACCAATACCATTACCATTGCCATTGCCATCACCATCACCATTTCCATTACCATTACCATCACCATCACCATTACCAATACCAATACCATTACCATTGTCATTACCACTGCTATTGCCATTGCCATTTTCATTACCATTTCCATTACCATTACCATTACCATTACCATTACGATTACCATTACCATTACCATTACCATTACCATTACCATTACCATTACCATTACCATTACCATTACCATTACCATTACCATTACCATTACCATTACCATTACAATTACCATTACCATTACCATTACCATTACCATTACCATTACCATTACTATTACCATTACCATTACCATTACCATTACCATTACCATTACCATTACCACTACCATTACCATTACCGTTGCCGTTACCGTTACCGTTACCAATACCATTACCACTACCACTACCACTAGCACTACCACTACCACTACCACAACCATTACCATTACCATTACCATTACCATTTCCATTACCATTACCATTACCATTACCTTTACCATTACCATTACCATTACCATTACCATTTCCATTTCCATTACCATTACCATTACCATTACCATTACCATTACCATTACCATTACCATTACCATAACCATTACCATTACCATTACCATTACCATTACCATTACCATTACCATTACCATAACTATTAACATTACCATTACCATTACCATTACCATTACCATTACCATTACCATTACCATTACCATTACCATTACCATTACCATTACCATTACCATTACCATTACCATTACCATTACCATTACCATTACCATTACCATTACCATTACCATTACCATTACCATTACCATTACCATTACCATTACCATTACCATTACCATTACCATTACCATTACCATTACCATTACCATTACCATTACCATTACCATTACCATTACCATTACCATTACCATTACCATTACCATTACCATTACCATTACCATTACCATTACCATTACCATTACCATTACCATTACCATTACCATTACCATTACCATTACCATTACCATTACCATTACCATTACCATTACCATTACCATTACCATTACCATTACCATTACCATTACCATTACCATTACCATTACCATTACCATTACCATTACCATTACCATTACCATTACCATTACCATTACCATTACCATTACCATTACCATTACCATTACCATTACCATTACCATTACCATTACCATTACCATTACCATTACCATTACCATTACCATTACCATTACCATTACCATTACCATTACCATTACCATTACCATTACCATTACCATTACCATTACCATTACCATTACCATTACCATTACCATTACCATTACCATTACCATTACCATTACCATTACCATTACCATTACCATTACCATTACCATTACCATTACCATTACCATTACCATTACCATTACCATTACCATTACCATTACCATTACCATTACCATTACCATTACCATTACCATTACCATTACCATTACCATTACCATTACCATTACCATTACCATTACCATTACCATTACCATTACCATTACCATTACCATTACCATTACCATTACCATTACCATTACCATTACCATTACCATTACCATTACCATTACCATTACCATTACCATTACCATTACCATTACCATTACCATTACCATTACCATTACCATTACCATTACCATTACCATTACCATTACCATTACCATTACCATTACCATTACCATTACCATTACCATTACCATTACTATTACCATTACCATTACCATTACCATTTTCATTACCATTACCATTACCATAACCATTATCATTACCATTACCATTACCATTACTATAATAATATAATATTTTCGATGTGTCGAAAGAAGCAAGCAAGTGCCTAGGTTTCTGAAAACGGTGCAAAAAATATTTCACCTCAGTTGATCTTCGCATGATTTACGCCTCATATATTAGACCGAAAATAGAGTACAATTCGCACATTTGGGCAGGGGCTTCAAGATCTTATTTGGAGCTTCTGGATCGAATTCAACGTCGTGCGATATATTTGATAGGGATTCAACGTCGTGCGATATATTTGATAGGGGATGAAAGTATTTCATCCTCTCTCAACTCTCTTGGGCATCGACGCAATGTTGGTTGCCTAAGCCTTCTGTATAGGTATTACCATGGGAAGTGTTCAAGGGAGATACATGGCCTGACGCCACCAGCTCGTGTGTTTCCCAGGTCCACTCGGGCAGCTGTCCAAGCCCACCCCTCTACCATTGCGTCGATGTCCAATAGAACCTCGCATTACCTTTATAATTCGTTCTTTAGGTGCACAGATAAGTTGTGGAATAGTCTCCCTGCGACCGTGTTTCACGGCAGTTTTGAGCTGTGCAAATTTAAAACAAATATTCACCGACACTACTCCATCTATCCACCCTCTAACTAACTATCACCCATCTTCCGAATCAACACAATGCTTACGCATTTATAGGGGGCATCCCCTGAGCGTTGGTTTAGTCTAAAAAAAATTAAAATTACCATTGCCACTGCCATTACCATTACCATTACCATTGCCATTACCATTACCATTACCATTACCATTACCATTACCATTACCACTACCACTTCCACTACCACTACCACTACCACTACCACTACCACTACCACTACCACTACCACTACCACTACCACTACCACTACCACTACCACTACCACTACCACTACCACTACCACTACCACTACCACTACCACTACCACTACCACTACCACTACCACTACCACTACCACTACCACTACCACTACCACTACCACTACCACTACCACTACCACTACCACTACCACTACCACTACCACTACCACTACCACTACCACTACCACTACCACTACCACTACCACTACCACTACCACTACCACTACCACTACCACTACCACTACCACTACCACTACCACTACCACTACCACTACCACTACCACTACCACTACCACTACCACTACCACTACCACTACCACTACCACTACCACTACCACTACCACTACCACTACCACTACCACTACCACTACCACTACCACTACCACTACCACTACCACTACCACTACCACTACCACTACCACTACCACTACCACTACCACTACCACTACCACTACCACTACCACTACCACTACCACTACCACTACCACTACCACTACCACTACCACTACCACTACCACTACCACTACCACTACCACTACCACTACCACTACCACTACCACTACCACTACCACTACCACTACCACTACCACTACCACTACCACTACCACTACCACTACCACTACCACTACCACTACCACTACCACTACCACTACCACTACCACTACCACTACCACTACCACTACCACTACCACTACCACTACCACTACCACTACCACTACCACTACCACTACCACTACCACTACCATTACCACTACAACTACCACTACCACTACCACTACCACTACCACTACCACTACCACTACCACTACCATTACCACTACCACTAACACTATCACTACCACTACCACCCGAATGTCAATATATCTTTATTAAATTTCAATAGATATTTTCTGCATTTTATTTAAAATTTTCTGAATTTCAATAGATTTTTTCTACATTTCGGTTGTTTTTTTCTGAATTTCAAATGCCATTTCTATTGATTTATTCTTACTATTCTGGATTTTATTTGATATTTTCTGAATTTCAATTATATCTTTTTTTTAATCTCAATATTATTTTCAGTATTTTAAATGGTTTTCCAAAATTTTTATTGATCTTCTCTAAAACTGAACAGATCTTTTCTAAGTAATTATGTAAAAAAAGGATATTGGCTTTGCAGCAATGTTCTAATAACTTATTTGAACCCATTAAAAAACTTGTGATTTGTTACTTGTAAAAATGCTTCCGTGCTACTTTTTTTCTGCTCAAGAAATATATATATCAAACTTTTTTGAGTCATGAGTCTTTTAATGTCTTCACATTTTAGTTTTTCTTTCAATTTTATTTTTATAAGTCTAATTACATATGTATAGGTATTATAATGTTCTTTTTGATCCTTTTAAATATGTATGCCTCATCATTTAAAACTGTATAACAATGTATTCCGTAGCTACATAAAATTTCAGAGGACAGAAATTTAAAAACTTTCAAAAGCGCTCGCTCATCTTACAAAGTGAAAAGTAGCTTATAAAAAAAAGGACAAAAGTGGTCACAATCCTGAAAAGGTCGCTGTTTTGATCTGTTTAATAAAGCACTTTTTTCTGTCCCTTTTCCAATTCATCGAAAAATGTTAGCCCACAAAGAGAAACATTCGACAAGATGACCAAGATTCTATCAACCCGTGGTCCACTCATCTTTATCATCATCTATGGTCATGATGTACACTAGTGAAATTAATCGTGTAAAAGGAATCCGATAAAGGTTTATTCTACTCGCTCTAACATGACAGCTTCATCGGCCAAAGTGGTTTTGTGTTGTAAAGTGAGTTGAGCTAGTACATATTAGACTATTTGCTATGCTCCACCCCCATTAACACCACGGGGAGTAGTTGGGTTCAACTCCAAGCCATTCCAATTTTCCAACATCGCCCAGCACGCAACATCTATGGACAAATGTAATCAAGTCTTTGGTTTTTGGCGCGTCTAAATATTTTATTCCAACGCTTGCAATCCACAGAGATTGCAACAACGATAGAAGCTGCATTGAAGTAGTTGTGTGTGTCTGTGTGTGTGTGTGTGTACGAAACATCATCATTCCCTTTTGTGGCTTGGAATGGGTAACGCAGTGCTGACAAAACAATGGCTGCATTGGAGTCGCCTTCGGTTTCTCTTAAATGAAATTCAATAATGATTGGCAAACATGATGAGGGGCGAACCGAACATGAAAGCAATGAAATAAAATGGGCATGGAATGGGTTGGGACCAACCCGACTAGTCCACAAAATAGGAAAAAAAAACAAAAAGTTATCGCAATATAACTAAGGGTTAGAAAAAAAGTCGTCATTTTATATGAAATTTTGCGGCGGGATTTTTCTTTTTTCAAAAAGTTTTACAAAAGGATGGTTAAAGAAAGATAAAGAGCATGTGGAAACTTTGTGGAAACAGTGGCGTAGCCGGAAGTAATAAATTAAATATGTAAATCGAAGATTAAAAGGAAAGCATTTTTAAGTGAGCTTAAAGAAAAAACAAAAACCCTTTTATTTTAATTATCAGACTGGATCGATTTAAGTGAAATGGATAGATTAAGGTCAGTTTAGTGCAATTAATGTCGTCGACTGTCTTTCTTTCTTTCTTAGAATTTAAAACGTGAAGTTTAATCTTTATGAAAGAAATATAACTTTTGAACTGTGAACATCGAAAATCAAAATAAATAAAAAGCTAATAAATAATCAATGATTTTGAAGAGGGATTGATGTTTTTAAAATTTTTTTTATAAGTTTTTATGCTCCACTATTTGACATTGATGAAATCTTTAGATTTAAAACATTGTAGTAAAGACAACGATCTAATTCGAATTTTGTGTGGATTCGATTCCAATTCGAATTAGAAACTTTTATATGTAGTTCTTGTGATTGCAAGTAAATGTGTGAAAAGTGTTACCCTTGTGACTCGTAAAGTTCTTCAAAATAATCATTTTTATCCAACTCTCTTGCGAGGTAGTATGCATTCCATCTGGGAACAGAAAATAGTCGCTGAGATCCTTATTTGCTGAATATGGTGGGTGGTGAATCAATTCGTACTGTAATTTCTTTAATTTATTAATCGTATCGTGAGCTGAGTGAGCTGGAGCATTGTCTTGATGAAGCAAAAATTTTGTCTTGACTTCCTCTTTTCTATCTGCCCAGTTACACAAGTGATATTGTATGTTGAGTATTTATCTTATCTGCAATAACCATTTGACTCGAATCTCCTTCTAATTTGGAAAATGCTGCACAGACCTTGCGCATACTATGGCCAATGCTATTTATTTCATTAGTATACGCACACAGAGGGAAAAACGTATGGATTCACTACATAAATTTATGTACTCATGCCATAACTTTCTGCACACATAAATTTTGTGATTTTCTTGTACTGAGTACATGTTGAAATCTGTATTGACATCATAAAGCTTGTAAGCTGTGCTGCATACACTGAGCCAAAAAATCAAAAGAGTTCTTTAGTGCGATTACCATTAAACGGACAATTATGGCAAATGTATTTGATTTAAGTAAAATGTAGTTTGTTTCAAATATGAAAAGACTTTGGCATGTGACTTAAATGCCAAAATCCTTTTATTAAAGTAAAACAAAATTAAATTGAGGTGAAGCACATTTGATTTAACTACGCGCTAAGCTTAATTTAAAGATGGTGTGCTTTTGAGTATTTTTTAAATGCACTTATAATTAAATAAAATGCGCTAATATATCGTTTCACTTTAAATAGCAGCGTTATCTATGCAATTATTTTCAATGTATACATGTATGTATCTATGCATGCATGTTCATCTATTCCCCTCTCACTTCTAAACTATTTATCATAATTTTACAAATGAGGTATCGTTGGAAGTGTTTTGATGGTCTACAGGTTATAAGCTATGTGACATCACATTAAATTAAATAAAGCGCCCTCTATAGGGCATAACAAATGTAGTGAATACCATTATTGCAAGTACATAATTCATATGAAGTTTTTATTCGCGCATTTCTTCTTTACATTCTTATGTTTAAATAGCAAAAAAAAAATCTACATTTTACTTTTAATTTTTGAGATACCAGTAAAGACAAATAAAAATTAGTATTTTGTTGGATAGCCACGTAGTCTTAACCCAAATTTGATTTCAGATTTGGCCTATCACATCTGGTTATTGAAATATTGTAACCTAAAAAATTCAAACAATGTTGTTTTTGGTTATACGTTAGGTTAATATGGTTTAAGCGAGGGATCGAACTTTTCGAAATGAAGCATTGGCTGCACAGTATTTATGTTCAATTTATTGCCTTCAAAATCCATTTTGATTCGTCTCAAAATTTTTTTCTATCTTTGAAATAATGCGTGTAAGAATTTATGGTTTCAACTAGCAATAGGTTTCAGCTAAAGTTGGAGGTTCCCAATAACAAAAACTATTTGAAAATGTGCTCATAATTGTTCTTTTCATCTATGGCTAAAAAACACAATACCTCACAATTGTGAATACCCTTATTGCGTCACAGAAAAACCTAAATAATATTAATGACTAGCAAATTGTATTAATTAAAAGAACACAGAATATAAAAATTTAAATACAGAACAGCGTAAGGTATTATAATATTAATGTTAAACATTTTTCTTCATAGTCTTCATGTTTTTTGAGTTTAAGGCAAATTAAGGTTAGAAAAGACTTTTCAACATAAAATTTTTTGTTTTAGTTATTTTTAAAGTAACAGATTAAGCTGATCAACGCGTCTTATTTTTCATTAGAGAGTTTTGTTGGGATATTATTACAAATATAGCCCGCTGATGAGAAGCATCGTTCTGATTCTATGCTAGTTGGAAAAATAGTTGTACGATAACCGTAAGCAATTTGTAAGTTTCGATCACGATTGCCTTCACAACAAAACAATATTATTTCTTAAGTCAGAATATCTGACAATTCTGAAATACATAGCTGACTTCCCGATGTTGCAAATTCTTCTAAGATTTTGCAAAGTCTTTGTTCCAGTGATTCACACTCATCGTCTTAACACTCTTTTTCAGCATCAATTTTTCTAATTCTATATTCATGTCAACTTAAATTGAAATGGTTACATTTACATGAATCGTGCATGCAGATATGTATGTGATAGGTACATACACATTGTACTCATCACAAAATTATTCTAAATAATTTTATGCAATGAGTACAAAATCACAAAATTGTAAATAATTTTATGCTATGAGTACAAAATCACCAAATAGTAAATAATTTTATGCAATAAGTACAGTTTCTATGCATGTAGTACATAGATTCCACTGTTCTAGAAAAAAAATTTTGTTTGCAATGTACTAGAGCTCCCAACAATATTTTATATTTTTCCGATTCATATTATGGTTTCCTACGTTTTCAGAATGTTTACATCACTTCAATAAATTCGTCAATGACCTTTTTAAGAAGTCACTTCGGATTTTCGTACCTTGTCAAACTTAGTGATCATAACTTTGCTTTTGATCATCTGATTTAAACAAATCTTTATATTAGAGTTGCTTATTTGTTTTAAATTGTTAAATTTTTTAAAGTTATAGGCACTTACATGAAACCAAAAAAATTTATTTTATAAGTTTTGCTTTTTGCTATTAAAAATAATAAAAAAAATTCATCTGAAATGATTAGTTTAACTTATTTCTTGTAAAGGACAGGGTATTTGATTTTCAATGTTTGTAAAAAAACTAAAATTGGTACACAAATAAGTTAGTCATGGACCATAACAACATTGAACATATTTTTTTAAGAAATTGTAAGTTTTTTTTAATTTTTTTCGCCCACTGAACAATATGCGAAGGTTTTGCGTAAAGTTATAGTTTTGAGTACGTTTTCGGGTAGACTTTTTTTTAATTTGTATGATCAATTATATTTCTAGAGAAAATAAAATTCGTGAAAATTTTTAACATAATTAACAAAATTTTTTGAGCCTAAATAAAAACATTCTGTTATCATTTTAGCATGAAACAATAACTTATTTATGAATAAGTTCAGAAATAAATAATAATAAATGTTATTTTTTTCACATTCTAATGAGCGACGGGCCTGAATATATTACAAATAAATATATTCGAATAAAGAATATTATCGATAAGACAATTTATGATTGAAAAAGTGTCATTTGTGAATGCCGAAAAAGTTGACTTCTATGATTCGTTTATTAACTCGTTTTCGTACAAAAAAAAAGATTCGCTCTTGAGAGGCATTCTAGGCCGACGAATGAATCCAAAAGTGTTAATTTATGAGTCCCGAAAATGAACTTTTCTACCCGAAAAGGTTCATAAATGAATTTAAAAACTAAATAGCTTTGGTTTTAAATTTTCAAAACGGCACCATTTTCTAGACTCAGAAGAGCTATTGGGTTCTTTTTAACTTTTGTATCAGTCTCATATCTCTTCATCTATTCACAGCACCACGGTGAAATACTTTTAAGATTTTTTAATAAAGACTTCGTTAAAACGTGCGATAACATGTAAATATAACATGTAATATAAACAATTGTTGATGGTTTTTTATTTGTAAACATTTAAAAAATGTTATAATTGTTGAACTATTTTGTAAATGTGTAAGAATGTGACCTGATATTTTCGCTGTTATTCGAATTATTTCGAAAACCTTCGGTACGTATTACTAGAAGTGACACTACTTAAAAAATTGGGGTTAAAACATATTCATAATTTTCCTGGAACAATGTTTATTTATTTTACCTGTAAATATAAAATATAAGGGCAATTACTAGAAGTGACACTACTTAAAAAATTATATAAAAAAAACTAAAAAATAGCCCATTCTTATTTTTTGATATGATATAGGTGAAGGATAAACCTTTCTAAAAAAGTAATACACTGTAAAAAAACCCTTGATCTTTTTGGATTTTTCGTTAGTTAAAATATTCTTTTTTTATAAATTTTTTACAGTGTAATTTTTTTTTGTGTCATAAAACGTGTCATAAAGCCTGTTAAAATATCTTTTTAATGATATCAAGATCATGGAAATCGGTTCGGCCGATTCTGAGTTATTGTAGTTTAAATGGAGCTCTTTTTGACCATTTTCGCGTTTTTTCGAAAACTTTCCCACTGTGCCACGAACAAAAAATCGCAAAACAGTCATTTCTAAAATGAGAGTTTGTTTGTATTGATCAAATTTAGCTATGAACAAAATTTCATCGATATCTGAGGTGGTCGGGTTCAAAATTTCAGTTTTATCTCGATTTTTAAATGAAATTCATCATAAACAATCCGTTAGAACTACTTAATTTCAAGTTTGAGCGCAATTTTCTCAGAATTTCGCGTAATAAATAAAATTTGTTTCTCATATTGATTTTGTAATTTATTCAATTTTCTTTTCAATGACATCAAAAACATAAAAATATCTTTAAAAATAAAAGAGTTGTTTGAGCTAAAAAGATTTAACCACTGGCTATTAATATTATAAAGGGCGAACGATTTAGTTAAGCTTTTAAGTTCAAATCACTTTTTTAGTTTTAAAGATATGTTTTAAATTTCATTGATAAGAGAATTGCATACATTTCCAAATTGTTGCTAAAACTAAATTTGATTTATTACGCAAAATTCTGAGAAAATTGCGCTCAAAATTGAAAAAAAGTAGTTCTAATGGATTGATGTCATCTTTACAGGAGCAAAACTCCAAAATGGAATAGTTGAGTGGGTTTGCTGATACACCGTTAAAAAGATCTATTTATTGCCTTTCAAATGAACTCTTTATAAGTTTTGCGTTCGCTAGCTATTCTGCTAAAAACAAAAATGTGCATAACAGTCATGAAATACTAATCAACCCTGTAACGGTATGAAAATGAACACACAGTCCCGTACGATGTTTTGCTCAACTCGACATCACCTTTTACGAAACATTTCAAGAATTTATATCAAATATCGATATATTCGATAAATTCGATACATTTATATCGAATTTATTTTCAAAGATTATATGGACTTTGGCCTCCTAACTGCAGGCTGCTCGCAATTGGTTTCTAAGTTATAAGCCTCAAAAGTTGGAAAAAATGGCCTACAAAAATTGCAATTTTTAAAATTTTCAAACAAAACTACACTTTGTGTTTATCATAAGACGGGTAATTAAAGTACCTATTCAGCAAGGTATCAAACATGAAAATCCATGCATAACTTTTTTAGTGTAGTTCTTTGGTAAAATGAAAGCCACTAGTTTTTCAGACAAATTGTAAATACAAGAATAGGTAGGTATATCTTAAAAAGTTATGAATGGATTATCATGTTTGTACCTCGTTAAATAGGTACTCGCTACACAAAAAAAAACAGCAAGATTTGTGGGCCATTTTTTCATTTTAGTAGGCCTATAACTTCTAAACCAATTGCGAGCGGCCTGAAATTTTCCAGATTTGGATTTAGAGGAATAAAATCCGTATAATCCAACAAAAAAAAATATTAAAAAAGAAAGTTGTCGCTATTTATTAATTATATCCCTTTTACCTCCGTAAATAGTTGCACTCTATTGCGGGACTCCCCGACCTGCTATATTTGATTTTTGTAATAAAACAGAAAAAACTGTTTTTTTCGTTTTTTTTTACAAAGCAGGTGTTTCGATTTTGTTTTTTGCAGTTTCTTAAACAATAATATGTAACAAACTAAAAGTTTCCTTTGAGAAATTCTAAGAGTAAAGACCACGCAATTGAACCTGTCAATTATGAACCTTGATAGGGAATCACAATTAATCAATAGGCCCCCTTTCTGCAGTAAAGGTTATCTTTATAAAATTAATAACAAGGTCTGTTTTTAAGGGTTTTTATTTAATATAGCTAGGTCGAAAATTTCAATTGTGGTTGATTTCTTTAATACGAATTTAAAAATCGAAACAAGTATAAAAAAAAATAAAAATTTTATTTTTAAATTAATTTCATTAAGCTTTTATTGAAAAGAAAATTGTTTGACAAAATTATGTTTACTTTTAAACATTAAAAAATTAAACAGTTTCTAAGAATACAACAATAATTTCTGATCAACTGTCTAGAATTAAAGTTATACGTATAAGAGTAAAATGCATGAATTTTAATTTTGGAATAAAAAAACTCAGCTCTCTTGAACATCGCATCGAACTTCTAACCTCGCGCTGTGATGTGCTAGCTGAAGATCTAAAGCGATGCTCCCTTACATCAAACAATAACAACGAAAACAACAGTAATAACACAACAGATGCAGTTTTTTTTGGAGTACCATTTAAAGCAGACGAAAATATCAAGAGTATATTTAATCTAGTCTGTCACTCTATTGAGTTTCCACCACCACAACTAAAAGATATTTTTCGCATAAAGCCAAAAGCGATTAGCCCAAATTACAATCCCGCGATAATCGTCAAGTTTTACACCCCTCATGATCGCAATCGGGCTCTAAAAGCGTTTGGTGACTATCGCAGACGAGCTAAAAAAGCTGTGAATCTCCGAAATGCTGGTTTTGAGTCCGATAACAACGTGTACATCCATGAGTGCCTCAGTGTTGACACTAGAAAGCTGTTACATGCCGCCATTGCATATAAGAGGCGTAAATACGTTTACAATGCTTTTACAATCCGAGGTTGTGTTCACATTCGTCTACACAAAGGTTCTCCAAGCATTCCCGTCCACAATACCAGTGAATTACATAGTTTTGTTATATCTGCTGGTTATGAAACTAGCCCTGATGATGAGGTTGCTGCTGTGTGAGCTGAATGTTCCTGCATCATTTTATCTATCTTTTCTAATTCTATTTCTTTGGTTTTCTTTAATTTTTCCTTTCTTCGTTCTGTCTCTGTACACTATGTTTAGGCTGATATCTCTCTTTTATTTTAACGCTTTTGTTTACTTTCTCACCATAATGTTTTATAATAATAACAATTTAAACACCTGCGCTGCAAATACACGTCTTATCAACATAACTCATCTCAATAATGAGTTCTTGTAATTATAATCGTGGTAGTTCCAAGGACAATACTTTTGCCTTAATTCGAATATTAAGCAGGCAGGCAAAGGGATTACAGGTATGTCACATTAACGCGCAAAGCTTGAATAATAAAATTGATGAGTTTCGCTACATATTTGAAAATTCCGGTATGGATGTAATTTGTGTGTCCGAAACATGGTTTCAGCCTTCCGTTCAGGATATTGTCTTTAGTGTAAAGGGCTACAGAATGATTCGGGCGGATCGAGAGTCTCATGCTGGTGGTGTTGCAATTTTTGTTAAAGATGGTATTAAATGCAATTATATTAGTAAATCAAATCTACATGATGACATTGAGTTTTTATTTGTTGAAGTTATTTATGAATTGAGGAAACTGCTTGTTGGCGCAGTCTATAGGCCAAATCGCAATACAAATTCAGAAAACTTGTTACTAAAAATAGAGTCGGTGGCAAACTCTTTTGATGATATTATTATATGTGGTGATTTCAATAGTGATCTACTGGTAGAAACTCGTTTAGCTGAAGACATGTGTTCTCTTGGTCTTACGTCGCCTAACTGCACTATACCTACGCATTTCTCCGAAAGTCGTAATACTTTGCTAGACCTCTTTTTTGTCGGCGATAGTGACAAAGTTTTACTCTATGACCAACTTTCTGCTCCAGTTTTTTCCAAACACGACCTAATTTTCCTCTGCTATGATTTCCAGCTGGTTGTACCTGAACAAAAAATTACTTATCGCGATTTTAAAAATGTTGATTATAATTCACTCCAGGTAGAGCTAAATCTTATCGACTGGACTGAAATTTTTTCCATGCTATCAGCTAATGATCAGTTGAATTTCTTACAACTTAATATCAACACTTTGTTTGAAAAATGCGTCCCACTTAAAACTAAAGTACTCAAACATAATGATAGGCCCTGGTTTTCAAATTCGATTAAAAGTCTAATCAAGAAACGTGATGTAGCATACAGCAAATGGAAGCGTCTTAAAACACCAGAACGATATACTATTTTCCGAACATATAGAAAAGATGTAGTCAGGGCGGTGAAGGTTGCCAAGTTTACATACTATGAAACTAAATTTAGTTCGGCAATAGACTGCAAAAAGAAGTGGAGCATAATTCGGCAAATCGGAGTTGGTGGAACTTCTCCGCCAATTGATACCATCGTAAATGTTGAGGATCTAAATAATAAATTTATTGATATTCCCATGCCGATGCCAAATGGTAACTTCAACCATTACCTTCAAAGATCAAATAGCGCAAACTCATCTTTTAGCTTCCAACGTGTTGAAGATGCCGAGATAGTGCGAAGTTGCTTAGAAATCAAATCTAATGCTGTCGGTTTCGATGGAATTCATCCAAAGTTTTTCAAAGCACTTCTACCCGTACTGCTACCATTTATTAAACACATTTTTAACACAATAATAACTAAATCAGAATTCCCCGCTATTTGGAAACAAGCCAAAATAATTCCCATTCCTAAAACTGGAAACGATTACCGCCCAATAGCAATTTTGCCATATTTATCGAAAGTTTTTGAATCGCTTATGTACAAACAGACAAACAAATATTTATTGTGTAACAAACTTTTAACTGATAGACAATCAGGTTTCCGACCAAAACATAGTTGCGTAACTGCTCTACTAGACGTGTCCGACGAAATACGAAATAATCTTGATCAAAATGAAGTTACTTTTTTGATTCTTCTAGATCACTCGAAAGCTTTCGACACGGTCGATCACCAAATTTTATGTTCAAAATTGTCCTACATGTTTAATTTTTCCGAAACAGCCACTCGACTAATGAGTTCATACCTTGCTAATAGAATACAAGCAGTGAATATCGGCTGCGCGACCTCAAGTTTTTTAAGTGTGAGCCGTGGAGTACCTCAGGGATCTATAATGGGTCCGCTCTTATTCTCAGTTTATATAAATGACTTACCCTCTATTCTGCATAGTTGTGGCATACAAATGTACGCTGATGATGTGCAATTGTATACTAGCTGTCGCAAGTCTGATGTTCACTATTGTGTCGCAAGTTTGAATGAAAATTTACGTAAAATTCATGATTGGGCTTCTGCTAATGGTTTATGCCTCAATCCAAACAAGTCAAAATGTTTAGTTATAGCTAGGAAACATAATTTCACTTCAACTCTACCTGAAGTCATACTAAACGGATCATGTATTGAGGTCGTGAAGTCGGCAAAAAATTTGGGCATTACTTTCAACAGTACCTTGAATTGGACAAATCATGTCAATATCACAGTGGGAAAAATCTTCGGTATGCTCCGCAGCCTGTGGGCTACACAATATTTCACCCCCTTTAACATTAGAATGCTACTGGCAAAAACGTATCTCGTTCCCACCGTACTATATGGATCTGAAATTTTCGCATACTGTGACTCTGCAAGTAAGCGCAAGCTGAACGTTGCTTATAACAACATCGCTCGTTATGTCTTCGGACTTAAACGAACTGACCACATATCACAGTATGCAAAACAAATATTCGGTTTGACTTTTGACCATGTCCTGAACATGAAGGCGTTAGTCTTCTTGCATAAAATCATTTTTACTAAGGAACCTCTTTATTTATATGAAAAATTAAAATTTTTAAGATCTCAGCGCGGTAACAACTTGGTTCAACCTAGACACGCCTGCTTGGCATCAGAACGGCAGTTTTTTGTTAATTCTATACGTCTTTGGAACTCGCTTCCATTCTCTTTACAGCGTATTTGCAATGCAACCTTGTTTAAATCTAAGCTATCAGATTATTTGTCCTCACTTTAACTTAAGCTATATTATTTCGTTTTTTTTTTTTTTTCTCTCCTTTAATCTCCTTTTAATTTTATACTTTTAATTTTTCCCCTTTTTTTTAGTTTTTTGATTGTCTTATTATTTATATTTGTTATAAATCTCAGTTGTTACCTTTGGTTCAATTTTAAAAAATTGTTAATGTTTTAACTGTTTCCGATATGTAATTTTAACTTTAAATTTTATCCAAGATTATGTTTTATATCTCATATTTTTGTGTTGATATTATCGCCATATATGTAATCGGTGCTTAATTATAAGTTTATTCTTGCAAGCGCTTACATTTAATTAAATAAATAAAATAAATAAATAAATAAAAAAAAATCAATCATCAAAGTGTGTACGGAAACTAACACCAACCGGCTTAAGTAGAATTTGGCGAAACATTTTCGTTACAGAAATATTAACCACGCCCCCAGAACACGCTACTACATTATTACTAAGTTATTATGTGCTATTTACATACAGTTGATAGACAATGAAAAACGCACATGTTTATGCAGTATTTATTATCGTAGTCTTCTTTTCGTTGTTGTTATTTTTGCTGTTATTGTTGCTGTTTTTGTTTATGGTGCTGTTGTAAGCTGTCAGTTAACAAAAGTTAAAAAATTCGCAGGCGTTATGAATATTAAGACAAAGTTAAAATAAAACAGAACAATTGTTGCGATATGAAAATATAACAAAAAAAAAAAACAAACAACATAACCAACAATGAAAAAAAGGAGCTAAAAGAAACAGTGGTGGCAAAAAGAATGCAGAAATACTTATTTTGTTGACAGTTTGATGTATAAAGAAACATTAATAATGATAACTGAGACACACAATTCTACAGTGAGGCGCTACCAAAGAGCTCCGGTGGGTGGGGTGGGTCGGCGATATATGTCTCTTGGTTAAGGAAAAATGGTTAGAGTGGGCTCTATGGTGTTATTGAACCCATTTAGAACTTTAAGACTCATAAATCATGGAAGTCTGCTATGGAGTCAGCTTCTGTCATCAACTTGTTCATCAGCAACCTTTTCGAAGAGCAAAAACGTCAAGCGTCATGATGCTTGTCAGCAACAAAAATGGGAAAAAAATTTGAAAACAACAACTTTATCAATTTAAGAACCTTTTTCGCGCTCTCAGCGGTATTGGAGTCACGGCCGTAGTCAATTGGTGGCATTTTGGGGTTCAACACTTAACTACTCAATTTGAAAAACAATAAAAAATTTGAAATAGTTCATTTAAAATAAATATACCTTTATGTTTTTCAAAAGATAAGAAGCAACTGTTTTTAATCAAATTTGTACATATATTAAACAGCCTTACGCTCCATAGATAAAAAACGTTGTTCATGTCGGTTCCTCAAAATATTCCTTGGTTTATGTAATGATGACTTCCTTAATATTTTGACTCTAGCGAAAGCCATCCAATAGCTGGAATGATTTGAAATAACCTTTTAAACTCGAGATTTTGTAAAAATAATGGCTGGTGTAATAGTTGTAAAAAACACAACTGTCAGGAATTATAGGTCGGAAAAAGCTCTTCCAATCCGCATCAAAAAATTGTAAATATTTGCAACTAGTTTAAAGATAATGCTGACACTCATACACAATTGTTGTGCCTATTATTAATTGTTGAAAATAAATCATCGAGAAATAGACCTACGAGCCTTATGCAAGCTCTGAAGGGCCTTTGCTCTCAATAAGCTTTATATGGCAGCTTATACCTTCTAATTAGAGATTATATTAGAATTTGCCATTATCTGCAGAAAGATGAATTCCGAACAGAAATGTTAATTCAATAAAAAATATTTTGTCTCAGATAGAATTTGAGCCCCGGTTACAGCTTGCACTTTAACTAATATATCACGGGTGCCACTCTTTGAAAAATATCTCAACCAGGAAAAATCTAAACAATTACAATTGTTTCTCTATTTTTAAGTATTTAATGTTAATGGATACATTGCTGCTCTTTCAGGAAAAATATTTTTTGCAATATTAAATTACTTCAGAGCCTCACCATTTTGTCTTTTTTTTATACATAATTCTTCAAATTCTCATAAAAAAATGTTTCCACATTTATCAATGGTTTGAAATAGAACCATTTGGAAATACTTTTCCGAACAGAGAAATAAATAAAAAAATTTAATTTTTCAATAAATAATACCAGAATATAAAATTTGGATAAATTGTTCAATCTAAATATAGGTAATTACATAGTTTTGGTTAGGATATTTTTCTGGTATCCATTTAGAAATGAATCTAAAAAACTTGAAACTGCCTTTGTGTTGAAGTAAATGGAAATTTGAAAAATAATTTTGAAAATTTATATAATTGGCAGTGATCTGGGCACACTCGCAAGAACTTTGTCGTGACAACGTATCTTTATTCTTGTCATGGTCGTAATGCAAATCCTTATTATAATCCTTGAAATCTAGTTATCTAAATGTTTGCCGCAGTTTTTGTTTTAATCTTTGTTCCAATCCTTGTCATAATCCTTATCCAAATCTTTTAATTAATCACTGTCTAAGTTCTTGTCCTAACCCTTATACTTATCTTTGTCTTAAGCCTTGTTTTAATCCTTTTCCAAATCCTTGTTCTAATTATTGGCCAAATTTTTGATTTCCTTATGTAGTGGAAAATACTAGCACAAATAAAAGTTAAAAATAGTATAAACTAGTAAGGAATTATCTTCGACAGGGCCAAAGTTAAAATACCCCACGGCCGAATTAGAGTATATATAAAGTCTTAAGCAAACTGTTAAATATAGTTAAAGAGATTTTCCCGTTTTGGTTAAGTCACTTTGTATGGGAGGTAGGCGTGGTTTTCATCCGATTTTTATAAATTTAATACTCATAATAAATATTCAATATTTAAGACACCGTGCGAAATTTAAAGTCATTAAATTGATTTTTGTGGAATTTAAAGAGATTTTCCCGTTTTGGTTAAGTCACTTTGTATGGGAGGTAGGTGTGGTTTTCATCTGATTTTTACAAATTTAATACTCAAAGTAAATATTAAATATTTAAGACACTGTGCGAAATTTGAAGTCATTTAATTGATTTTTGTGGAATTTAAAGAGATCTTACCGTTTTGGTTAGGTCACTTTGCATGGGAGGTAGGCGTGGTTTTCATCCGATTTTGCTCAGATTCGAACTTGACCTTAATTTTTGTATAAAAAGGTCATTATATTTTAAATTTCGTTATGATAACTAAAAAATTACGGCTGCTATCGTGGACACAGACGGACAGACGGACAGATTTACCGACCGACAGACCGACGGACAGACGGACAGACGGACATGGCTAAATCGACTCAGGAGGTTATGCTGATCAGGAATATATATACTTTCCTATACCGGCCACGCCTCCTTATCGGCGTTACAAACGGAGTGACAAAATTAATATACCCCCATTACGTTTTTTAAACGTGGGGGTATAGAAATAGAATTGAAAAATAACCAAACAAATAGTAGTAAAATAAAAAAATAGTGGTAAAAAGGAAGTATACAAAGTTGAAAAAATAGTAGCAGAAAAAAGTTGAAGAAAATAGTTGTAGAAATAGCTGTAGAAACAATATGAGGAAATAAAAGTTGAAATGTAGATATCGTACTTTACCATGATATTAAGCCCATCATCAGATTCCATTATACACGCAGAGAAAAAACATAGTTGCAACAACCATGTTTTAAGAGGATCATAGTATGATTCGGATTATGATTGTTGCTAACATGTTCTTAAATATAAATTATTCTCTTATTGGGTCACACTACCAGGAGGCCACAGCCGCTACTACCGCTCACCTGAGTAATGCCAATCATAAACATGGTACATTAAGTGCATTTTCAGAAAAATAGCAATATTTGTGATAAACAAAATATGGTCAGAATTGCGAAACATATTTACAGTAAATAGAAATATGTTTGCCACAGTTAAAGTCGAAAATGTTACTTTTCTGCGTGCTGTTTTTAGGATAAGGCAATTTAAAACAAAACACAATAATTGAACAGTTAACAAACGAAACGGCATATAGCCACGAATCGATAAAACTTATTGTGTCTGAATGAAGTGAAAGTTTGCCTGCAAACTGTTCAGACACAATAAATTCTTTCGATTTTTGGTTATGTTCTGCTTTGTTTGCCAACAATCAAAGAATAGTTCAGAAAAGCATTCAAAATTCTAATATGTTTGTCTCTATAATAATATTTACATTTATCATGATTGACAGAACTACAACATTTTTGTTGCAACTAATAGTTGAGGCAATCATAGTATGTTGACGATTTCAATGATGTTATGATTTCAACTGTTATGTTATTTTTGGTACCATTTTTAGTAAATAATGACTATATTGAGGCAAAAATTTGTGTTTGCAGAAATAATACAATAATTTTAGTAAAAAAAAATATTATTGCAGTACTCATGTATCAACCATGTCTTTTCTCTGCGTATATCACACTATTATACAATGCTATCCAAACATAGTAGAAAATGTAGTCAAAATAGAAAAAATAAGAGTTGAAAAAAGAATTATAAATCATTGTAAAAACAGTAGTAGCATATAGTAATCAGGAAATTACTAAAAATAGTAGTAGAAATTGTACATAGAAAATAATAGTTCAAATATACCATCATAATATGCCGATAACATAATTCATATGATCTTACATTCCATACTATTATACCATACCAACATATCACACCATGAAATCGTCATGTGAAATAAAAAAGTGTAAAATTTAGCAGGAACGTGTATTTTAATACGGTGCATCATAAGCAATCAAAAAGTCGATTTTGAATCGTGTCCTCTTTCCATACGTAGTAGAAATACTACTAGTAGTAGATAATATAAAAGTAGTATTGAATAATTTAATAGTAGCAGTGGATAATAAAAAGTAGTATCATAACTTGTTATGTAAATAGTAATAGAAATAGTGAAAACGTCAACACAAGCTTAAAAACACAAATATACTATATTTTGCTTGTCTGCTTTTGCTTTCGCTTTTTTAGTTTTACTTTTGCTTATTTTTCTTAGCTTTTACTCAAATGCTTATGTTTTTTTTTTTATTTTACTTTTGCTTTCGCTTTTGTTTTTACTTTTCTGTTTTCGTTTTTGTTTTTGTTTGGTCTTTGGTCTTTGGTCTTTGGTCTTTGGTCTTTGGTCTTTGGTCTTTGGTCTTTGGTCTTTGGTCTTTGGTCTTTGGTCTTTGGTCTTTGGTCTTTGGTCTTTGGTCTTTGGTCTTTGGTCTTTGGTCTTTGGTCTTTGGTCTTTGGTCTTTGGTCTTTGGTCTTTGGTCTTTGGTCTTTGGTCTTTGGTCTTTGGTCTTTGGTCTTTGGTCTTTGGTCTTTGGTCTTTGGTCTTTGGTCTTTGGTCTTTGGTCTTTGATCTTTGGTCTTTGGTCTTTGGTCTTTGGTCTTTGGTCTTTGGTCTTTGGTCTTTGGTCTTTGGTCTTTGGTCTTTGGTCTTTGGTCTTTGGTCTTTGGTCTTTGGTCTTTGGTCTTTGGTCTTTGGTCTTTGGTCTTTGGTCTTTGGTCTTTGGTCTTTGGTCTTTGGTCTTTGGTCTTTGGTCTTTGGTCTTTGGTCTTTGGTCTTTGGTCTTTGGTCTTTGGTCTTTGGTCTTTGGTCTTTGGTCTTTGGTCTTTGGTCTTTGGTCTTTGGTCTTTGGTCTTTGGTCTTTGGTCTTTGGTCTTTGGTCTTTGGTCTTTGGTCTTTGGTCTTTGGTCTTTGGTCTTTGGTCTTTGGTCTTTGGTCTTTGGTCTTTGGTCTTTGGTCTTTGGTCTTTGGTCTTTGGTCTTTGGTCTTTGGTCTTTGGTCTTTGGTCTTTGGTCTTTGGTCTTTGGTCTTTGGTCTTTGGTCTTTGGTCTTTGGTCTTTGGTCTTTGGTCTTTGGTCTTTGGTCTTTGGTCTTTGGTCTTTGGTCTTTGGTCTTTGGTCTTTGGTCTTTGGTCTTTGGTCTTTGGTCTTTGGTCTTTGGTCTTTGGTCTTTGGTCTTTGGTCTTTGGTCTTTGGTCTTTGGTCTTTGGTCTTTGGTCTTTGGTCTTTGGTCTTTGGTCTTTGGTCTTTGGTCTTTGGTCTTTGGTCTTTGGTCTTTGGTCTTTGGTCTTTGGTCTTTGGTCTTTGGTCTTTGGTCTTTGGTCTTTGGTCTTTGGTCTTTGGTCTTTGGTCTTTGGTCTTTGGTCTTTGGTCTTTGGTCTTTGGTCTTTGGTCTTTGGTCTTTGGTCTTTGGTCTTTGGTCTTTGGTCTTTGGTCTTTGGTCTTTGGTCTTTGGTCTTTGGTCTTTGGTCTTTGGTCTTTGGTCTTTGGTCTTTGGTCTTTGGTCTTTGGTCTTTGGTCTTTGGTCTTTGGTCTTTGGTCTTTGGTCTTTGGTCTTTGGTCTTTGGTCTTTGGTCTTTGGTCTTTGGTCTTTGGTCTTTGGTCTTTGGTCTTTAGTCTTTGGTCTTTGGTCTTTGGTCTTTGGTCTTTGGTCTTTGGTCTTTGGTCTTTGGTCTTTGGTCTTTGGTCTTTGGTCTTTGGTCTTTGGTCTTTGGTCTTTGGTCTTTGGTCTTTGGTCTTTGGTCTTTGGTCTTTGGTCTTTGGTCTTTGGTCTTTGGTCTTTGGTCTTTGGTCTTTGGTCTTTGGTCTTTGGTCTTTGGTCCTTGGTCTTTGGTCTTTGGTCTTTGGTCTTTGGACTACAAAAATAAGTAGGCTTATCTTTTGCTTACCACTTTTGCTCTGATATTTTTAAATAAAAAATACAAGTCACATTTTAGAAAAATAATAATAGCGTTATCAATTTTGCATGAAAAACATCATATCTCACATTTGTGCCAATATATTTATTTTGGAAAAACCTCCCCGCAAGAAAAATTCTCACTACAGGCCTTATTGGAGTGGTAAGCATTTTTCTTAAAAAATATAAATTTTCAAGTTTTCCGCCTGCGTTGTCATCATCGTCAATTTATATTCAGAAAAATAGTGCTGACAACAGCAGCATCAACGAAACTCAAACAAAATGCTCTTCGCTTAGCACACACACAACAGTTTTGTTGTTGTAGGCATTTTTCAAAAAGAAAAGAAGTGTATTGGTTTGGTCGGCTGTATTTTTTACTCCACACGCATTTGTTGTAGCCAAAGTTAAGATAATATTATTTATTTCGTTATTGTTGTTGTTGTTGTTGGCTTTTTTGTTTATTTTGCGTGCTCCTATTATTTGTGTAAGTCTTGTTTTCTTTCAATTGTTTAAATTCACTTTGATCATAAATAAGACATTTTCTACCGCACACACCTTTACGACAGGGAAACAAAAATAAAATAAAGTACACTTGAAATAAACAAGAGCAAAAACAATCAAAATACAATAACAACAAGCTATTAAATAGTGCGCCAAAAGGGAAACCGCCTCGAAAGGAACGAACTCGTTGTCATCCTTTGTTGCCTGGCTGTCAGATGTCCGTTTGTTGGCTCTACGTAATAGTTAAGCTTTTTTAAGGCGTTCTGGGTGTCTGTCAGCCCAGTTGGGTTGGGCTGGTTTGGGTTGAGTTGAGTTGAGTTAAGTTGAATCAACGTTAAAACCAAAAAAGAAGTAATTTAAAGCAAGTTTTCTTTTTCCTGCAGTTTAGGTGGAATTATTTATTATTTCTTTCTGTTGTTTCTTCGTTTACAACTCGTTTAACTTATATCATAAGAAATGTGAAGCTGAGAGTGATGTTTTGATAATATCATCATGATTCTTTTGAAAAATTGGATATTTTTTAAGAATAACGAACAAAAGAAATAAATGACTTACAAACAAGAGAGCATCTCAATTTTCCATATCAGTGAAAAATTGTTTAAAACTAATAAAAAAAAATTTATAATTATATTGTATACCAATTTTTAAGTACATATCTCTAAAATTTAATATATCATAACTTTAAGAATATATAAAAGTTGAAAAGCTGTAAAAAGAAAGTCCAAGTGAAAATGTTCAAAAATTCTTAGCATCGAAATAAAGAGAACGAAAATAAAGATACTATTGAATAATGACAAAAATAGTAGAACAAAAGAACTACAAATAGTATGAGAAAAAAAAACTGTTTCATACGAGAATGAAACTCTATAGTAATGTGAACGAATTTTTAAGAGGCTTTGCACAAACCTTGCAATAGTTTGTTGGAAGCCCAATTGTTATTTGGATTAGCAATTAGATTTTACCTTAAGTTGTTACTTTGTTATAGTTCATGAAACTAGTAAAGCTCTATGATAGTCCTATTCACCACCACTTACAAAGTAATCAGAAATTGTAAGCAACTGCATTTAGCAACAATCTGAAATGACAGTTTAAAATCGATTTAATCACTTCCAACAAATAGCTAATACATTTACTGGTTTTCGTTTTTGCACCACAGTGCAACTGTGCGCAATGCAACTGTGTTCAATGTTATACTAAACCTGTGTGCAACAATACGAAAACTTAAATACCAACCAACCAACGAATGAAATGTTCAAATTTGCTGCTGCTGGCTGTTCTCTGTAATTTTCTGTTAGCTTCGGTGGCTTTTTGTTTAGTTATCTAAAATTAAATTATATGGGCGGTTATGAAGGCGGTTTCCGGGTGCTCAGCTACACCTACGCGTGCACCCAGTTCAACTAGCAGCCATTTAGAGCCAGAGCAATATGAAACCGGCAGCCAAGAAATTACAAAACAGGAAACTCTCTAAAAGAGCCACAAGACGCAAAACAAAATCCAATGCTACCAAAACTACAAAGAGAACGCAGTCGACGACAACGATATTGACAATGGTAACGACAACAGCGACGAGGCACAGTGTTTCTTCTCATATGCAAATGTTAAAATAGCGACGTATGCTAGAACATACAAAAGGTAAGTGTTTTTGTATGAATAGTAGTGTATTTTTGGTTGCATCTTGACAAAAGGCTATTAGATAAAAAAAAATCTAAAACTATAATTGTAGAATAAGGACATAAAAGTTTAATTACTTTTTATAATATCAATAGTTTAAATATGTTAAGCACATAAACTCATATTTTAATATTTTGTGTGATCTCTAACTTGAGGCTTTTTTTTTAAGATCAAAGAACCAAGGTATGTGCCTTATACAAACAAGGTTTGGTCTTTGACCTGAAAGGAAAAGGATCGATTATTTAGAGGAATTGATTGAGATCATACGTGAATTATTGATTAGACGAAACTACCGTGAAAGACAATTTGAATTGCTTTTAACCGAGGCTAGTGTTATGCCTTAACCTCGGCAAGCATTTCCAGCTCTCAGTTGTGTTCCTGTCCTTTAATTCCACATTTTCCACAATTTACTTGTAGATTTTTAGTTTTCCATAAGTCTTAAATGTAGTAAAGAACAAAGAAAGTGAAAAAAACCATGCCCGAGCCCGGATTCGAACCAGAGACCTCTGGATTGATAGTCTAGCGAACTCTCCACTAGACTACAAAGGCCGACAAAAAATGCAAATTCTTCTACTAAGGCCGCTGAATTCTTCTACAGCGGTCGTACAATGGACGTTTTTAGGGGTTTTTTGGTCAAACAACGTCCGAACTAGGGTCGAACAATGGCCGAATATACTAGGGCCGAATATATGTATACATGTGAATATTATGACACATATAATAATTGTAAATGTATATATTAGGCTGTTCCAAAAATATATTTTTTTATTTTGACATATGTCCGCAGCTTTAATACTTCCACTTGACCTTAAAAACATCGTCTGTGAAGCGCGTCTCAATTGGTAAAGGTTTAGAGGTCGTGAATTCATTTTCTAATTTTACCATACGATTTGTATGGGGAAAAATCAGTTTTGCTCGTAAATTGAATTTAGAGCCATTATCTTTTAAGCAAAATGGTTAAAAAAAAGTGTTCCCATCGGATTATTCTTTGATAGTTATAAACGATTAATAAATTGTCATAACAGACAAAATTTGATGGAACACGTTTTTTTAAGCATTTTTTTAAGCATGGCTCTAACTTAAATTCACCAGCAAAACTGATTTCTAGAAATTAAAAAAGGAATTCGCGACCTCTGAACCTTTACGAATTGAGATGCGCTTCACAGAGGGTGTTTCAAAGGTCAAATGGAAGTAGAAAAGTCGCGGACATCAAACACGAATTTTTTTGGGACACCCTAGTCGTGTCAACTTAGGGATCGTCCCTAAAGGCATCGTCATTTTTTATGTCGGTATGTGAATATTGAATTGAGGTATCTTTATTTAATATGTTTCCTTACAACTTATTTGGACTAGTTTTTTAATACAACATCAACCAAGTATACGCCTCTGTTGGCGGACAAAAAAAATCTGACCTATTTTAAAATTGTAAAAAATATAAATTTTTATAAATAGTTTAATCGGTTTTTTACAGTCGCTTATTTAAGGGCTTATGGATCTGCTCAATCGATTGGTGAAATACAAATCGGGGGTTTTACATTAAAAAAGTTAACTTTCATAGTATTTATTATCAAAACCACAAAAAAAAAATAGCATAACATTATTTTAAAACTTTGAATTGGACCTATTTTTACTATTTTTCAAAGCAAAAAGTTAACAATTAATAGCTTAGGCTGTAGAAAATTTTTTACCTTTCAAACAAAAAAAAACTTGCTCCATAGTACTTAACGTGCGATTTCTACATCAATTTTTGTAAACATATTTTTTTTTTTATAAATACTAAATATTGCATTGGTACTATTGGTACAAAGATACAAATGTATAGGAAAAGACTCATTAACTAAGATGCATTAACATATTTTTCATGCGTATTCAATATAAAAAAAGACAGTAACTAAAAATTTGTCGTGAAATTCATTTTCCAATTTATAAGCAGTTATGTCTTTCTTCAGTACTTTTAAGGTTAAACCAAAAACCAGGCTGCTACTTTTTTCACATAACTGTCTGACCAGAATCATGTTGTTGTCGTGTCAGCAGGCAGAGCGCTGACAGAGACAATGCAAGCCTTATGGGAGAAAATTGCGGCAGAATACGACAACAAAAACGCCCAGTTAGAAATGTTTCTATTTCTATTTTGACTTTGTCGTTTATTTGACAACTCTCTCAGCTTCTCTCTAAAAATATTGCCATATTTTAACAAAATTTGAAGAATCTGTCAACCAATGTAGCGAGTAAACAGTGTTCCTACTTGCTCTAATAATGATAGGTGTAGCCTTCAGTTGAAAATGCAGTAAATAAATAGGAATAGTATTGCAAAAAGTAGTGAAAAAAATGAAAGTGGAGTAGTTATTAGTTCAATCGGAGTACGATGAGAACACTGAAGCAAGTTCAAGAAAATCAACAATGGCAGATTGAATAAAAGCAAAACGACGAAGCTAACGCTACAATTCTTTGCCAACTCTTAGCGATTCTCTCTTACCGACACGACAACGACATGATTCTGGTCAGACAGTAAATTAAGCGGGGTCAGGGGGTCATTTGCGACCCAGCTTCCAATACAATTTTTTCTTGTTTTGACCCAAAAAATACAATTAACCAACAAAATAATTATGTCCAGTTGCTTTGTTCTGCTCGAAACACTGTGGCAATGTCGCCATATTTTGACATCACAGGTCCAGGGAATTTTCGTTGTAAGAACTGGATGGTTCGATTTGCAGTGTGACATGGCGCACGGTTTAGTTTAAACCAGTAACTGTCTAGACCTTTTTCACACATTAGTGGGCAGACATAATGTACCAAGATCCACCGATATCAATTCCCATCGGATTTTTCGTCTTTTCTGAAAAAATGCCACAATGATAGCCCAAACAGTCACTTCTTGGTCATGCAATGTTGTTTCATGGGTCTTGTGTGGAGTTTATTCTCCGTTCTCTGAAAGCCTTAATTTTGTTTGTTAATGGCGCCAGAGAGTGTGAAATTTAACTCGTCGGTCCTCAAAATATTCTTAAGAAATCTGGTTCAGTGTCAACCATTCTTACGACTGTTTTGCCATTGACGGTCTGTCGAAAATATTTAATACTCTCTTACCACTTTCCATATCTCCAACTATTCATGATGAGCGAAATTCAACACCAAACAATGAATAGCGTTGTCAAACGGTGCCTGTTGGCCTCGATATTTTCGACGATATGCACGTTGAGTTAACACAACTGAACGGCTATTTTCAATGTACAGCATCACTATTTTGGCGCGTTGCTTACATACATACACTGCCAGGGTGTACGGAAAGCCCATACACCCATACACCCAATAATGATAACAATCTTGAAATCTGGGCTCAAAAAGAGGTAGGTAGCTTCGAGGGTAGACTTTTTGGAATATTTTTGTATAATGTTTGACTCGTGGGCCCTTGTTTAACCGCTGTTCGGCCGCTATTTGGTCACTATTCGGTCACTATTTAGTCGATTATACTTTTACTTGAGTATTGAAGTATACAATTTTCATTAGTCAGACAACTGCCTGATCTATTAGATACCTTGAAGATGCGGATATGGATGCGGATAAAAAAAATAAAATTTGGTGTTGCGAAATTATTCGTATTCAATTTAAATCAAAGCAAAAAATATTTTTACTACACTCTTAAAACTGATTGAAAAATCTCTTCAATTTTGTAAAAAACCCACGCTATGCAGCGAGTTTTTCAATTTTGTCTGAAAATCAGCGTCTTTTTCAAAAATATGTATATTTACTCTACTATTCATGCTATTTGAGCGTGTTTTCACTCAGAGAGTCTTAAAATATGTATATCTCTCTACTTTTTACGCCATTTCAGCGTGTTCTCTAATTTGCACACTATTTCAGCGTGCTTTCGCTCAGATAGTCCTAAAAACGCTCCAGCAGCGGTGTTTTACGCATGCCCTTAAATAAACTCCTCTGCTTTAACGTCATATGATTTCAAAGAGTTTATTCGAACAAGTGTCAAATTATATACAACTTGAACAGTAGATTGGTCAAAGCTTAATAACTCAAGCCTACTGATGTAGGAAAGAGTAGCGCCTTCTGCTGAGTTGTTGACTCTGTACAGAGTTGATGTTGTTGCCATGTTCAAAACTTACTTGGAAGACTTCACGCATTTCTAGCATTTTTTTTATAAACGCAGACAAGATTGAAAGAAATAATTTTAGAAGAGAGTTCTGGCAAGAGAGCGAAAGAAATAATTGTAGGTGAGAGGATTCACGCATTTTTAACGATAAATATTTATAATTTTGCTCTATGGGATTTAACATATAGGCAATCAGTTGCCAGCAATTATTGTAGTTAATTCTCGTGAGTTTTTGTTAGAGTGTACCTTTAAAAAAGAGGATATGGATAAGGATTTTAATGTCAAATATTATATAGCAAAAAACTTTTATTCTTCCTGTGTTTCTAAACTCTTCGAAACAAATTTTTAATTTTTTTTTTATTTTGAGAAATTTTATCAGAAGTGTATTGAGAAGGAAAAATAGAATCAAAAGTGAAAAAGCAAAGTTAAATTAATATTAATAAATATTAAATCAAAAATGATAATCAAGGGACAGACTAAATAGATACTTTGCTGAAATGTTATGTAATTTAAAAAAAATTGTCTAAAAAAAGTATAAATTGTGATAAAAAGCATAATTAAAAAAGTTTTCATTCTGGTTTATTATCGACTTTTTAGATTATTGTATCACTTAATACAATTTGTTTAAATATATAAATGAATGGTTTAAAAAAATGTTTAGTATAAAAAAATATACTTAATTTATATAAGTTTCATATTATATTAAAAGATAAAAAGCTTTATATCCTTTCATAAATATTTTTTACAATATTTATTTTAAAGCAAATTTTACTAGCTATTGTCAAAATCTATACTTTTTATGACATTATTTAGCATGAGCATAAAAACGCCAAAAAACCAACAAACACTCATTCCGTTAAAAACACTACTTAAATTTTATTTATGCATCGTTTGTATGATGACAAATCACTGTGCGACGACGACACAGAGGACGAGGACAAAAGATTTAGCTGAAATTCGCTAAAAATGCGCTATAAACTTAATACTCGGTTGTAGGATTGTGGCATTATTATGTATGGCAAACGCACTGTTTTTATTACCAGTAAAAGAGCTTTGGTTTTGTGTGTATGTATGTGTCTTATTTTGTATGATTGTGTCATTGTGTGCACCGACCCACCAAACCATAGCAAACTCACCGGTATGGTGTGGTTTGTTTTTGTGCCAGGTGCAAAATTTGTGGGTTTGAACTAGTGCTTCAAACTTTGCCCAGTGGCATAGTTTTTCTTAACTTTGTCTTAACAAAATAATAGAAAAATAAAAAACAAAAAATAAGAATAAGCTGAAACTTCAGTATTAGATTAGAAGATTGCACTAAATTTAAAGCTGTTTGTCTGCAGATATAGAAACATTGCACTGAGGACAGTATTTACTAAGCACAAAAGCTTACTTTGAAAATTGCTTTGAATTGAATTTAATTGTGTTTTGTAAAGATTTTGTCTGCTTTCAGAAAATTGAATTCTATTTTAAAATTGTTAAACTTCATTTTATCCCTGAGCTTAACATCAAAGAGTTATGATGAAAAGATGGGAGATGTTAAAGCTTACTTTTGTGAGCTCTTTTTTTATGATTAGGTTTTATCTTGTGATTACATTTACGGAAAATTAACATTTTTCCAAGATTTTTACTATGTTTTATTGCAAATTCCTGTGTACTTGTCTTTTCGATGAAGGTGGAATTTTGATTGCAAGAATGTAAGCTAAACTGGGGTAGGCTTCGCATCTATTTTCCAAAGTGTTACTACTCCGAAAATTGCTAACAAATTTTGTTGAATAGTGTTATCGAGATTATTTATTTATTTTAAATGCTAAAATGTAAATGGACCATTGTGATACACTTAAAATTTGTTCTGAATCTGCTGCTGGCTGAACTAGTTCATAAAGCATTTTATTTTAACACAAGTATTTCAAACAATATTAAAACAGCAAAGCTATGCAACCATAAAAACTAGCTGAAGCACTCATAAAGCTTACACAAATTTCTCAGACAGGCTACTAGTCTGGAAGCACTGTAAAAGTATTTAGCAACAAAAAATAAACAAAACCATTTTCAGATTTTTTAGAGCATAAAAAATAAGAATGTTTGTGGCTGCATGACTTTTCAACTTATATAAACTCTTTTATTTTATGTTTGATTTTTTATTAACTCAGCTATAATTAAAAGTAAGTTATTCAAAATACATAAATTTGGTACAAATGCTTGAAGTTTGAATTTTAAAGCCAATATATTGCCGAATAAATGGCAATAATTGTTGACTTTCTTTCAAGCTGGCAACAAAATTTATGCATGCCTCTGAATTTTTTAAATTAATTATCACTCATATTAAATACTGCCAAGCGCGCCTAAAAGTAGTCTACACTTCAAGAGCTCACACTGCTTTTTACTTAAAATACAAAATAATAAACAACCGCACACCCAGCATGTTGCCAATCATCAAAGAGCAAAGGAAAAGAAGGAAGTAAGGAACTTTTGCTTTTTGTTATTTGCCTTGCTGCTTGCAACTTTAATGAAGCAACATTTAAGTGACAGTAACGCATTTGTAACAAGAACTATGCAGAGTACATTGGTGAGAGGGGGGGGGGGGGGGTAGGGAAGGGCGTAAAACTTTCTGTGTTGTTATTTTGCACAAAAGTTTTGGTTTTTTGCGTGTTGTTTTCTTCGATTTTGTTATTGTTAACTTGATATTTTTTGGCAAAATACCTTAAATGCTGGTTGTTATTATTGTTGTAAATACTTGCTATTGTCAAGGCCGTAACAGTAAACGTTTGAGCCAATATATTAATAAAAGCAACATCAAAATATTTTTGTTATGTCTGCAAAAAATATGGAAATAATTTACAAAAATAAACAAACACACACACACATACACTCGCAGCCCAAATACATATAGATATAACAACACACGCATGGATGGTTAGGGTAAAAAAGCTGCCTTTAGCATGTGTGGAGAAACAAGTTAATAGACACAAAACAGCAACAGTGGCTCAAACTAATAATGGAACAGTCTAAAATTTAAAAGATTTTGACAAGATAGCAAAGCTTTTGAAATTCTATAACAGAATTTTTAAATATTGTAAAAAGTATTTTTAAAAGAAACATTAATAAGGATTTAAAGTAAATATTAATAAAACTCGTTTTCTGTTTGTTTGTTTGTTTGTTTGGCGTTAATACAGATCTGAAGGTCTCACAGTACTTCGTCCCATAGACAAAAATAAAAAATTCATTGAGTCGAAATAAAGATATATGGGTAACATTTTAAAGGTAAAACGTGCGCTAAAATAAGCCAACTTCTCTTAACCCTCATTGGTCCCCTGTATTGGTGCGCACGCATACAATTTTGATCTTTAACCTTGAATAAGATAAAAACGGTTCAGCGGAATGACCTTGTATTTTGCAAATTAGAATTATTTTGCCTGAACAACCAAAAAAATTCGTTTTTGAATTTGTACCCTTACTGTATTTGCCTGTGCAGTTATAGTTACGAATCGGTCCCTGTGTATGTGCGCGCATACACATAAGCAGGTGCCTGGAATTGCCGCTTATTTTTGTGTGTGGATTTATAGCACGCTCTTATTTTTTCGTTTTATGAAATTCAGTTTGTTCTGAAACACACATAAGTGAAGTTTGTTTGCGCATTTATTTGAATTTTGGTTGTGTTTCGAAATATTTGATGAAAATTGGATAGAGTTTTACGTAAAAGAAGGCAGCGAGATGAACTAGAAAAGGATTTTGATTTGGAAAGCGAAGCGGGCTAATCTCCGTGCAATAGTGACGATGATTTTGCATTATCAGATGAGGAGAATGATGAAAGTGAAGTTAGCGTGCATTCGGATGAAAAAATACATCTTTCTTGAAAATTGAGCCACTTGAGCAAAATTTAGCAAATGAAAATGCAGCAAATCCTGGAAATAAATATTTTTTAAAAAATAAGAAAATTGAATACTCATCGTAACCATTTGAAATAAATCGAAGAAATTCATTTTGACGTGCAGAAATTTTCACTTCAGATAAAACCCTACCCTCTTTGTTATGGGTTCATGTTCATTATATGTTTCATTTTTGTTATAATTCAGGTCCAAAAGCATTAGCAGCTGCTACTATAGTTGATGTTTCGTCTGCATTTCACATGTTCCTTGAACCGGTTGAAAATATTATTTTGAACATGACGAATTTATATGGTGTGCGAAAGTACAAAGACGATTGGGAAAACATTGATTTGGACACTCTCCACGCATACTTTGGATTGTTGCTGCTTTCTGGTGTGTATCGGCCATATGGTGAATGTATCACTAAACTGTGGAATGACGAAATTGTTCGGCCAATACTTAGAGCAACAATGTCTTTGAAAATGTTCAAGCGTATCCATGGTTGCATTCGATTTGATGACCGCGAACAACGTATGGCCAACACTGCATCTAAAAGTACTTCTGTACGTAACAAATTGGCACCGATTCGAAATGTAAACGATAAATGGAATCATAATTTGAAAGTTGTATACACACCAGGAAAAAACATTACCGTAGATGAACAGTTAGTTCCGTATCGTGGGCGATGTCCGTTTCGTCAGTATATTCCATCCAAGCCGGCGAAATATGGCATCAAAATTTAGGTGCTATGTGACTCAAAAAGCTGGTATGCATACAACACACAAAATTATGTTGGTCAGAATCGTAATGCCACTCCTGAACGTAATCTCGGACGGCGTGTTGTTTCTGGGCTTTCTGGACTTTCTGACAGAAATGTAACGTGTGACAACTTTTTCACTTCTTATAAATTAGCAGAAGATTTACATAAGAATCGCGTGACTATTTTGGGAACAATAAGGAAAAATAGGACTGAAACTCCTTCAGTTCTACTCGACATGCGTCAAAAGCCAATTTATCATACAGAAGTTGTATATGAACATAAATTGCAAGCAGTTATGTTGTCATATGTTCCTCGCCGGTACCGATTTGTGACATTGCTCAGTACATACCACAATGTTGTCAGAATAAATGAGAATAGTGAAAAGAAGAAACCTAACATCATTGAAGACTACAACAAAACCAAGAGTGGAGTTGATACTATGGATCAAATGGTGGCTACGTACACATGCAAACGAAAAGTCAATCGGTGGCCAATGGCAGTATTTTGTAACATGCTTGATGTTAGTGAGTAGAATGCATTCGTGACGTTCATTGCATTGTTCAATTGGAAAAATTCTAAAACAAACCATAATATTCGTCATCGCCTTTTTATCGAGGAGCTTGGATTGAATCTCGTTGAAAAACAGATCTTACTTACTTACTTAGTTGGCGCTACAACCGTATGTCGGTCTTGGCCTCATCTAAGAATTTGCGCCAGCCATTTCTGTCTTTCGCTTGCTGGCGCCAGTTGGAAATTCCAAGCTTCGTCAGGTTGTCCTCTACTTGGTCTTTCCAACGAAGATGCGGTCGTCCTCTTCTGCGTTGACCGCCGCTGGGTACCGAATCGAATGTTTTCTTCACTGGAGCATCGTCTTTCATGCGCTGAACATGACCAAGCCAGCGAAGCCGCTCGATTTTAATGCGCTTGACTATGTCGATGTCAGCGTACAGCTCATACAGTTCATCATTCCACCGTATTCGGTACTCGCCATTGACGCAGATTGGTCCGTAGATCTTACGAAGAATCTTTCTCTCGAATGCTCCTAAAGTCTTTTCATCTAAACTGCTCAGCGTCCAGGTTTGTGATGCGTAAAGTAGGACGGGCATGATGAGCGATTTATAGAGCGTGATTTTCGTTCGTCGAGAGAGGGCTCTGCTTCTCAATTGCCTACTGAGCCCAAAGTAACACCTGTTGGCAAGAGTTATTCTTCGTTTGATCTCAATGCTGATGTCGTTGGTCGAATTAATGCTGGATCCCAGATAAACGAAGTTCTTCACAACCTCGAAGGAGGTATTGTCAACGGTAACGTGGTTTCCAAGACGCTGGGACTGTTTGTTTGTTGACACTAAGTATTTCGTCTTATCTGCATTCACTGACAGACCCATTCGACTTGACTCTCTTTCTAATCTGGAAAATGCTGCACTGACTTCGCGCGTATTATGGCCAATGATATCTATGTCATCAGCATACGCAAGCAGCATAACACTCTTGTAGAATATTGTGCCACTACGTCTCAGATCAGCAGCTCGGATGATCTTTTCCATCATTAGGTTGAAAAAGTCGCACGATAAGGAATCACCTTGTCTGAAACCTCGTTTGGTAATAAATGGTGGGGAGAGGTCCTTCCCGATTTTAACTGCGCTGCTGGTGTTGCTCAGTGTCATCCTGCAGAGTCGTATTAGTTTTGCAGGAATACCAAATTCAGACATGGTGGAGTACAGGTGCTTCCTTATTGGGCTGTCGAAGGCGGCTTTGTAGTCGACAAAAAGATGGTGGGTGTCGACTTGTTTTTCTTGAGTCTTCTCCAAGATTTGTCGTAGCGTGAAAATCTGGTCGATGGTGGACTTTCCAGGTCTGAAGCCACACTGATAAGGTCCGATCAGTTCGTTTACAATGGGCTTCAATCTTTCACATAAAACGCTCGACAGGACCTTATATGCGATATTAAGAAGGCTTATCCCACGGTAATTGGCACAGATAGTGGGATCGCCTTTCTTGTGGATTGGGCAGAGCACACTGAGATTCCAATCGTTCGGAATGCATTCTTCCGACCATATTCTGCATAGAAGCTCGTGAATGCATTTAAGTAGAGCTTCGCCTCCGTTCTTAAACAACTCAGCAGGTAAGCCATCAGCTCCCGCGGCTTTGTTATTTTTAAGCCGAGCTATAGCTGTCAGAACTTCATCATAGTCGGGCAGCGGAACCTCAACGCTGCCATCCAAAATTGGGGTTTCCGGAATATCATCTCTATTGGCGGGATTGTTGTCAGCGTCGCCATTTAGAAGCTTAGAGAAGTGTTCCCTCCATAACGTCAGTGTACTCTGGACATCTGTCACTAGATTCCCGTTTTCATCCTTGCAGGAAGAGGCCCCGGTTTTAAAACCATCGGCAAGGCGTCTTATTTTTTCGAAAAATTTTCGGGCCTCATTCCTGTCACCATACATCTCAATCTTCTCCTGCTCGCGCTTTTCTGCCTCTCTTTTTTTTTCGCCTGAAAATATGTCTCTCTTCCCTCCTCTTTTCTTTGTATCGCTGCTTAGCAGCGCGCGTTACAACCGACTGCAGGGTGGCTTTGTAGGCGGCGTCTTTCTCTGCAGTGGCGTCGCGACACTCCTGGTCGTACCACTGGTTTCGGCTAGGGCGTTGGTAGCCAATCACCTCTTCAGCAGCCGCACGCATGGAGTTGGAAATGTGAGTCCACTGCGCGCATATATCATCGATTGGAGGAGTGCTTTGAAGCAGGAGTGAGAGTCGAGTGGCGAAAGCATTGGCTGTCTGTTTTGATTGCAGCTTGTCGACGTCTAGCTTTCTCTGTGTAGGGTTGCGTGTATTCTTAGCTGCGCATAGACGTGTACGGATCTTGGCTGCAACAAGATAGTGATCCGAGTCAATGTTTGCACCACGGATCGTGCGTACATCCAATACACTGGAAGAGTGCCTTCCGTCGATCAAAACGTGATCAATTTGATTCTTGGTTTTTTGATCAGGGGACATCCAGGTGGCTTTATGAATATTGAGATGCTTGAATCTAGTGCTACTTACGACCATGTTTCGTGCTGCGGCGAAGTCAATCAGCCTCATTCCGTTATCGGAGGTGTTGTCGTGGAGGCTGAACTTTCCGACTGTTGGACCAAAAATATTTTCCTTGCCCACCTTAGCGTTGAAGTCACCAAGCACGATTTTTACGTCGTGACGGGGGCAGCGCTCGTAAGCATTTTCAAGGCGCTCGTAGAAAATTTCCTTGATCTCATCGTCCTTGTCTTCTGTCGGAGCGTGCGCACATATTAGGCTTATATTGAAAAATCTAACCTTGATGCGGATTATGGCAAGTCGTTCGTTCACAGGTGTGAATCGCAGGACGTGGGGCCGTAGTCTCTTGCCAACTACAAATCCGCATCCAAACTCGTGCTTCTCCGCATGGCCGCTGTAGTAGATATCACAGGGTGCATGCCGAATGCAACCCTGTCCCTTCCATCGCATTTCTTGGATAGCAGTGATATCAGCTTTGTATCTTTCCAAGACATCAGTCAGTTGGATAGAGGCACCTTCCCAATTAAGGGTTCGGACATTCCAGGTGCATATCCGTAAATCATTATCAGTTTTTCTTCTATTCTTGTTTGTTTTCATTGAAATTGGTTTTTACGGGTGGGCTTCAAACCCGACGCACAACCTATTTTAAGCCTAGGGAGGCCCGCCGCTCAGATTAGCCGCCAAACTAACGGTTGTCAGTTTTGACGTTGCCCAGGAAACACCACGTGGAGGTTTGAGTCGACTTGAGACGATTTCACAAAGATTATGCTGGCCTCGCCAGGTTGAGACAGTCAGACATGTTACATTGTTCCATCGCCCCCAGTTTCCTTAACTGATCACTTAACGTAAAAATTAACCTCAAAGTAATGCAATAACAATAGAGTTCAGCTACTACAGCTTTTTCACACTTTCTCCGCAATAGATCATTTTAAGAACCAACCCAAATATCATTGAAATATCTCAAAGATATCGATTAAACTGGTCCAAAAAAAACCAGTAGGGAGAAAAATTTACCCACCATAATATGGGTTGGGCTCAGGGACAAACACAAGACATAACAACTAACCATGCGTTTACATAGATCTTATCCTTCATTAGTTTTCAATCTACTTTTGAGTTGACCTTTCGACAAGTTAACATCAAACACGTTACAGTTGTTAACAAAGGTACTCATGCGATTTAATGGAGCAGTTAACATATAATTTGTTCTACTAAATGGTAAATAAATCAAGTTGTTAGAGTTTCTACTGCTTCTACGGTTAGTGTTAAAATTTAAAAGAGAAAGAAGCTCTGGAGAGTCGAATACACCAGTTATGAGTTGGTGTAAGTAGACGATATCAGCAGATTTTCTTCTCTCACTTAAAGATTGCATTTTTAATAATTTCAAACGATCCTCATATGGAGGAAGGTTAAATGTGTCAGTTCCACTCAAGCCTCTTAGAGAAAACCGAACAAAACGTTTTTGAATTCTTTCTATACGATCAACATGCACATTGTAATGTGGGGACCATACTTGACTTGCGTACACCTAGTGAGGACGCACGATTGAATAGTACAGAGTTGTAGTTGTTATTAAGCTATCAAACTCTTTGGCCCACCGTTTTATAAAACCAAACATAGAAGACGCTTTTTTACAAATTCTATCAATATGCATGTTAAACGACAATTTAGAATCCATGCATATACCAAGGTCTTTGACGGTAGTTACACGACTTAAAGCAGTATCTTTAATTTTGTAATCAAAAATAAAATTGTTCCTTTTACGCGAAAAGGTTATAGTTTGGCATTTATCTGGATTTAAAAACATGTTATTTTTAGAACACCAAACCTCAAAGGAGTTCAAGTCTGACTGGAGCAGGTCTGAATTGTCATTAGAATCAATTGTTCTGTATATTTTCATATCATCTGCATAAATAAGCAAATGAGAGTGTTTGATGACGTGGGTAACATCATTAATTGCCAAAATAAACAGAAGTAGACCCAGGTGGCTTCCTTGAGGAACACCCGATTCTGCAACAAATTCAGAAGACAACACGCCTCGGAACCGTATTTCATAAGATCGCTCCATCAAATACGATTTGATCCAGTTTACAAAATATTGTGGAAATCCCATTAATTTAAGTTTAAATAAAATTAGATTATGTGGTAATTTATCAAAAGCTTTGCTAAAATCAGTGTAAATACAATCGACCTGGCTACCAGAATCAATAGATTTTAAGCAGAATGTAGTGAAATCAAGGAGATTAGACACAGTGGATCTGCCAGTAACAAAACCATGCTGACGAATTGTCATGACTTGCCCACAGTGAATTTTCACTCGATCGTACACCATTCGCTCAAAAAGTTTAGGAATCGAAGACAATTTAGCGATAGGACTATAATTAGTGACGTCATTCCTGCAACCTTTTTTGTAAATAGGACTGATATAAGATTTTTTCCAAAAAAAAGGAAAATTACTTTCATTAATTGATTTATTAAAAAGTAACGAAAGTGGCTGACATAAAATGGAGCCGCATTGTTTTAACACTGCGGCAGGAATTCCATCTGGTCCAGCGCTAAAATCCTCATCGATTGATTCAATATACTTAAAAATATCCTCTGAGTTAAAAGATATATGCCCCAAAGAAACTCTGGATGCGTTGTTCATATAATCAAAATACGCTAAATCAGGATTAAAAGAATCTGAACAAAATGATTCTTTAAAAAGATTGGCAATAAGCCACAAATAATGGTGGAATCGTCAGTAAATCCATCCTGAAGTTTGAAAGAAGAAGGAAATCCATCAGTCTTCTTCTTAACATTAATAAATCCCCAAAATTTTCTTGGATCAGACAAAATACTCAGCTTCATATTATCCAAATACTCATTATATAATGCAGCTGAGCAATTCTCAAATTCCAGAAACAAACGTTTGTATGTTTCTAGGTCATTTGAGTCAAAACTACAAACATATTTCTTCCATGCCCTATTCCTATTGTTGCGAAGAGTCTTTATATCCTTTGTGTACCAAGGGTACGCAGAATTTTTCGCAAATTTGAGACTATATGGTACAGACTGAGAAAACATAGCAAAGAGCTCCGTATAGAAAAAATTTATTGAACTATTAAGACTATTATTATTTATGTACTCTGTAATTATATTTAATTTACTATAAAGTAAATGATTCAACCCCAAAAAGTCAGCTTGAAATTGAATTCATAAACTGTGTCAACAGAGCTTGAATTTACCATATTCTCCCTATCGGATTTATACCAAATACTCAAAGGTGGATGGTAATTATCAATAGTAGTCAAAGCATGAAGTGCCTTCTGAACAATGACATTGTTACTGTCTGTAGTTAAGACTAGGTTTAGCAGCCTTTCCAGACTATTATAAATACAACTAACTTGTTGTAAGTCAGAACATATATTGTCAACAAATATATGTTCTTGGCGTGTCTTCGAATTAGATGCACAAAAATGTGTTTCATCGTCAGAAGAATGCCATTTTAAGTCAGGCAAATTAAAATCGCCCAACAATAAAATGTCGTCATTAACGTCAAGTAAATTTAATATAAATTCTATGCAATCCGCAAGGCTTGCATAGACCTCTACACTGCTCTTGGGAGGAACGTATGCATTAATAACAAATACATTAGAATTGCAATGTGCAACCTTAACGTATATAAGTTCCATATTAGCAGAGCAGGGAATATCAATAAAGGAACTAACACAGGAGTTCCTTACAGCTAATAGGACACCACCACCAACTGCAGAATTATTGTCAGCGTGTCTGTCCTTCCTATATACTTCAAAACTATTGTCAAACAGTTCTAAATCAGTAATTCCTCCGTTCAACCAAGTTTCAGTTAACGCGATAATATCTTCAGAAAAATTCTGAAGGGAAAGCCTATTTAGATTTTTTGGGTCTGACTGGTGATATTATTCGTCCTTCTAGACCTGTGTTTAGGCTTAAACTCAGAAACAAAGATATTATCAGCCCACAGATTAGAGCTCAGAACAGTTGCAAACTCTTCAGCAGCCACTGTGAGAATAAATGATGCGTGGGATGGTTTATTGCCAATTTTTTTGCATGAGCAGAAAGCAGTCTGACTTACTAAACGGTTATGTTTGACAAACGTCAATACATTTTCACTTGTTGTGTCTGGCTGAAGGCGTGAAATGAAAACCTTTTTTTCCTCGACAACGCTCTTAAATTTAATGAACTATTGCGTTCATTAGTTATGTCACTAGCCGGGGGAGAAAGAGATGGAGGAGATGGAGTAATAACTATATTATCCATTCTCACTGGCGTAAACACTGGTTTAGCCGAGATCTGCTTCGTTTCTAAAGTGGCTGGAAGCGTCATGCGCCGCTTATTATTTTTATTTTTTGAATTATTTCTCTTTTTTTTCAAAATATTTAGGTCTTTTTTAGATGAAATTGTTTGAGTCTCAGAAGAAGAGGCTGGAAGAGTCTGAGACAATGCGGTCGAAATATTTACCGATGAAGACTTTTCAAGTAATGATGCTTCCAGTGTTATTCAAAGAATTCGGAAGATTCGTCATTTACCAAGTACATCAAAACGAGGCTGATGCTACATCTGCACATATAAAAATAACAAAAATCTTTTTGCTAAACGCTGTGAAAAGTGTAGAAATTTCATTTGTGCTGAACGTAATTTCAATTTATGCGAAAAATGTACAAATAATTGACAAAAATTAAAAATTCAATTTTTTTTTCTAACATGCTTAATATTCGAATTAATTTCATTCTTAATTTACCTTTATGAAGAACAAATGTACTAATATGATAGTAAACAATGTAATAAACATTAAAAATCACAAAACATAAATGGTTGTTAATTTTTTTTTTAGCTTTTTTACAATTAAAAGTATATGTGTATGCGCGTGCATACAATGGGACTGATTAGATGTATTTCTCGAAGGACCGATGAGGGTTAATTGGCTTAAGCCTACCAAGCAAAAAAAACTGTATTATCATAGGAGCACTCCTTCTATTTTTTTCCAACTTTTGTATAGGATCAAAGTACTGTGCGGCTTTACGGATTTCACTTAAATTAAGTATATACATACATTGTGTGCATCTTAGATGAGGTTGCGATATACTTATTTTTACCACGCCCCTTTCATCACTTTTCAACTAAAGTCAATTTTGTAACTGAATTAATTTTTACCATTAGAATTTTTCGCCAATTTACCTAAGTAAAATAATTATATGTTTTTATGCAAACATAACTTCATTTATTTTAATAATATTTTTTTATTGAAATAGTGCTAAGGACTTATATGTAAAACAAGATATAGCTTATTTAAAAAACTTGTTATTAAAAAAATTATGTAGAAATATATATAGATTTAAAAAAAATATGTCTTCCTTTCTTATATATGACTTTGTTAAGCGTAAAAGGCATGAAGTACATCAACGATCTGAGGATGGAGCCATCGATTTTCTGCCATTCATCTTAAATAACTGTTTTCAGATGCTTCATCGACTCGAACTGGCGCCCGTTTTTATAAACTTGGGCCGAAAGAATGCCTCAGAGGTTTTCGATAGGATTCAAATCATGACTAACAGCAGGTCACTACAGTACGGGTATATCTCAGATTTATTGAAGGTCATTTGTGACTGGGGAAGAATTTGTTGGTGCGTTGTCCTGCTGAAAAGTCCAGTTATCCTGGTATTTATAGCATGTGAATTCAATAAGCACATCACCTTATAACTCAATATACATTTGTGCATTCGATTTGCAGGAAATAAAATGCAGGGGTGACTTTCAAAGTATCTGAAACCGGCTGAAGTCATCAATGATCCCAGCCCATGGTTACGCGCATACCAAATTTTTCGTGGATATAGCGAATTGTGCCGGTATTTCTGGCAAGCGTCGGGCCCGTCAAGGTTGAACCCTTTCTGATCACTTAATATGACATTCTCCAATTCTTTCTCACCAAATTTGTATTTTTCGGCATATGCTAGACTGGCCGCAATGTGTCATGGTAAAAGCCTGGGTTGAGAGAAGGGCAATTCATAACTGACGTTGACATTTTTATCCAAAATTTGTTGGACTCTGCTTCTGGTAGCCCTTAGATCCAAATGCGCAGCAATTTCACCACTACTCATCCCTTTCTTCACAGCAAGGCGTCGAATTCGTCTTTTGTGCCGTTGGTCAATCACGGATTTTCTTTCACTACGCTTGATTACAGCATAGTTGCCAGGGTCTTTTAAAAAATTTGTTATGGTGTTTTGGTGACGATTTGTCCTAGCGGCTATAGCACCTACTTTTATACCGACTTCATTTAAGCCTTTTATATTTCAACGATCTTCTTCAGATAAAGTGGTTCCACGTGGCATTTTTATGTGAAAAATAAAATAACTCTTAAAATGTGCTCATATTTTGTTCCAAAAATGTATTACCGTTATGTTTATGGTTTTCCTTTCTAAGGTTATAAGCAAAATTTGGTAATTTTTACATTATAGCAATTAAAACACAAAAAAGCAATTGTGCACATATAAATATTTTCTATTGCACACACGAGATTTCGCACTATTTTTGATTAATCAAACTACAAACACGAGGAAGAGAAGAATTCTCTGATCGACTAATAAACTCCATCCTATAAAAAATTTTTAAAAAATGTTGTTATTTTGACACCAAAAACACCAAAAACATGAGATAAAATTACATGAATATCATAGTTTTGACTTTCGATGTTAATATCTCCGCTGTTTTGAAATATATTGCATTCAAATGCTTTTTGTTTAAAATTTTAACAAAAACAAAAATAGTTTGAACTTTACCGTTAAGTCAGAGAATATATTTTTTTATTTTCAAAAAAGGTCTAAAACAAAATTGTTGTTTAAAAACTGACTCAAAAGTTGTATTTGTTGGAAAAATAAAAACATGCAAAAATAGCATTTTTTTAAAAAGTAGTGCATTCATTGCCAAAGTTCTTCCTGTTTTGCGCAAAATTGCTTTACTGCTTTTGTCATAAAAACAGCAAGAATTAATTTTTTCCAAAATTTTTTTTTTATATTTTTTCAAAAGTCTTAAAAATTTGTTATGTAAAAAAATTACCACAATATCTCTTTCCAATCAAAAGTTGTGGCTTTTTTTTATGCCATTGATAAATTAATTAAATTAATTTTTGTATTAAATTCTCTATTTTTTGTGCACCCGCTCCTTCTCGCTCTACTATTTATTAGATTGTGTGCGTGTACTCCTTTAACTATTGCAAGTTTTCATTCAATCTTAAGAAATATGCGGAGTGCATGGTTTTTTCTTTAAAATATTTATTTTTTTTTTAAAAATTACCGTGAATTATAAATATTTTGAGGAGCAAAGAACAAACAGAACTTCTGAACAGTAGTGGAATTCCCGAAAAGTGAACCGAAAACATATTTAAATTTTTGATATTAAAATTATTTAAATTAAAATGAATTCAGTCATCTCTATTTTTTGTTGGCACAAAGTGAACCGAAAACATCTGTAAGTTTTTGAAATTAAAATTATTTAAAATAAATTTAATTCTGCAAATTTTAATCTCAATTTTTTTGTTTCTTAGCTTAAAATGGCTTTTAGTTATTTGGCATTGGATGCTACGCTCCAAGCGACTGAAGCTCATGTTCGTGAAAGGAATTTGGAACAAGCATTTCTTCGAAGAGTTGATTCTCCTTTTGATTTAGAGTTGAATAAATTCAAAAAGCTGCATCGTATCACGCCGGATATAACGCATGAGCTCATCGACTCATTAGACGACCATCTACAGCGAAATAGAATCACTGGTCTATCAGCTGAAAATCAAGTAAATTTTTTTTTATATTGACATATTGGAGCTTTTCTAATTTTTTGTAGGTTTTTGCAGCATTACGCTTTTATGTGACTGGCTGCTACCAACGCCCCATAGATGAGCCCCATAAGTCGATACATTCATTGAGTTACGGACACAATAAATTCTAAAATTTTTCGACCAAATGTGAGATTCCCAGAAACGCAGTTAGAGCGAGAGGCAGCACGCTATGTTTTTCGTAATGCCCGAGAGCCTTTTGATGGTGCCATAGGTGCAATCGCCTGCTCACACGTGGCAATTATCGGCCCGAAACGCAATGAAGAAGCTTACGTAAATCACCATGGATACCATTCCATTAACGTCCAAATGCTAAGGTATACATATGCTAAGGTATAGCAAGCATTTTGTAAAATTTTTATATTTGTTATTTATTTATTTCAGAGTTGTGACCCAAATCAGAAAATTCTAAACGCCAGCGCAAGATATCCTAGCGCCCGACATGACTCGTATATTTGGGGGTCTTCTGCTATTCGCGATGTTATGAAACGGTCATTTGATAATGGTGATCATCGAACTTTCTTAATAGATTTTTACTATAAAATTCAGCTTTGTCTGACGATATACCCTATTATAAATTTTCAGGAGATTCTGGTTATCCTCTAGAGCCTTGGCTAATGACTCCTCTACCGAACCTGCCTGAGAATTCGCCCAAGTTTCGATATAATGAAGCCCTTTGCAAATCTAGAAACTGGGTAGAAAGGCTTTTTGGCATTCTTAAAGGAACATGGAGGTGTCTATCGCAACAAAGGGATCTTATGTAAAAATCTGGTTTTGCGGGGAGTCAATGCATGCACTGTTCTGCATAACATGCGCATACGAACAGTTTTATCAGAGGAACCAGAAAACTTATTTCAATCAAATAATAACAGTGCCTCGCAGATTCAACTTTTTCAAGAAAACGGAGAAAAACTTCAACCGTCAATTTTAGCAAGGCGCATTCAAAGACGCATTATTTCAGCATCGCTCACTTAAAATAGATTTATGAACAAATGTTAAATATGTAAATTAATATTACATTAAAATTACTCATACGCCACGGAATGTTGTTGATAAATTTGTTTATTTATTCACAAAATTTTCTTTTACATTTAAATCTTTAAGTAACATATAGTAAATGATAAACACTGTGAGACGCGAAAATCTGTATTTGATAACTTCAACGCTCTTTACTTAATTTTAGTATGAAGAGTGGTGACATTCGTTTTGCCACTTTACCGAACACTTTAGAGCAAGTATTTGTTTTAAAGATTTATAGCTCAGAATCAAAAAGAAATAAAGATATACACTAATTTTCATTTTGATAACTCTTGGATGATTATTATTTTCACTTTGGTTTCTTCAGAAAAGTTTTCTATTATTGTGGCCACAAAAAGTCTAGCTTAGTCTAGGCTAGTAAAAGTTTTTAGTAAAAGTTTTTAAGACAATTTCCAAAGATTTTTCACATTTATTTGTTCAGCAAATTTGGTGACTATAATAACAGAAACAACTTTTCTTAAGAAACCTAAGTGAAACTCCAAGTAGTTACAGAGTTATCAACATGAAAATGAGTGCATATTATAAGTAATTTTTGATTCTGAGCTATAAGTCTTTAAACAAAAATTTTGCTCTTAAAAAGTTAAAGTTATCCAATACAGAGAAAAAAGGGCTACAAAAAAGCGCAGTGTAATCTAACAAAAGTATTAACAAAGGATTTACATTTCATTGTATTAAAAACTAGTATCTAAAGTATAACAAGGTAGCAAAAGTTCATATAAAAAAGGAATAAAGTTAAGAATAAGAATTGGAATTGAAAGGATTAAAGCATAATATGAATTTTATAATTTAAAACATCATTTTATTTCAGCCAACTGCTTTGCATACTTGAAGCATAGCTTCCAAACGTTCCTAATAAACGTTCAAATGCATTTGCTTGCGTTTTGTTCGCCTTTGCTTGCATTTTTAGTGATTCTGCAAAAATCTAAAATATAAAAATAATTACATAAAGCCGTTTTAATATAGAAGCAATGTTTGCAATAAATGTTTGCTTTCTGATTTACCGTCAAAGCATCTGCTTGCTGCTTTGCACTTTTCACAAATTGTTATCGTGAGTCGTCCGCTGCAGAGACTCTCCTTTTGCGTCCTTGTGGTCTTGGCACCTTTTGCTTAGCTCGTGCTGAGCTCGTACTTCTTCCACTTGATCTTGTTGTCCAGATTGCTCTAGCTGGGCTGAAACAACAATAGGGCTGAGACGAAGTATATCATCTATGCCCTCTTCTAAAGCAAGTTGATGTTCCTGAAAATATATATTAGACTTGTTAATTCCTTCATTAAAAAAATGAGCAATTCAGCCCTTGAAAAAATTTTGAACAAGCTTCTTATCAGCAATTGTGTTATTAAAAGTGATAATACAATTTACCAAGAACTGGATCTATAAGTTTTATGCCCGAGGCATTCAACAGCATTGAACGGCCAACGTTACTATTTATATTGCTATTGTTATTATTTATTCTTACTTGCTCATCAGGGTGACTTTCAGCACACTCTGTACTCCCTTCAACGTACTGGGTGCCCACGATTTCTAGTACTCGCAAATTCAGCTCCGAAAGCGGCGCTAGGCTAATTGGCTGATTACCAGTGGCCGCAACCTGTTTGCGGCATTGTCTGATCTTTATAGAGGTGCGACTTTTAAGGTCGCGCCAGACCTGAAAGGCAAATATAATTAACAATTAATCTGCAAATACAATAATTAATTGATAATAACTTACTATTTGCCATTGTGTAGCCTTTTAACTGCACCTTGGACCGCGTTCAAAATCTATGTCAACTCCTTCCACTTTTTTTCCGTTTATGCACGGCCATGCAGAGAGCAGAACTTGCCTTCCGCGAGACCTTTGTTTAGCTGAAAAAAATCAAGCATTTTTAAATGTTGCTCCAAAGAAGCTATAGCCGCTTTAACCATTCTGAATTTTTATTTTAATTTAAATTTAATTTGAATAAATTTAACATTTATCACCGATACATAAGTAGTTTTGCCATTTTTTTCACTTAAATTCGTAAACTTTTTTCGACCGAATTTTGTAGCAAAGTATAAGTTAGTGAATACCGTTTTCGGTATGACAACCGAAAAAAGTCGCAAATTGCGATTCCGATCGGAAGTTGCGAAAGATTTACAGAATCCCACTACAGTTTGCTATAAAAATATCTATGTATGACAATGAATAAAAGCTGTTAAAATCTTCCATTTTGCTTACTTCATTGAAATCTTCTTACGTATTCACTTATAGCGGTTATAAAGATTTGCATCTCACATTGGCGTCGGAGCGGGGGGCAAGGGGGGCAAGGGGGGCAGTTGCCCGCCACTTTTTTAGCTAGATAAACAATTTAAAAGGAAAACTTCAAAAGTTATTCAAAATATCAGTTTTTTTTACAACGATAATATTTTTGTATTATATATTTTCCTCTTCTTTCTCTCTTCTTCATAAGCATGCTTGCGGATAACCATTTTCTTTCTCTGTGTTTGCAAAAAGATAGAACAAAATCTAGAGTTTCTATTGCAAATCCACCACTTCAGTTTAAAAGCACCCTTAAGTATGTAGCTTAATGCTTGTTAATTTTGCAACTCTGGTAAGAAAAACTTTGACATGTTCTTAGGGGCTTTCCATATAGGGCTGTTCACATTTCAAATCGCTCATCAAATCGATCATCAAATGATTTGACAATTGATTTGACCAACAGAATTTGTATGGATTTGATGGCGATTTGACCAGTGTGAACACTTATCAAACCGTTGGTCAAATCGTTGGATGAAAATCAAAATTTTTTGATTTTTCTGCTGATTTGCCGAACGATTTGACCAGTGTGAGCACTCGTCAAATCGTGTAGTACGATTTTGTCAGTTCAAAAAAGTTTTCAACCTGTGCACATCGAGGCAAAAGAAGGAGCGGAAGAAAATAATATCAAAATAATAATAAATAAGTGTTGCAAACAATTTATAATAATTTATAAAATAATTTCTTCTTCTTCCAATACGATTTTAATAACAAAAGGTATTAAAATTTTTCCGTCATCGCGATGTGCTTACTTCGGTGTTCAAGATAAAATGAAATTTGACGAAAAATTTGAAGAGTCAGAACACTTCTGTGGTCAAACGATTTGACAAATGATTTGATGAGCGGTTTGAAATGTGAACAGCACTTATTGGACGACATGTTGTACGATAAGTTAGATGGAAAACTAATGGGACTATTTGATTGAGCGTTCGAACGATCCAACTTGTAAAGCAACATCATTAATTGCAAGCTCTCAAGCAGAACACATCCGGCTAATAGCTAAGCAACTTTTAGATGCCCTAACAATTGAGCAGTAATTTTACATAGTTGAACAATATTGTACAATCGGCAGAAAAAAACCAAAAATTTCGACTTTCGTTTTAGCTTACGCATGGTACTACATGTTGTACAATCTGCCATGTTGGTCCAATGTTTTGGAAAATGCGAAAGCCCCTACTGTGAATTAGCTGATGAAAATCCACCTCGACGCTTTGAAGAAACATCAAATCTGGTTCCTTGAGTACAGTTGCCATTATATGATCGGCAACGAAAAGATTATTTCGAAATTTTAGATCTTCTCTCAAATGAGATAACGGCTAGATTCGATCAAACAGTATTTTACAACAATATTTTACTTTTTTTTATTTTTGCTAGTTTACACCAGCTTAACTCAACCGACTCACTTTGATTTAACATTCGGTGAGTCGGTTGAGTGAAACTAGTGTAAACTGGCACTTTGTAAATCTTATTGTACATTTAAACAGATCTTGACACTCTGGAATCGTTGGAAAATATTGTAATCAAAGCCTTCAACGGAAAAGTGCCTTCTGAACAAAATCTAAAAACAAAACTAGATCTTTATGCAGATGAAATTGCTGAAGCAATTGCCTGGCCAAACACCTTGAAATTGTAGTGGCATTGTATCCCAATTTGCGAAAAATTCGGATACTGTAAAAAAACTATTAAATGAAGTTGAAAAACTTATTACTTTGCTATTTGACTGTGCCTGCATCAGCAGCTTCATCTGAGCGTTCTTTTAGTGCACTAAGACGACTTAAGACGTATCTTCGAGCAACTATGACACAGAAACGACTCACTCTTGCAGCACTTATACACATTCACAAAGATAAAACCGAAGAATTGAATTCGATGGAGGTGGTGAAAGAGTTTGTTTCTCGCAAGGACAGAAAGAAACATTTTGGAATAATTTAAATTGATATAACTTTTTGTACCTTATTGCATTTAAACCATGTAAAGATATGCCTAGTCTTGCTTTATAAAAGGAACCATTATTTCTTATATTTTCATATTACCGTATGAAAGATCCTTGATCTCTAATATTGAAATTGGAAGAACTTTTAAAAATAATGAAATTTTAATATTTTTTATATATATTTATATTTTTTTTTATTTTAAACTAAAATAAAAAATTTGTTTATTCACATTCATGTTTCTTTGAAGAAATTTTGGTGAACTTTTTTTTGCACTACCATTTGTACTGCCCCCCATTTGTACTGCCCCCCAGATGAAATTAGCTTCCGACGCGCTTGGCATCTCAAACCGATTAGGCTAAACGGTTTATTTCTGAAGTAAGAAATAGTGAGTTCGATGCATGCAATCGAATCTTACTTATTTTTTAATTTTATTAAAATAAAATATTTGTTGTGAAATTGTTCTTTTTTATGATAAAGAATAATTTCATAAGTTGCGATATTTGCCCTCGAAATTGTAAGCCGAACGCACTTCGAGTTTGGAAGCAAAAGTCTTTATGAATTGCGTTTGACTTGTTGCTATTTGCAAAAATTGATAACTATTCAATGTTCATTAAACATAAGCACATAACGGCTTATGTTATCTGGAAGCTTTACATTGCAGTTTCTACTCTTTGAGGCAGATGATCTGCAGAGAGATGGCTGCCGAACGGAAATATTAATTCAATTGAAATAACATTCTGTCTGAATTGGGTGGGGGTTAAACCCCGGCTACCGAGGTTCCTTAGCTTGCGGAACACGCACTTTACCCAGTAGGCTATGCCACAACGATTCAGGATATGTTGCTTCAATACTATTTTAATGAAAACTGTGACTAGTTCTCAACAACAATTACGAATAACATCTTAGGTTACGTAGTAACAAAAACAAAAAAGCATAATACTTTAATGCGATATATTTCAAATTATAGTCGTTTATAAAAAGTCGAATTTTTTTGTCATCACCCGTTTCATATTGTCGTAAATTGGTGAAATCCATGCCAAACTAATTTTTTCGGCAAAAAGCTGTTATTGAACAAAAAAGACTGCCTACAAAAAATTAAAAAATTCAAATAAATCAATAATTTTATTTAAACTCTATAGCCGATACAATTTCTTAAGGTTTTACTATAGTCTTTCATGACCATACATTGCATTACTATTTTACTAATCTTTTATTTTTTCGAAATACCTAGGTACATATTTATTTTTAAACAATTTTTTGTAAATATAAAGTGTTCATTAAAGTCTCCTTTCAAAATAAATATTGATATATTTGCAAATCTTTTGCTTTAATTTCAGTTTTAATAAAAAGGCTTGTCCACACTGTTTCATTATAACTTTGCGCCACTGTAAGAGAACCAACCAGCACAAACATGAAAAACAACATAAACATAAACGAAAGTAATCAAAAAAGCAAAAAAAAAAATGAAAAAAAAATTAATAGATTCTTCTTTGTTTTTCTTTGGTTTTTATTCCCTTGTTTTTATATGTCGAAGAATGCTCGTAGACAAGTTTTTTTAATGGGGGGGAGGTTTTTTTTATTACAAGTCAAGACACCTATGTAGGTACTTCACTGTATCCACGCAGGCCATCTAGACGTGGAGGCTTTAAATGCGGAGCTTTTTACTTGAGCCAGCTCGGTTTTATGAGTGCTTACGCCCAACCCATAGCTTTTGACCCAAACATTGAGATCGAAAATCGCTGCCTCAAAATCACGTTTTTTTTTTCTTTTTGGTATTTTTAAAACACATTTTGTTAATAACTATCATTGGCATTTCTATCAAAACTAGATTTGAGAAACTTCACAATGTATTTTGAAAAGTGATCTTTTGGTTAATTCAAACCATTGCCATGAACATATTTTGTTTTAGAAAAACCTATACATATGCTTTCTAAGAGTTCCTATAATTTTTGAAACAAAATTAAATTTCTGATCTGTTTTGTCTTCACACAATTGGATATGGCTTGATTTGTATTCGGGCTTCCACCTTCAAATATTTTAATATTAAAAATTTCATCATGATTTTAATGAATTTGGTTCCTATTTACTAGGTTATAGATTTTAATGATGTTGGAATAATTGTAACATTTATCTTTTGGGTCAAAAGTTGGGCTGTCTAAATAATCCAAATCTGATGAAAACCTCGTCTACCTCCCATACAAAGTGGCTTTACCAAAATGGTAAAATCTCCTGAAATTCCACAAAAATTACTCTACGGACTTAATATTAACATAAGCCTTAACCCTTAATACGCACTTTGAGAAAATTGTAAAAATCGATTGAAAATAAAGTCTACCTCCCATCAAAGTGACTTTATGAAAACTTTAAAACCCCCTTAAATTCCACAAAATGGACTACAATGGCTTAAAATTCTGCCCACAAAAAAATTAAATTCTACCCACCTCTCATACAAAATGACGTCGTAATTTTTGTAAAACCTTTATTAATTAAAAAAAAACTTAATGCATATGAAACCATGCACTCAGAAAACAATTTCCAGAAAATCTAGAAAAATACCACCAAATCGCTAGAAAATCGGGCTTCATTTAGCGCCATAGCCGATTTTCTAAAATGAAATATATATTTTTCTTTAAATTGACACACCTAGCTTAATTGTCTTGATATCTTATTGCATTTGAGTAAGTTTTTCTACTCATCGAACCATCGGTTATAACTAAGAGAAACATTTTCTCTTAAAATAATAAATTTTCTACCGTTTGTTAACCATCTTACAGCCGATGGTACGAGAAACCTTTTTTCTGAAAATAAGAAATTTTCAAAATTTTTGCAAAAAAGACACAGTTTCGATAGTATCGTAAATACAGACGTAGAATTCCTTTTTATACAGTAATAGAGAAAAATTCTGGTTTTTTCATTTATATTTCTTAAAACTATTTTAAAACTTTTCATCTTCTAAATAAAAATTATTCAAAAACGAATTTGGTGTTTGTTGTTGCCTTCTTCAAACTTACTTGATCTAAAAAGCTCACAATTAAATTCATGTAAAAATTTGTTGGTAATTGGTAATTTTTGTTGTATTTAATTTATGTTATTGTGAAAAAGTAACTTTTTATTAATAGTATTAGTACAATATTAGTACATTTTTTTGTAGCCACATACATACATTTTTTGGTTTCTACATTAATTCTTCTTTGTCTTGTGTAGACCATGTTAATAGTATAGTCCAAAAAGTTTATTATGTCCTACGAAACTTAAGAATGTCTGCTAGTGTCACTCCTACTGAAATTAAACGTAGTTAGTCATACAGCTAATTTTACCAATCATTTCCTATTCAGACATAGTTTATAGTAAACTTGGCGCATCTTCCCAGTTAAAAATTCAAATTGCATTTAATTACGCCACGCGCTATGTGTATGGTCTCCGCAAATACGATCGTTTGTCTCAATTCCGAAATGCAATACTTGGATGCGACATAACTGCTTACCTAAATGCTAGAAACTGTATTTACCTGCACAAACTAATCCATGGGAAAACTCCTTGCTATCTGCATGAAAAACTTCAGTTTTGTATGTCAAGTAGAAGCCATGTTCTGATAGTTCCTGTTTTTCATTAACGTCATTAGGTTGTGGAATGCTTTGCCAAGATGGCTTAGGGAGGTCACTGGGAGAGAGCCTTTTAGGCAATCTATCTTTTCATTTTTCTCTACTCAATAGCTTTTCACTTCCTTATTTCTCTATGGTATCTATTTTTTATCTATTCTTCGTATTAGTATTTTTTTTCAATCTTACTTACTTACTTACTTAGTTGGCGCTACAACCGTATGTCGGTCTTGGCCTCATCTAAGAATTTGCGCCAGCCATTTCTGTCTTTCGCTTGCTGGCGCCAGTTGGAAATTCCAAGCATCATCAGGTTGTCATCTACTTGGTCCTCCCAACGAAGATGCGGTCGTCCTCTTCTGCGTTGACCGCCGCTGGGTACCGAATCGAATTTTTTCTTCACTGGAGCATCGTCTTTCATGCGCTGAACATGACCAAGCCAGCGAAGCCGCTCGATTTTAATGCGCTTGACTATGTCGATGTCAACGTACAGCTCATACAGTTCATCATTCCACCGTATTTGGTACTCGCCATTGACGCAGATTGGTCCGTAGATCTTACGAAGAATCTTTCTCTCGAATGCTCCTAAAGTCTTTTCATCTAAACTGCTCAGCGTCCAGGTTTGTGATGCGTAAAGTAGGACGGGCATGATGAGCGATTTATAGAGCGTGATTTTCGTTCGTCGAGAGAGGACTCTGCTTCTCAATAGCCTACTGAGCCCAAAGTAACACCTGTTGGCAAGAGTTATTCTTCGTTTGATCACAATGCTGATGTCGTTGGTTGAATTAATGCTGGATCCCAGATAAACGAAGTTCTTCACGACCTCGAAGGAGGTATTGTCAACGGTAACGTGGGTTCCAAGACGCTGGGACTGTTTGTTTGTTGACATCAAGTATTTCGTCTTATCTGCATTCACTGACAGACCCATTCGACTTGACTCTCTTTCTAATCTGGAAAATGCTGCACTGACTTCGCGCGTATTATGGCCAATGATATCGATGTCATCAGCATACGCAAGCAGCATAACACTCTTGTAGAATATTGTGCCACTACGTCTCAGATCAGCAGCTCGGATGATCTTTTCCATCATTAGGTTGAAAAAGTCGCACGATAAGGAATCACCTTGTCTGAAACCTCGTTTGGTAATAAATGGAGGGGAGAGGTCCTTCCTGATTTTAACTGCGCTGCTGGTGTTGCTCAGTGTCATCCTGCAAAGTCGTATTAGTTTTGCAGGAATACCAAATTCAGACATGGTGGAGTACAGGTGCTTCCTTATTGGACTGTCGAAGGCGGCTTTGTAGTCGACAAAAAGATGGTGGGTGTCGACTTATTTTTCTTGAGTCTTCTCCAATATTTGTCGTAGCGTGAAAATCTGGTCGATGGTGGACTTTCCAGGTCTGAAGCCACACTGATAAGGTCCGATCAGTTTGTTTACAATGGGCTTCAATCTTTCACATAAAACGCTCGACAGGACCTTATATGCGATATTAAGAAGGCTTATCCCACGGTAATTGGCACAGATAGTGGGATCGCCTTTCTTGTGGATTGGGCAGAGCACACTGAGATTCCAATCGTTCGGAATGCATTCTTCCGACCATATTCTGCATAGAAGCTCGTGAATGCATTTAAGTAGAGCTTCGCCTACGTTCTTAAACAGCTCAGCAGGTAAGCCATCAGCTCCCGCGGCTTTGTTATTTTTAAGCCCAGCTATAGCTGTCAGAACTTCATCATAGTCGGGCAGCGGAACCTCGACGCTGTCATCCGCAATTGGGGTTTCCGGAATATCATCTCTATTGGCGGAATTGTTGTCAGCGTCGCCATTTAGAAGCTTAGAGAAGTGTTTCCTCCATAACGTCAGTGTACTCTGGACATAAGTCACTAGATTCCCGTTTTCATCCTTGCAGGAAGAGGCCCCGGTTTTAAAACCATCGGCAAGGCGTCTTATTTTTTCGAAAAATTTTCGGGCCTCATTCCTGTCACCATACATCTCAATCTTCTCTTGCTCGCGCTTTTCTGCCTCTCTTTTTTTCCGCCTGAAAATATGTCTCTCTTCCCTCCTCTTTTCTTTGTATCGCTCCTTAGCAGCGCGCGTTGCAACTGACTGCAGGGTGGCTTTGTAGGCGGCGTCTTTCTCTGCAGTGGCGTCGCGACACTCCTGGTCGTACCACTGGTTTCGGCGAGGGCGTTGGTAGTTGGGAGTTGGAAATGTGTGTCCACTGCGCGCATATATCATCGATTGGAGGAGTGCTTTGAAGCAGGAGTGAGAGTCGAGTGGCGAAAGCATCGGCTGTCTGATTCGATTGCAGCTTGTCGACGTCTAGCTTTCTCTGTGTAGGGTTGCGTGTATTCATAGCTGCGCACAGACGTGTACGGATCTTGGCTGCAACAAGATAGTGATCCGAGTCAATGTTTGCACCACGGATCGTGCGTACATCCATTACACTGGAAGAGTGCCTTCCGTCGATCAAAACGTGATCAATTTGATTTTATGTTTTTTGATCAGGGGACATCCAGGTGGCTTTATGAATATTGAGATGCTTGAATCTAGTGCTACTTACGACCATGTTTCGTGCTGCGGCGAAGTCAATCAGCCTCATTCCGTTATCGGAGGTGTTGTCGTGGAGGCTGAACTTTCCGACTGTTGGACCAAAAATATTTTCCTTGCCCACCTTAGCGTTGAAGTCACCAAGCACGATTTTTATGTCGTGGCGGGGGCAGCGCTCGTAAGCATTTTCAAGACGCTCGTAGAAAATTTCCTTGATCTCATCGTCCTTGTCTTCTGTCGGAGCGTGCGCACATATTAGGCTTATATTGAAAAATCTAACCTTGATGCGGATTATGGCAAGTCGTTCGTTCACAGGTGTGAATCGCAGGACGTGGGGCCGTAGTCTCTTTTCAATCTTAACTTATCTTTAATTCTTTTTATTTTTTTATATTCTTTAAAATAAAAAAATAACATAAAGCCAATATTGTTTAAAAATTAAGGTCATTATTTTTGATTCTGTTTTAAACAGTTGTTATTATTCTTCATTTTTAGTTTTTAACTTTAATTTCAAATTTTTAATATAAAATTTTTCATTTTCATTTTGCATTTTAATTTCAATTTTAATATTAATTTAAACTAAATTTAATGTAAATAAATTATATTTATGTTGTACTATAAAAGAGCATAGCTCTTATTGTACTTATGATAACTTTAATAAATAAATAAATAAATAAATAAATAAATAAATAAATAAATAAATAAATAAATAAATAAATAAATAAATACTGGCACTCTAGCTGCATGCATCTGTATTCTCTATTGTATTACAACCCAACAAGCCATGAATGTGACTATTCCAGCTAAACGGTACTTAAAACGGCAGTTTCTGATTTGCTGGTATGAAAACGACATGTTTTTGTACCTTTAAATTGTTCTCTTTATAATTGTAAAGTCCTTTTTTATATTTACCAAGAATCTAATTGAAATTTATGTCATATTCGCTTGGTGTGTCGTTTGTTCTTGGCTTTTTTCCTTCTTTTTTTCACCCGTTCGAAATATGCATTGAATATTGTATTGAAATCAAGGTAGTGCAGTTGAGTTGCCGTTTATTGTTTAGTTTATTGTTGCAACTTAATAAAAACCATTTCAAAAAAGGTTACAATTGTTTAACAACAAATAAAATAAATATACAACTAAAGTTTTTTCCTAAATGACCTTGTTATTTATTATGTTGACTTTATATGATTTAAATACAAATTCTAAATATTTGATAGTTTAAATCATACTTGATTTTAAATACAAATTCTAGTTGTTTGATAGTTTAAAATCGTTTATTGAGCTTAAGGTCAAAGTTAGAACAATTAGTTGTTCTAACGAATCTTTCCAAAGAAACAACAACAACAAAGTTTTTCAATATGAAAAGGAAAAAACCTTAGCTGATTTTATTGCAATTTCGGCCGTGCTAAAGGCTTCATCAGAAATCTTTGTGATACCCGTGCAGCGCGCACTTAACCGAGTCGATTGGCTATCTGGGAAACAAAAAAAAGGAACGCAACTGAAGTGTAAATATATATGCATGTTTTACATACATATTAATAAAAAACAACAACAACAACAAAAGCAGCACAACAACGAACGGCGTTATTACGAACCAAACAAGCAAACACAACAACAACCTTAAAAACAGCATAAGCAGCTACTGCAGCTAAGCAGCTTGTGCATTTCTCATTCGAATATATGAATTTTTCATCCTCTTAGATTTGCTATATTATTAGATATTCGTTTTATTCCCACTAAAACTGATATTTTGGCATTTTTTTTTTTCTTTGTACGATGAATATTAAAGGTTGTAGGTATATCCCAAAGTGTCAAATATCACTTCGAAAAAATTTGTGAAAATCACACCTATACAAACCGCGCTGTAAGACGTAATTCTACGTCAAAAAAACAACCGTTTTTAAGACTTCAACAGCAACCTGTGAGAATTCTAATTTTTATACTAACGAAAAACTGCAAACATTATTATTATTAACATTAATTAAATTGAAAACTTACTGCTATCCGGAGACTTGAACCTCGGCCGCGTGAGAGTAAGTGCATCAGCTTATCCATTTAACCATCGCTGTTGTTAAGCAATCGTCGCTTAATTTGCTTTATTAAGAATCGTTCGCTTTGTAAGTTATTTTAAAGTATTTTTTATAGATACTAGCTGAACCCGGTGTGCTTCGCTACCCCCTCGTTTAAAATAAAATTAAAAGTATTTATGTATTTACAAAAATTTATTTATTTAATTTAATTATTGCAATGCTTCGCCTCTTTTTTTGTTGTAAACCAATTAGAATTCAGCGCTGAATCGCATGTAATTTGCTTCATGCTCCCCCTTTTTATTTTTAGACCAATCAAAAAGCAGCAATTACACAATCAGCTGTTTCGCAGTCTGTTGTGGGAGAATGAGAATGGGGTTACCCCACTCTCTATTTTAATTAACACGTATTATAAAATCAGCTGTTTTGAAGACAGTGGTAGAAGAAAGAGAATTGAGCTACCCCACTATTTTAATTAATATGTATTTTAATGATTTTAATGACATGATTTGTGGTATAGCCGTTAATAAACGTAGTAAAAAAGTAGGTGCAGAAGTGTGCATGGTCGAAAAATATTATCATGTAATAAGTATTCCTGAGTCAAAGCTGAACGCTGTGAAAATTTAAGATCGGTTATCAGGTCCAGCCTCCAATATATCGCAAGCAAAGGGGCGTGCTCCGCCCACTTTTCTTTTGGTACGTATTTCTATTCATGCTAATACCATATATAGCAAATACTGCCGCCGTTGGTCAAAGAATGCCCAAGATATGACGATTTTAAAATTTGGGTTATATGGGCGAGGCCACGCCCCTTCGTCTACTCACAACTTTATATAGTCAAGAATTTATTATTTCGTAAGAATATCCTATTGTGAAAATTTAATGATGATCGGTACAGTAGTTAAGACTATATTGCGATTTTTAATTTTCCTGAAAAGGGGCGTGGTCCCACCCACTTTTCTCCTGGTACGTATTCCTAACTATGCCAATACCATATGTACCAAATAGCATGAACGTAGTTCAAAAAATGCCCAAAATATGGCGATTTAAATTTTTAGGTTATATGGGCAGTGCCACGCCCCTTTGTCAAATAAAAACTTCATATAGCCTTTTATTCTTTCCAGATTCATAGTAAAATGCTGTGAAAGTTTCAGGAAGATTTGTCAAAGGGTTTGGCCTCCTATAAAGCACAAACAAACAAACAAACAGACAGACATTCATTTTTATATATATAGATTGAAAGCAGATTTATTATAATTAAAGTAAAATGGGGCGAAAAAGGGGGATTTGGTAATAAAAAATCTATGGCTACCTTACCTGTAGATAAAAAGTATATAAAACTTTAGGTAAATACATATTACAAAAAAAGTATTTTGTATAGCAAACATTGTTAGTGGTATAAGTAAGTATCTGAATTAAAAAAGTGGGCGTAAAAGTGGGCGCGGTCGAAAAAGTACCCTATTAATCATGCCAGAGTCCCAGTTAAATGCTGTGAAATTTTCAGGAAGATCGGTCCAGAGGTTTGGTCTCCTATAAGGTACAAACAAACAAATAAACAAACACACATTCCATTTTATATATATAGATAGCTTAAACCCGGCGCGTTGCTGCCGCGGCCCCGTTGCCAAACGCGAATAAAATGTTATCAGTGAAACTGTATATGTAAATTGTGGTCGAATACTCAATTCCATGGCTGTGCGACCTATAACTCAAAAGCTGTAGAATTTCTCAAATTTTGGTTGCATGGGAGGTGACACGCCCCCTTGTCCAACGCCATACAAAGTTATCAGTAAAACTGCATGTGTAAATTGAGTTCGAATGCTGAATTCCGAGGCTTTGTTTGCTTTGTTTGATTGACTCAAAAGCTATTCGATATCGCAAATTTGGGTTGTATAAGAGGTGCCACGCCCCTTTGTCCAACTCCCATAAAATTTTATCAGTAAAACGCCACGTGTAAATTGTGGTCGAATTTCGAATTCCAATGATGTGCGGCCTATAACTCCAAAGCTATTCGATATCGCAAATTTGGGTTGTATGGGAGGTGCCACGCCCCCTTGTCCAACTCTCACAAAATTTTATCTGCGAAGCGGCACGTGTAAATTGTCGAATACCGAATTCCGAGGCTAAGCGGCTTATAACTCCAAAGATATTCGATATCGCAAATTTGGGTTGTATGGGAGGTGCCACGCCCACTGTTAGTAGGAGGTTGAAATATACTTTACGACCTATTCTCATACCTACAAAATATACATACAAAATTTCATGAAAATCGGTCGAGCCGTTTCGGAGGAGTTCGATTACGTACCCCGTGACAGAAGAATTTTATATATTAGATATAAGAAAAGCATCCTTAAAATAAATAACTTGTGGTGCACAAAACTTATATGTATTTCTATGAAATATCCAAGTATTGTAACTTATATTTCTCAAAATTTTAGAAATCATGCTGTAGAATGTTGCAAGTGGACTTGATATCAATACGGTTTTTCTTCAAATTGTTTCTTTTATACAAATATTTGAAATTTAACTTTGATCATACCTTAATCTCGAATAATTAAGTAAAAACTTGTCTTCAAAACTAAGAAGGTGTTTTGACAACGTTGCAACGAAATCAAGACGTGCGGTTGTTAAATCATGTAAAAATTCTCAACATTAAGGAGAAACATCTATAAAATATAGAAAAACCCATGCCAATGAATTGAAACCACAGTTTCTTAATTTAAGGGAAGCAGATTTTTTTGAGTGTGTCTTATAAAAGTGACGTCATCAAAAAAATACAACATTTCAGACTTCGAATAAACTAAAATAAGGTCGTGAGGTATTTTAATCTAGCATTTAGGTACAGTCAAAGATAATTTCTTAATAGTTTATTATAATTTTTGTTTTTTCGAATGTTTTTTTTAAATTGAGCTACAGAAGCTCGGTCGAAGTCCTTTTGAAGGGGTTGAAATGGCTAATTCGTTGTTTTTCGTAGTTTGAAATTTTCTACTTAACCTTTATTAGAGTCAACTTTTGTTTCAAGAGTTTAATTGAAACTTTTTCGACTTTCTTTATCTAGAAGAGAACGGAGTAAATCGGCGGACGGTGCAACCCGACGCATTCGAAATTTCATTAGATACGGCAACACTGTAAAAAAACGAGCACACGGGAAAGAGTCAAAAGTCACAAAATTCAGCCGAATATTTCAATGAGATCGAAGCGGAAACGATAACATGAGAGGAAAAATCTGTCACTGAAGCTAGAAAAGCAGCTGTTCAAATAATTCCAGCTTTAAATAATAACACGAATATAACAAAAGATTACTGTTGATACACTTTGTTTGGTATATTTCACTTGAATTTCCGTGAATTACACTAAAAAATACGGTGGGCCGAATTTATTTATTTATTGGCCAAACAAGGCAATGCAATTTACTTATTCTAACTTATTCTAACAGGTTTTGTTTACTTATACTAAGATTACTAAGTTTTTTGTTTTTCTTCTCCCCTTTCCTTGTTTTTATTTTATATTTTATTTGGTGCTCTTAGTGGCCATATTCCGCTCACCGTATTGACATGATTTCAAAAACCATGTCAAAAATAAGAGAAGAGGAGGAAAACAAGAGAGACTATATACACACTTAAGATACGATAAGGACGTAAATGGGAGATTTGGAGAGGGATGTTAAAGAATTTTGATTTATTAAACAAACCAATAAATGCTTATACATATAAATCCATACATGTATATAGTTTATCTGAGGCCTGGGTTAATTCTGATTACTGAGTGATTTATATAGGGTTTGCTTGAAAGAGGATTTGGACATAGAAGGTGAGTAGTATATAGAGATATTATTAAATTCTCTGCAACAACGATTGATGGGTTCATTATTTGCATATGCAGTTTGGTGCTGATATTCAGTTAACAATCGAGTATGCCTAGTGCGCCTAATTGGATCGTTAAAGGAAATCATATTAGAAATATATTCGCTGTGAATAGCACCATTAATTACATCAAATGTGAAGCATGAGCCCAATAACGATCTTCTTGTTGATAGTGGCATCAAATTTAAAAGGCTGAGTCTATGTTCATATGATGGAAGGCTACAATAATCATGGAGGTTGTACATATCTCTAAGCGCGTATAGTAAGAACTGCTTTTGAATAGACTCAATTCTTTCTCTATGGGAATCGAAAGATGGATTCCAAATTATGCATGCATATTCAAGTATTTGGAGCACTAATGCACGGTACAAGGATGTAGTGACCCATATATTCTTGAATTCATTTGCACGTCTTTTTATAAAACCGAGCTGTTTGCTATCCCTGGACACAATTTTATCATAGTGCAGATTAAAGCGCACACTCAGAAAAAAACACCTATCTTTTTATGATAAAAAATTTCTCTATTTTCGATAATAGAAATTATCTTTATTTCAAATAAAATTTACTTCAATTATAATAAATTTTCACATATTTGAAGAAATACTTCCTTCCTTGTGGGAAATGAAAATATTTTATGTCTCTAATAATAATAAGTATTTTTCTCTCACTGAAAAAATCTCATTTATAGAGAAAAAAATATAGAAAATGAGAAATGTTCTCTATTGTTGATAAATAATTCACTATGTGAAATATTTTCTTCAAAAACCACAAATCCTTTCTCAAAAATTAAAAAGGCTTCTTTTCAAAAATCGATATATTTTTCTTATATTGAATGAGATACGAAAAAAATAGAAAGCGTGAAAACCAAGTGTTGCATATTCTGCATATTATGACGATTGTTCCTTCAAAAGGTTTTTTTTTAACAAAGCTTCAAAAAGTGATGTTGTTTCCCTGTAGGAAAATCAACTAATTTAAAAGTAGTTGAAAAAGTAGTTTTTTGTCAATCACAACTAGTTGAAATTCTGACTTTTTTCCATAGAACGAACTTACATATTTTGTATGGTGATGTCCGCTAAATAAGTCAATTGACTTTCATCTGCATATGTTTTCAACTACTTGTTAAATTAGTTAAATTGAAATTATTTTTTTAACTACTTTAAAATAAATCAATTGAAAACTAGTTAATATTCAACTTACTGATAATGAATTTAGGCCCCTATTATGTATTACAACTCAACTTAAGTTGACTAGATTCAACTAATTTTTTTTCTCATAATTTATTACATACATTCCAGTTGAACTATGTTGTTTGAAAATTCTTAAAAGATTAAGGCAAACTACATGGTTCAACTAAAATAAATGTAATACGTTATATGAAAAAAATTTAGTTGAATCTAGTCAACTTAAGTTGAGTTATTTTACATAATAGGGGCCTTAAAAGCATAAAAATTTTAAATTTCTATACATCAAAGAGATCATTTATTTTATTGTTTTGAAAAAAAAAACACATAAATTCATATTAGTGAAAGCCAATATGATATTTGATATTAATAATATTTGATGAAATAGCATGGTTAAATATGTATAAACTTGTAATCCAATAAAAATTTTTAATAAAAACATGTCAAAATCAATAAGCCACTTGTTTTGAAGTAGTTTTTGAATTACTTCATATATAATGCAATAAAAACTATTCAAAATTAAAGTGGGTGCCGCCTTAATATAATACAAAGTAGTTCATAAACTAGTTTATTCTAAATTAGTTTTTTAATTAGTTGTTTTTAAAAACAAGTTAGTTTGTTCCTATAGGGTTATTACTACTGTTTCTTTGGATGCATTTACAAAATCGTTTTTCAGAATAAATTTCTGGAATATTTATAAAGAGTCCCGAAAAACAATGCCACAACAATATTCTACCTCTTAACATATTTTTAACTAATATTTTTAAAACCGAATCACAATTTGATATTAATACTTCTAATATGCGTGGAACTGAGTTAAAACAAATGTTTGATAAAAATAATTTTTTAATCGTAATTGCGGATATACTTCTGTGTTTTAAAGAAAAATGTACGCAATAAAGAAATATGTTGTATCAGTGTTAAGGTAATATATCTTTCTTTAAAAAAAAAGTGTTATTTTTTGTGAGAAACTATAAACGCAACTTAAAGAAAGCATTTATTAAAATTAAATAAATATTTCTCTGTTTTCGAGAAAAATTTACACAATAAAGAAAACGGTTGAACGTATTATAAAGAAATATTTTTTCTATTAAAGAGAAGGTGTCTTTTATTAACGAGAAAATATTTCTCTTTCGTGGAAGCTTTTTGCCATTTATTGGGAATTTTTGGGATCACATTTAGAGAAAAGCATTCTCTGGAGCAAAGTCAATACCATTTTTCACTTAATATGATGCCCTTTTTCTCATATTCCGATAAACTTTTTTCTGAGTGCATCTTGCAATCTAAGACAACTCCAAGATCCACTATATGGTTGACCTTTTTTAGTTCGGTACTATTGAGGTGGTAGGTATATAATGTTACGTTGTTTTTACGAGAAAAGCTAATAACATTGCATTTATTGACATTAAGATGTAGTTTATTTTGAAAACACCATTGCTCAACAGACAACAATTTTGATTGCAAAAAATTTACATCTGCATCTGATTGAATTACATAGTACATTTTTAAATCATCTGCATACATAAGATATGGGATATCGTTAAGAACTTCTGACAGATCGGATATGAATATGTTGAAAAGAAGAGGACCAAGATGACTACCTTGCGGAACTCCCGAGGAGACTGCAATTTTTTTCGATAGAACCCCCTGGAATTTAACAAACTGGGATCTGCCGTTTAAATATGATTTTAGCCAACTTAGTATGGACCCCGCAACACCAAATTTTTCTATTTTATATATAAGAATGTTTTGATCAACTCGATCAAAAGCTTTACTGAAATCAGTATAAACAGCATCTATTTGGTGCCCTTTTTCCATTTTGACTAAAACATCTGATACCATAATCATGAGATTAGTGGTGGTAGATCGCCCTTTTCGGAACCCGTGTTGCTGCTCATTTAGACGTGGGTTAATGAAACTTGTTAGCTTTTCACAAATAAGTTTTTCAAAAAGTTTTGGTATGGCTGACAAGATTGCTGTGCCTCTATAATTTTCAACTGATCTTTTATCACCATTCTTGTAAATTGGCGTAAGATGGGATGATTTCCAATATGAAGGAAATGTCCCACAAACCAGCGATTCGTTAAAGATTATGTGTAATGGCAATTACCCCAAATTTTCGGTGCTCGAAAAATCCCTCATAACTTGTAAATGTTATGCCGTACATTGTAAGTATCTTTGTTCCAAGGTTACGTAATCAAAGTAGCTTTGACGTGTATGTCAATACGTAGCGTCATGAAATAAGACCAACAAAAAAAATTGCGCCGAATTTCCTCGTTCTCCCCTTTCTTAATTTCTCGTTGAAATTTAGTTTAGATTCAATACATTGGCTCTTGTTCGTTTATTCTTAGTTCGATCAAAATTTTGTTCGAACATTTCATTTCCAACCTTTTTTTTTTAAATTGTAAATTGGAAGAAGCAAACTTTTGGTGATTAAAGTAAATTAAAAAATATAGGAAATATTTTAATAAAATTCTCTATTTTTATAAATAAGTGTGTTTTTTATAGAGTAATACAACTTTTAGTTGGCATTACTGCTTTATTTGACCATCCATTTAACAGCTGATAATTGTTTTTTGTTTAGTTTGCTTTGACATTTCCTTATAGATCGATTTACACCAGAGCAACGCTTGCAAATTGTGGAAATTTTTAATCAAAATAATGGTTCTGTTCGTCAAACTTGTCGTGCACTTCGTCCATTTTATGGCGTATATAATCGTCCTTCAGAGCTGCTAATTCAAAGAACAATAGATCGTTTTTGGACCACATTTACTGTTACAGATAATGTGCATCGCGTGAGACGCCGAACAGCGCGCACTGAAGAATCTGTAGCCGCTGTACAGGAAAGCATTGAAGATGATCCTAATCAATCAATTCGGCGCCCTTCTCAGCAACTGGGGTTGTGTCCTTCCACTTTATGGAAGATTTTACGAAAAGATCTTGGCTTACAACCTTTCAAGATTCAACTTGTGCAGGAATTAAAGCCAAACGACCATCGTATGCGCCACCAATTTGGCAAATGGACTGAAGCACAAATTGATATTGATTTTGAATTTCCATGTAAAATTTTATTTTCCGATGAAGCCCATTTTTGGTTGAATGGGTACGCAAATAAACAGAATTGTCGTATTTGGAGTGAGGAGAATCCACAAGCTTTTGTCGAAACACCATTACATCCAAAGAAAATTACTGTTTGGTGCGCTTTATGGGCTGGCGGAGTTATTGGCCCATATGTCTTCAAAAACGATAATGGTCAGAATCTTACTGTCAATGGTGAACTGTATAGGAACATGATTCGAAGTTTTTTCGTTCCTCAATTAGCTGGCATTAATCTTGCTGATATGTGGTTCCAACAGGACGGAGCCACATGCCACACAGCAGGCGCTACAATTGATTTACTCAAGGAAATTTTTGACGAAAAAATAATTTCACGAAATGGCCCAATTAATTGGCCCCCAAGATTGTGTGATTTAACCCCATTGGATTATTTTCTTTGGGGGCAATCACTTGTCTACGTCGATACACCACAAACAATTGAACACCTTGAAATTGGTGTTTCAGATTGCGCCTTGTACGCGCCAGCCGTGGCAGCCACATGGCCGAAATCATATTTAAACATTAATGTCATAAAATGTTTTCTATCCAATAAAGCCCGTTTCATTGACATTAAAAATATATTACCATATTTTATTATGATTTAAACTTGTATCACTCTATAAAAAACTTTAGATTTTATTTTTTTTTTGCTAACAATTTTTTTTTTTTTTTTGCTTTTGTTAGTCCTATTTGAGTTATACGTTTATACTCTTGAACACTGTTGGGGGCTTTGAACCGCAAAAACCTCCTTGCCTTTGGACCTTTCTCACAGGGTCTTTGCTTTAATTAACCTCCCGACCACGAATGTGACCAACTTAATGAAAATCTAATCCAACGTCAAACTGCCTTTCAGCAGGAGAGACGACGTCGACAACGAAGACAAAAAACAGAACTACAGAGAAAACTGAAATGTGTTTTCCTTGATTGAAGGACATTTATTGAGTTTCAGCTGTTTTAGTTCGCGCGTTGCTTGACTGTTTGAGGCTTAAATCAGCCTCAATCAATGATTGATATAAGTCACGCAGTCAACTAAACAAATTGCTACAAATACATGTGGCGATTAATATTGTTGATGTTGTTGTTTTTCTTGATATTGGTAGTTTTTACATCACATATTCTTTTATGGGAACATTGACCACCCGTTTAGCCAACATTAGATTTTTGACCTCTATCACATAACCGAAAATCATTCAAATCCTTAATCATCCTTTTCTTAAATGTTTCAAAAGCAAAAACACGTGTTTGTTTTTGGTCTTCTCATCCAGAATCCTTTGAACAAAGTATGTCATTCTTTTGTTTGTTAGGCTGTGCTATAGATATAGATTTTTTAATAGTATTTTTATTTTCAAAGTATGGTTAGCGTAGTTGTGGGTCACCTTAAGTGGATTTTTTTTTATACACATTCATTATACAGTCCAACAACAAAAATGCAAATACAGACTTCGATCAACGGATTCTGGTAGAGGATACAAAAAACCCAAATTAAATGTGTGCCAGTGTATTTAGGGCTTAGGCCTAGGTAATTTTCAAAATAGGTTTTAAATTAACTTCAAATTTAGCTACTTGGTAAGATAACTACTTATATTTGTCATTGCTTTAGTTGTTTTATTCTCAGGCTTATAGTAAAATAATATTTTAACCCTCCTGCGCTCATTTTAAAAGGTCTTGTTTTAAATCTGTTATAAAATAGATTTGAAAGTTACCTTTAATTGGAGTAGTAAAGGGTTAAATCAGATTCCATGAAGACAGTTTTTAAAGTAGTTCTACAAAAAAAAGATATAGATGAAGATAAAGATGAATCTTAAATCAAAGAGACTTAAAGTGAAATTTTTCAAGGAACCTTTAGAATATTTTACGACCTTCAAGGGTACTTTTTAAATATTTTTTAAAAAGAGTCAAAACAGTAATAACGTACAAAAATTAAAAACGGAAAGGAAACTAAACTAAACTACCACACTACACTTAAAATTAAGTAATAATCCAAATTCGGAAAGTTTGTATTTGATCCGGATTTTGTATGGATAGCCATTTTATGGAAGCCCCATGAGTCATAACCAGGGCCAGCATTTCATTGACATGTCATCTTTTTTCTGTTGCTTCTTAGACATTTCCTGCTTATTTAGAATGTCAATTTACGTTTCCTAAATTCTAAATATGAGAAGTTTTTAGGTAATTTTTTAATAATTTTTCATCGTTTTTTATCGGTTTTAGTTTTCAGGCAATTTTTACTAGATTTAGGGCGTTTTTTGGTAATTTTTAGCTATTTTAGTTTTTTTTAACTCTATTTTTATGCTCTATTGCTGAAATAACAGAGAGTAAATATTTTAATATTATGCAATTAGAAGAAGAATTTACTTCATATGACATATCGTTTTTTAAATATGTTCCTCTCGTCCGGTCATTTTTAGGTCATTTTTAGGGCATTTTTTTGCAGTTTTTTAGCTCATCAAAATCCGAGCCCTGGTCATTACCATCTAGTCAAGTGAATATTAGGTTTTCCTAACACTATCCCTACTTAAGAAGTTCTTGTCAGTTTCTGATCCGATTTTTACGACGATAAAGTTAAATATTACAAAGTGCTTCTTTACTTAAATCAGTTTCTTATCAAAACAAAGATTTCCTGATAATTTCAATATATTCCTGAAGAAAATTTTCACTGAGGTAGAATAAAAAAGGAAAATTTACGAGAATAGCTCGATAAGAAACTATACTATTTAACTAAACTATTTAAACAATAGTATATATTATAAGCAATACAATATAAAATGAAGTTAGTTTGCAATTATTAATAACTAATTATTGAAAAATTTTATCAAAAATTTGTTAATAATAATACACATCTATTATCAATAATAAATTATAATATATATGAAGTTATAAAAATTATAGTTCATGAATTATTAATATATTAACAAGTTTAAATAAGGATGTTTCTAAATTAAATAAAGTTAGACACATAATATTATGTCGCAACTATCAAAATTTTGTGATTTGGCTGCGTTTTGGCTCATTAACTTATTTCAATCGACACTTTTCTTATATAGAATAAAAACAAATTTGAGACAAAACCGAAATCGTTCTCAACACAAAAAATATTTCTTAAATTTCTTTAACAAAACCAAATTATTAAACTTTTTAAAAAAAAACTCTTCTTTCCCCAAAACCCATTCCCTTCTCGACGGAATTTTAAATAAAGTTAAGACCTTCGAAAATATAAAAGAAAAATTTCATTTTCTTTCATTTACGCGCATTGGTTTTCAGCAATTATGACAAAACTCAAAGGGAACGGAAAAGCTTTTAGCAACTTCCGGTGATTGGCATAGTTCGCACATACTATAAGTACCTACATATTTTGGCAAAGCTCTGTGAAAACTTAAAGTTAACATGAGCAAAAGAACACAAGTTCACAAGCAAGGGAAAAATTCGCATCAATGCGATCAGAAACTTAGTGATCCAAATAAAATCTTTGAAAGAACATGGAATGAAATGTAGAGAAGTAGAGTTAAGAAAAAAGGCGAAAGAGAGAAAAAAATGGGAAGAAAGAATCAGCTAAAAAATATTAAAAACTGTAAATGCCACACATCAGTGCAAACATAGCACGTGACGCTGTGAAAGTCAGATGGGTGAGGGTTGCGGTGGATGTGGGTGGTAGGCTAAGGAGTGGTAAAAGCCAGAGCACAAAGTATGCAGCAGTAGCAGAAAAAGCGAACGAATCGAACACACAAAACCATGACTTGGATGCATGTACGTTAGACATGAGTAGCGCAGCAGTGCGTTGCGCTATTGAGTTGACTTTAGACTTTATTGCGTTGATACACTAGTTTTATTGAAGTAACAGCGTAGTAAAACAAATAGTTTATTTTTAGTTTTAACGCCTTACTGTTAATTAAATCAATATTTGGAATCATTATTTGGAGTTAAAACCTTTGGAACCTATTTTCTCCGATCCCTCACATACAAATGTTATGATTTTTTTATATTAAGTAAATGTTTTTTTTTTTTAATAAAATTGTTGCTCTTATTTTTGTTTGATTTTTTTGAGAATATTAAATCAGTTTTTAGGGCCACTTGAGGTTTTCGCATTACATCGGGAAGCGGCTCCAGGGCAAAACCTAACGCCTTACTGTTAATTAAAACAATATGTCCCTTTTTAAGGGAGGGCTGGAGAGGGTTCATATATATGACTGACCTCCATTACTTTTCCAAGATGAACATTTCTTTCCTTTGGGACCAATATCCTCCGACCTCTACCATAGAGGGCTCCCATACAAATGATTTATTTATTTTATGTACACATATTATAAATATTTTTTATATATGCAAATTAGTTTCTTTTTAATAAAAATTTTATGATATATATTTTTTGTTTATACAGTTCTATATATTTTAATTATATATTAATTAATGAAACATAAATTTATTCAAAAAAAATAATTTCTTTTAATATTTTTTTAATGCCATACTTATTACATTTCATTGCTGAAATAAATTTCATAAAGCATTGCAACCAAATCTCTCCCATTATATCTAGTTTCCACTTGGGACATTTCATGATGAAACTTTGAACCGTGTTAACCTGAAACTTCTACCAACTTGTCTTCGAAATAAGTGGTATCGATATGATAAGGGAGCATCCATTCATTACGTGAGGCGTTTAGTGGGGCGGGGTGTTAAGCCGAATCTCACTCACTCTCACGTGAGGGAAAGGGGGGTTCTCGCAACGATGACGTCATTTTTGATGATATAAGATACCTGGCTAATTTGAGTAAAACGTGTTTCTCTACTAAAATATGACTAAATTTTACACAATAATATATATATATATATTTATAATATTTATATTAATAAATCAAATACAATGAAGCATATAATAACATATTTACACTGAAAACACTCCTTTTGAACAATCTCATGTGAGATTAGAGGGGGCGAGGAGGGGAGAAATGGGGGAGAGGGGGTCCAAAAATTGCAAAAATCACCTCACGTAATTAATGGACGCCCTCTAAGGAAGCATATCGTCGTTGCGCGTGCAATACCACTTACTCGCCATACGCTTATTAAATTTCGAATATTAGGGCCAACTAAAATACCTGTAAAATAGGAAAAATATTAAATTAATTTAATTAATTCCTATAAAAAAAATGTTTATTTATACTTTCATATTAATTTGCATTACTTATCCAACGAAATACTGATTTTAAATAAAGAGAGCCTTGACCGTCTTCTTCTTCTAGATTTTTAAAGAGTTTTTAACGATCCCTAATGTCGTAAAGGCAGTGGAATTTTTGATTTTGGCACCGAGCACTGCCGATTATACGACAAAAATAAAAATAAATTGTTACAGTTTTTCAAAACTCCAACAAATAGACAAAATATTTAAGAACAAAACAATTAATTATACCATCTTTTACCGCAACCAAAATCCGTAAGCCAGTTTTAAAAATTTTATGACAGCCTATTATAAGCTTTATTATGACATTTTTAATAAAAAAATAAAAAAATTTAATTAAATTTCCGACTTTTCGGTTAGCCGCTACGAAGTGTTGCTAAACGCTGGCTAATAACACATATAAAATTGTATATAAAAATATTGCAAAATATGCCGGATTTTGTATGGGGTCTTAGCCGGCAAGGGCATCGTCAGCCGATGACCCAGGGGGGCAAGGTAGAGTCAAGATCACTTTACACTTATTTGTAGTGCGAGTCTTACTACCTCTACTTACGGCGATCAAAATAAGAACGGCAAGAAGTCCAATGTAAAGCTCTGCGAGCTGTTGACTGTACAAAAACTTAAACTTGTAAAAAAAGTTATTATGTAATTTTTCATTAGTAAGTTTTCTGTACACGCTCATCATGGCTAGACCATTGAGGCGACTGACGTTTTCATTTGCGCAGGGTATAATTTAGATAATCCGAATGATTTAGTGTTTTCTTCATCAAAACCTACTTCAAGAGATGTAATAATGTAATAATGGAGTCTAAGTATGGTATTATTAATGACCTCTTCAAGAATTCTGAAGGGCTTTCTAATGGGTGATTTCTTCGATAACATTGATTTTCAACAATTCAAGAATTCTGAAGGGCTTTCTAATGGGTGATTTCTTCGATAACATTGATTTTCAACAATTCGCGGCATAGATGTGATGTCTTCCTTCTTAAGCAATCTTCCTCCTCGAAGAATCGGTACCCGAGTGCGGATTTTTGGATGAAGGAAGGTAACCCAAAGAATCATCACAAGAAAATTCGCCAATATTTGCACAGTAGGCACTAGGTTCTTGAGCTACTGAATGAGGTTGAGTATCTCCCGTTCAGGTGATCGACCTAGGAATACGCAATATTGTCTCTATTTTGTTCTCCTTTTTCTTTTGTACCTGATTTAATCCTGTGTTTTTTTTTGTGTTGTTTTTAAAGCTAATGCAATATTATAGAGGTCTTCACGGTGAGCAGCAATGCTTGTTAAAATCCATATTGAGGAATGTGAACCCAGTAACACATTTTGCTTGAAATGGAATCAGTGAATCCACTCGAGTTTCTACGTTCGGGAATTATCGGTCAAGCAAGTCAAATGAGTGAACTAAGAACCTTGGTTGCTTTGCATTTGTCTTATTTTTTCTCTAATCTCTAAGAAGGTAGCTTCCCCTCCCTGTCCCCCCTATGGTTTGCCCATGTTAGCCCGGTTTTGCTGTGTAGAAATGTATAAATTTTACTCTAACTTATGATTTCTTGACTAATGGCTTAAATTTAATACTTTATATTAAAATATCACGCCTCATAATGGTAATAAAGTTTAGAAAATAAAGTACGTATATATAAAGCAATTCTAAAGCCTGTATGGACTAACGGCATAGAGCTGTGGGGGACGGGCAAATAGTAACATTGACATCTTGCAAAAATACCAGTCAAAAACTACGAATGATTGCTAATGCGTCTTGGTATATAACCAACATTGCCTTACATGAGGACCTTAAGATGCTGAAAGTGAAAGACGAACTAAGCAGACGTAGCGAGCGATATTTATGGAGATTAAGCCATCATACTAACCCTTTGTCAGTTTGCGTACTAGACAGTACTTACGAAATAACAAGATTAAAACGTATTCATATATTAGACATGCCCTTAAGGAAATAACGATAATTGAAGTTTACAATCATATATATTTGTATAATATTTGAAGTATTTATAATTTTTTAATGTATATATATATTAGTTTTTCCTTTTCTTTGGTATATTCAATGATATGTATCCATAAAGTTAATTTGTTTTATTTTTATATCATTTGCTGAATATCTATAGATAGATTGCAAACTAACCGAATAATAAAAAAAAAATAATGGTAATAAATTTACTGCATTATTCTATATCACGAAGAAGCTAACCAACAATGAGAAAGACACGAGAAGACATACTTTCTTCCACACAAAATTGTATTGCTTCTCGTGTCTTTCTCATTGTTGGTGTGCTTATTCGTGATACAGAATAATGCAGTTGTTTTATGTGTTTTTAAAAAGTTTTTTATACGGTATGAATAAGGTTTACCTTTTTTCAAGGCCTTCGTTCTAGTGGAATTTATCAAATTTCGAAATATTAAGAGGCGATTTTGAAGTCAATAAATTTATGATTTATTAACTGTTCTGAGTTTTCAATATTCTTTATCGTTTTTTTAGTAACTGTTTAAAAGTTAAAGTTTCTTCAAAGAAACAGTGGTAAAAAATGGGTTAAGTATTCAAAAATCATAACATTTGTATCAGAACACCCTAAGGAGGAGTCGGAGGAGATAGGTCCCCCACAGTGCAAAATGTTCAGCTTGATGAAGTAATCGGGGGTCAGTTATACACTGTGGTGCAAAACAATAGACGCGCCTATTTTTTTACACATTTTCATATCTAAAGGAAAATAGAAAGAAAACCAAAGATGCAGTTTGAAAGGAAATAAAACAGCAAAAACTATTAGAAAGTATTTTGAAATTTTTTTTAGTACTTATGTATCTTTCTAAATAACATTCAATTTTAGGGCTGTACACACCCTGCAGTGTAATCAACTAGATTTATACCAGTCAACAACTAGTTGGAAATATCCAACAACTAGTTCGATTTATGTCCTATTCTCATAGAACCGACTGGTATTTTTTACGTGGTGATGTCATTGGAAAAGACAATTGTCTTACTATAGATAAGGTTTTAACTAGTTAACAACTCATTTTTTATGTAAAGTAAAGTTCTAGTTGGGTTGTGACTAGTTTTTAACCAATATAGTAATTATCGAATTAAAACTAGTTCATAGGTTCATATTTTTCAATAGTTCATAGGTTCAAAGAACATATATTTTTACAACAAAATATTAGCTAAAGGCTAAAGTTAAAGCTATTTGATGAAATACCATGTTTATGGTATACTACATGTTTTTAAATTAGTTTTTATATGTTTTAATTTGTTTATTATTAGTTTGTTCCAATGGGGTACCCAGCTCCAACTGGTTTTGGAAATGGTTGATTTTGATAATATATAGTATAGTTTGATTTGGCTAGTTTTACAACTGGTTTAATGTGACTTGACAAAAACTAGTTGGGTTTAAACTATTTTTGCAACTAGTAAATCGTGACAAAATATAAACTAGTTTGTTTTGACTAGTATAAATACTACTCATGTTTTAATGCTGACTAGTCTTACACTGCAGGGCAACTATACGCGCACTTTAATATTTAACTAAAAAAAAACAAATAAAGCACTTTAGTTGGAGGAAATGGAATTATTTATGAAATTAATAATGCGAAGGGCGGCCTTTCTGCTGAATGAGATCGAAAATCCTGTTTAGCATACTTTGAACCAACTTTGCACGAACATTAATTGACTCCCATGCCTCAATCACTCCAATTTTTAGGTCTCCAATACTGTCATTGCTTATTTTCTGCGTACATTTTCATTTCGTTTCGTGAACCAGACGTTTCAATATCGGGAACAGGCAAAAACATCAACATTGTTCGCTTCCATCCACGAGCGGGTCGCATTACTTTTGTGTACGGAGGCATTATCTTACTAAAAAAGTACATTTTCCGAGCAACGTCTTTCCAAATATGGAAGCAGATTTTTTGTTAGTACTATTGTATACTACTCCGAATTCATGGTAGCATTTGGAAATGCAACATCCAGCATTTCATCTACATAAAATGCTCCCCAAACCATCAAAGAGCCACCACCGAAATATCTCTTTGAAAAATACCGTGGTTCTTTACGCAGATCTCGCCAGTAAGAAATTAAACCATCCGAACCATCTAAATTAAACTTTTTCTCATCAGAAAAAATTATCTAAAATGAAAAATTTGTTAGCATTTTTAATAAATATGTTATTGACAAAAACATACCTTTTTCCAGTCAGTGTTCATGTTTGATCTTCTGAATTCGGGGCGGGCTACTTTATGACCAGGTAATAATTTTGGCATTGACTTTCATTTTTGCCGAACAATATGGATACGATTTTTAGCACATGATTAACGGTCCATTTTGAGACATTTTACCTTAAATCATTTGCTATTGGTCCTCTGCTTTTCATAGAGTTGCTGGCTGCTTTTATAATACTGCGTTTATCACGCAAAGAAAGCTTTTGTTTTCTTCCGCCTTTCTTATTTTTACCTAAACTACTTGGATCTTTCAAAGAATTGCGAACTAAGTGATCTGATTGCTTAAGTTTTCGAGAAATTTCGCGGTTTCTGTGTCGGTTAAATTAAAAAAAAAAAATTAAAATTTAACAAAAAAACTAAAAAAAATTATGTATGAATGCGTAAAGAACAACCAATTTTTAATGTTCTCCACCTAAATTGTTAACTGTATATGTTCTCTTTAATGTAGAAACATGTATGTGGGCGTAATTAACGTAGAAACAATAGGGTACGTCTATAGTTCTGCACCGCAGTGTTTATATTAACCTTTCTGGCCCTAATTAGAAGGGAAAATTAAGTGTTAATATAGAAAACTGACAGAATTAACAAAGAGTAGCGTGATAGTGTTTGCCCTGGAGCCGCCTCCCGATATAGTACGAAAACCTTACGTGACCCGAAAAAACTGTTTTCATATTCGGTTTTAGCGATGTGGAAAACATGAAATAAAGACGTTAGACCCCACGGGTTTTTTTTGCTGTTGTACAGTGTTATCAATCATAGTACAGTTATAATTTCACTTGGTCTTTTCTGAATTTCAATTGATATTTTCTAAACTTGTATAGGTATTTTCTTAATTTCTATTGATATTTTTTTAATATCAATTGATCTTTTCTGAATTTTAAATGGAACTTCTCTCTAAATTTCAAATGGACTTTCTGAATTTCAATCGCCTTTTTCTGAAGTGCATTTGATATTTTCCTTATTTCAATTAATCTATTCTGAATTTCAAATGGAATGGTGAGTTTTATTTGATCTATTCTGGATTTCAAATAAAATTTCTGAATTTAATTTGCTCTATTCTGAATTTCAATTGATCTATTTTTCATTTTAATAGAATTTTTTTCTATATTCTAAATGGAATTTCAACCGGTGTTTTCGAATTTCATTTGATATTTTCTAATATTCAACTGATGCATTTTGAAATTCAAATATGTATTGGTATTTCATTTGATCTATTCTTTATTGAAATTTATATATTCTGAACATAAAATTAAATTTCCGAATTTCAATTTATCTTTTCGGAATAACAATTGAAAATGGTGTAATATTGCTTATTTAGAATAATCTCTTTCAGATAAAACATATAACTACTGTTATTTAATTTGATTCGATTTGTTGTATAATTTTTAAAGGCGGCTTAACTGACCAATTCTCCTCATTCAAAATTTACCTCAATCTTATTGCATTCAGATTCTCATTGCATTCAGATCTCATTGAACTAAGTCATGGCGCAATTGCGTTAATGCATTTAGCTAATGCAGAAAACTGCGCTTGAGTTGACATATCAGCGCAGAACTTTTTGCTGCTTTACCCATGTCTAATGAATGTTGTCACTCGTACGTATGTGTAGCAACAACATAAGCAAACATACCACACATATATCTACATAACCACACTCATACTCGAAAAAGGCAGAAAATTACTGTAGGACACAGTCAAGGCACAGCTAAAACTACAGAGCAAAATAAGAACCGGAAAAAACTTAAAGTCTACGAGTGAGTAGAGCTCTTCGAACGTGATTGCGGTACGACAATATTTTTTTTCTACTCTTGCAGCAACTCTTGACTATTTTGGTTCGGTAGCTTTGAACAGTTCTTTCTTATTTTTTTTTTTTTGCAGTATCCCTTTTTCTTTGCTGTCAGCTGTAAAGGTTCGTAATCCTGCAATTGCCTACTTTTACCTTACTCTTTGTGGTATTTAGTTGTTTTTGTGAAGTAGTAGCTTTTTGTTTTTTCTTTTTTTGTTTTGTAGCACATCAGTGACAGTTAAACGAACGAACTTTTGTTTGGACCAGGTATGTTTGTTGTACGATATGTTGTGTGAAGCGGAAGCGTACTTTTAGAAAGTGTTGTCCTTGTTCTCGTGTTAGGTGCTTTTTTCCGATTTTTGGGCAGCACTTAAATGGTATCTTTCAAGTACATGTTTGTAGCATGTTCTTGTATTTTTTTTCCTCACATCCTCAACCTCATCTATGCCCTCTCATCTTAGCAGTCTCTAGGTTAACGTAGGGTTAAGAATTAGTACATTGACTTTGTTTGTATTGCCGCATTGGGCATCTAGTTGGCCAACACTTTGGGTACTTTGGGTACTTTTGAATTCTGCTACGAGTGCCTTTTGCATTTTTAAACGTTTTTACTATGTTTTACCCTTATTTTGTCAAAAGTTTAAGTGTTCGTGCTACGAGTGTCGTTGGAACAATTTTGTCGGTTAGTTGCAGATAGTAAAATCTAGTTTTATCTAGCAAAAAAAAAAAAAAGAAAATGACAAAAACTACGGCCACTATAAATCAACATTTGAGCACGACCTTTGAGACTTATGCTTGGATTTTACTTAGTCAGTTTTATGACGACATAACCTTACTTACATAAACGTAATCACCTTAAATAACACCTAAATAAGACTATTATATGTACATTTTCTGCTACCCAAATTCAATAAATCAGTTTTTTTTAATTTTGCAACATCGCCAAAAAGATAAAACATGTCAAAGTGTTGTCATTATTAATTTAATTGACAACAAAGTACAATTGAAAAGGACGTAGCTAAAACCAAACATTAGACCCTTTGGTCTCTGAAAGTTGTGTAAGACTTCTTTATAAGTCGTCTTTTTCAGGAACTCAGAAATTGTGCTGTAATGTACTCTAGTTGTGCTGCAATTAGCCATATAGATATTAATAAAATTTGCATTGTCATTAATGTTTATTTTTAAGATCAGCTGATTTCGCGTATTAAAACAAAAATTGTCATATCTTTTAATAGATGTATTTGAAAAGAATTTCGCTTAATCATGTCACATTTTGGAATACGTACAACCCGAGCATCTTAACCACAATCTGCCCCTTCACCACGATGGCCGAATCTACTTTCCTTTTAATCTATATAATGATCAGGCAAAGAGTTTTGTTGTGATATCAACTTCACTAAATCACTGAACTGATTTTGACAGTCAAAGTAACATTAAATTATGTTTAGACGTAGATGTAATAGTTTTTTAAAAAATTGTAACATCTTAAAAGAGTTTAAAACAATAGTATAAAAAGTCGCTTCCCAATGATATGAATCTTGATTTGATTTGATTGATTCAAAATGAAAGGTTTCCATAAATATTTTTTTTATTTTAGGTTGAACAGCAGCTGAACAAAGGTCGAACAACGGCCGTACATGGGGTGCTTAAGCAAATGATGTTTTTAACTAATCTTGGCCGAACAAGGGTCGAACAGCGGGATAGCCATTTTCAAGCAGTGGCTGTACAAGGGTCGAACTTATTTATAATTATCTATTAATTATTAATTTTTTAGAATTTTAAAAAATTTCTCAGCAGTGAAAAGTAGTATGTTTTTATTGTTTTTCAATTATTTCAAAGCTAAAGGAAAAGAAATCACACATACGAACCGAAAAACTATGTATCTAAATTTTTTTTTTTAATTTTTTACTTTAAATTAGTAACAGTTCCATATATTGAAATAATTTTTTGAAAATTAATAAAAAAAAAACTCAGTAAAATTACTTTACTAACAAAGGAAAAAATGCACCAAACCGTTTAACTTTGTATGGGATTTGGGCATAATTCTGGCCCAACCACATCTTTTTTTTTCATCGTACAAGTACTTTAAAATTAGACTAGTGAGAAAAAACTTTAATTTTATGTGAAAGGTGGGTTAAGACTTAAAAATGTTAAAACCTTAAATAATTAGCAAGTACAGGGTCTTCCAAGATTAAGTTTATTTTTTAAAATTCAAATGAAACGCACATTTTAAATGTAAAATCATTATCTGTTTTTTAATATATGATGTAGAGGGTCTATCATTTAGTAATAATAAATAATATCTTCAACCCCCCCCTCCCCCCCCCCTTATACGTCTACAGATGTGGATTCTTTTGGTGTAATTTTCGATCACATTTCGTCGTATTTAGGGCTCAGGTTTTAATAACAATCATAACTATCACAAATTCGTCATCGATTTGTCATTTTTCGTCATTAACAAAGCAAAAATCTTATTTACCTAAACAAATAACAGACTTTCTTGCAAAAATATATTGAAAATTTCAACAAAATCACATTCTTTGTAATAAAATGTTTTTGAAACTAAGTTGTTATGAACTTAGAAACTCAAAAACTATGTTATTATCGCGCTGAATGTGCTTCACTGCATTAAAACGTCGTCTAACGTTTTACCAAAACACTGCTAATGATAACTTTAAACGGCAATGAACATTATTTTTAATGCAAAGCACACATATCTCCATTCCTCGGGTGTTTGTTTTATTTCGAAATCAGTTTCATTCCAGTAACCATCGCTTACCACTCTCAACAGTCGTCGGTTCAATCCCTGCAACCAGGACTTTATCAACAATCTATCCACAAACTGGCAAAGAAAAGTTTTACCAGCTGTTTGCGACTGCTGCACGTCGCTGCTGCTTGACTTGTTTTAAACAAAGAAGAATTTTCCAACAATTCCCTCCCACTGCATATCCCCCTATCCACAACACTAACCCACAGAAGTCTTTGCTTGTGACCCACGTAGCAGCAAATACAACGACATTTTCTGTAGATTTATTATTTTGTATTTTATAGAAATTTTTCTGTTACAGTCTCAATGTTTTATTTATTTATTACTGCTGCTTTGTTTGCTTGTTTGTTTGTTTGCATGTTTGTTTTTTGTTAACTCTTTTTTTTTTCTTTAGTCTTTGCTATAAGTTTTAGCGTAGCAGCCAGCGTTGCCAACTCAAATGAGAACCGGAAACGGAAAACGAAATTTCTAAAATTTATTTATTGTTGGCGCGTGATTAGCAAAATAATTGTTGTTGCAAACAATGCAGGCGAGGCATGGTGAAGAAGCCTGGGGAGTTAAAGGCCCCCAAGGTGCGCTAGATTGATGAATTTCTTGAAAATCTGTCAAAACGAAAACTGAGCTAATGCAAATTAATGCTGTGGTTGTCGAAAAAGTAAAAGTGATTAATGCTTCCAATTACATAAATGTTTGAATATTAAATTAGAAGACTTTCATAGACATGAATGATATAACTTTAATCTAATTTGCAAGGTATGTTAAATATAATGTATTTCAATGTTCATGTTAATGTTAATGATAATGATAATGATAATGATAATGTTAATGTTATTGTTCATTTTAATGTTAATGTTAATGTTAATGTTAATACTAATGATAATAGGGGTATTCACGATTCAGTGCACTTGCCTGTGCAGTTGAGGACATGAGGACTTGTGCAGTTGTGCAGTTAGTTTTTCGTGAACACACCACCATCACCATTTCAAAGCTGTCAACATTTTTCAATGCACACAAGTGCACAACTGCTCAAGTCCTCAAGTTGAAGGTAATAGTAGAAAAGCACTTGTGCAGATTTTTGACGTAGGTACAATTTGTTTTTGTAAAGTGCACAAGTCCTCAAGTCCTCAACAAGTGCAGTGAAGTACAGTGCAAGTGCAAGTGAAGTGAATCGTGAATACCCCTAATGTTAATCCTAATGCTATGCCAATGTTAATGTTAATGTTTACGTTAATGGTTATGTTAATATTAATGTCATGTAGGCATGTGCTTAATTCTTTTATTAACCCTTTTCCACATTAGTTTGATTTCAATTTACAGTTTATTAGTAAGTTCTTCCTATTTCATTATTTTGCTAGGAGCTCAATTAAATGTCCGCTGAGTAGCTGCTTAATTGTTTTTCAGCCGTTTTCCAAACTTTTAATTCTTTATTGTTGGGCAATGGTTTTGGATTTTTTTTATCATATTTTGACAATGGACCACAATAGCATTCATGTCATCACCCTTGTCACCCTCCTGCGACGGCACCCAATTCTGTGTCACTTCAAATTCAACTGTCAATGTATTTCGTTTTTTAACACCTACAAAAAAAAAATGTCGTTGACCAGGCTGAACCCACAATTTAATTTACAACAACATATTAACACTGTCGCACAGTAGCTCGATTTTTCAAACGTGGTTTCAAAATTCAATTTTGGTGTGGTTGAAATTGGTAAATCTTATGATGGGTTTTGTTAAAGAATTGTTCACGAGAAAATGATAAACTCAATTGAACAAATGATTGGTTTCGTAGATCTGGTGAAAGTTTTTTTTTTTTTGAGTTTTGTGGATTTTAGTTTTTGAAGTGAAAACTTCTTTAGGCGCATTGAACGTTTTTGGTAAAGGGTAAATCTTTGGTTTGCGTCATTGTCTTTTTCCGAGTAACTCTCGTCATCAATACAGACAGCAAAGATAAGATAGGAAACTTAGAAAACATAAGCAAGCAATCATCAATAAGTTCCTCTGCTGACGCATCGTTCTTTTCCCTCTCTTTGCTACGCTGTGTAACATTAGCTGCATTCCCGTGGCACTAGATCAGATCAAAACTTAATAAAACATCGTTAGTTCAACTTTATATCAATTTGCCATCACAGTCTTGAAACAGCTGTTTTAAAAACAATAACAAAAGAAAACAACAATACCAAAACGTAAAATACCAACAAGCGGTAAAACGTCAAAATGGGAAAAATAATAGTTATTTAGATTTGCCAACTATGTTCGTTTTGATAAAAAACGCTTGAAAGTTGGCAGCATTTTAAGATCAGAAATAGAGCTAGAAGTAGAGCTGGTTTTAATTTTTGTTTTTGTTTTGTGAATAAAATAGAGCCGCGCTCTAGATCAACGACCACGGGAATGCAGCTATTGAATGTTACTGTTTTTTCAATGTATATGTAAAACTAGCTGTAGGCTAAAATAAAATATATTTAAAATTTTTGATATTTGCTTTTTGCTTGACTGGCCATGAAGTCTCTTTTAATGCCTCCACTTAAGATTTTGCTACCAGGCAAACAAAAAACATAGCAAGCAAAGTGCTGTTTATTTTCCGCCGCCAATTCGGCTCATCCCCTCTAACGTTGCGCAACCGATGTGATACTGCTCTTCTCTGTTCATTGTTGTAGTAGATTTGCTTGGTAATTGTTGTAAATGTATTTTAGTTCAGTTACAGATCTACATATACATTGACAGAAAAACAGTAAATATCCTTCATGATTTCTTTATGAAGGAACGATTTGTCAGCAGATAAACTTATTGGCTGAATGTGTTCTCTTTCTAAGTGACCATAACTGTCAAACTCATACATTTTGATATATTTGCCAATTCTTGCTTTCATATTGCATTCTCATTGCTTGCAGATTTTGTATGAAATGTCAACTTCGTTTTGACAGTTTCGGTCACCGGCTCTCCGCCCTAACACTGCCTTGTTTAATTTTGCCATGCTTGCTGCATTTGCTGAGCGCCTGGTAGCCAATACCCAAGAGGGTGTATTTGAGTTTCATGACCAACATAAAAACATTAATAGTTTTATTAATGTCGCCAGCATATTCTCTGACTGGGACCATGGTATAAAAAGTAATAGGTAAGAGTGACATTTCGTGTTTCGACCATCGAATGTCAAGCAAAAGAAAACAAAATAAAGAGCGTGTGTCACACTCATTGGAAGCATTCAGAGGAGTCACCTGCTGTGAACGGATCATTTCATTGCAAAGGTTTCTAACTCAAATTTCAAAAAAACAGTTGCCAACTATTGACTCCGCTGAAAGCTGCCAATGTGTATGACACACGCACTTTATATTGTTTTCATTTGTTTGAAATTCGATGGTCGCAGCTCGTGAGAAAATAAGTAGTTGTCAAGGCTAACTAATAATAATTTTATCATGAGTGGGACTGCATCAGCTACCATAAGCCTATAGTATCTTCTTTAAAAATATAATGAAATGATTAATGACGCAAACAGTGAAAATAATGTAATTGAAATTCAATGAAATGTATGTAAATACAAATTTTATGTATGTGTGTATTATTATGTATTTTAAGTGTATATTAATTATTTTAATAAGTTTAATTTATATTTTTGTTTGTGTTTTACTTTGTTTAATATATTAAAACCCATAATTTAAAATATAATGAAGTGATAAAAAATTAAAATAATGTGCATTAATGATGAACCAGATGTTCGGATGAACCGAATCGGGGGCAGAAAATAAACTGCACTTTGCTTGCAATGTTTTCTGTGTTCCTTGTAGCAAGATCTCAAATGCAGGCATTAAAAGAGACTTCAAGACCCATCAAACAAAATATCATATATAAAAAAAATAAATTTATTTTATTTTAGCTACAGCTCTACATATACATTGAAAGAAAAAATTAAATTTCCTTTTTGAAGATTATTTCTCATTCAATAGTGCTCCCTGTATTTTATTTTTATATCAACAATTTAAATCAATTTAAATGTATCAATTTAAATGTAATAATATAGTTTGCTGTAATTAAAAAATTGAAATACTAACTGAATAAAAAATACTTTGAAAGAAATAATCAAAGGTTGAGGGGGTGGAAATATAAAATTTTTTCCGATTAGCATGAAAATTCTTATATAGCAGTAAGGCGGTTCATGGCAGGACAAAATCTTCCAGGGAATATTAATATTTTACATATATGTTTTCGCTTTGGTCGGCAGTCCCTCACTGCTATACTTTTTTTTTTAAATCAATTTTAAGTTGAAATATTTGTGCAATGCACTATGGTTTATTTTTGGAAAAAAGTATGTTTTAAAAAAATATTTATAATAATGCAAACATTTATTGAAATATTGACAAATCATTGTCACACTTAAAAGAAAAAAATAAATTTGCGTTTAATATCTCTTTAATTAGCTCAGCTTGGCTCACCAGACTAATTCAAAGCAATCGAAATATAAGAATGTGTAAGGAACAAAATTACTGCGAAATTTTATCCCACATGTGTTCTTACCTTTCTCCTTACATTTTCAGACTTGCCATCAGCTGGCGACTGGGTCGCTCGCTCATGCAATAAAGAGAGTGCTCGAACCCCATAGGGATCATGACGACCAAGGGTGAGACATGCCCAAAGGGCTAACTTACTTAAATAGTTTCTTAAGTTTAAGTTTTATTATTTATTTTATTTTGTTTCCAAAGTTGAAATCAAGACATTGAATGTCAATTAAAATTTAGAATTAAGAAATGTAAATATGAATCCCGATAGAATCGGTGCAATAAAATAAACAAATATACCAATTAACTTAATTTGAAAGTATATTGTTTTGTAGAAGAGTCTAATTGTGGGAATATATCTTCGGAAGTCATGGTTAATTTCAACATAATTAAAATAATAAGATTTACGGAGTTATTCAGTTGAACTCAATTACTTAATGCAATTCAGGCTAATTTAATTTACTTTAATCTCAATTATAGGATGAAGGTTCAGCGAAAATAACAAAAAATTAAATTATCTAATGTAATTTAAGTTCATTAAATTTAATCTTATTTAAGTAAAATAAAAATAACTTAGAACAAGTTATATGTTACCACTGAGGCTTTAAATGGTTCTTAAAAATAACCATAATACCCAATACTAGGCAGGGACGTCATCTACTAGAAGGCTTTTAGTAGGTCTTACTAATAGCTTCCGTAGGGTTACGTTGTGGGTAGGTTTCCTACAGGGGTGGCTCTCTCACTAAAATGTTTCTTCTTATATTAATTTCATGTACCTCGACGATAACGGGTCCATACAAGCAAGCAGGCAGCTGGCCAGGGTACAATCAACTGGCTAAGAAACAGCAACGGTAGTATCGTACGATGTTCTAGAAGGTTCATAAGCGAAAGAGGAATCTACCAACAACAGAAAGCTATCACAAGAAGAAGATTTATTTTTTACAAGATTTTACAAGAAGAAAACTTATGAGAAATCGGGAGTTCTTTTTGAAACGTGCTCTGGTCTAGACGTGTGATTTAAAGTATTCGTTGGTGGCAGAAGTTCTGCCCGCACCAATCAGCAGAAAAGTAAAGCAAGGCAGCGAAGTGACTGCAACCAGGAAGTTACTGCGCAGTAAGCACAACGTCAACGGAGCTAAGGCGGTAAAGTGACAGCGCCGAAATCATAACGTCGGCAGCAACTGCAACGGAAGCAAGGCAACGCCTACGATATCAGCAGCACAGCAGCAGAATTCCGGCAGTGAAGTAACTGGAACATCGACTGGACAGCAACAGCGCCAGGATAACGTGACGAATACGCTTGAGGAGCAAATAGTGGAGCCGTATAAAAGAATCCTTGTATTTAAATATTTTTGTATTTTTCTTTAAGGAATTTTAAGTTCTATTAATAAAAGGATGTGCCAGAGAAACACAGCGAGTACGCGATAAAGTGAATTAAATAAATTTAGTAATCTAGTTTAGTTCTAAGAATAAATTCAATCGTGGACCGACGAGTCAGCTTTGGTAGCCAAATTTATGCTTATTCCAAATTTCAGTGCCAGTGTAGTTAGTGTTCGAGCTAAAGATGGGCTAATGTGGGCAGAACCACACCCAAACTTGAGCTTCTTTATCCCATTTCAAGAATGAGGAAGTAGAAAGTAGGATACGTCGACCATTAGACAGCTAGCCTAAAGATAATAGTAACACTTACGTGATCAGGCTCGTCCGTCGCTTAGGCATAGTTAAATAGTTTATTTACTAGTTAGATTTGATCATTTTTGGAGGTAAATTGGGAATTGATACGGTTACAAACATCCTGATACTTACCTTATGATTTGAGTTACCATAAAATATACTACCTAAATTCATTAGATATAGGCCTTTATTTGATTTAATCTTAAATTTAATACATTTACACAACATTTAAATATTTACCATATTTGAAGATAAGGGTTGGCTGAACATTTAAACATCCATTTCTTATATTTTATAATTTTATCCTTAAATACAGGAAGTTTACCCACACGTAAGAACCTGTAGTCCACCTTCTGCGAGGCTAAACTAGTTATAAGTTGGAGATTGTTAGAATTAAGCTTATTTCAGAAGTTGTCAATAAAAATATTGAGTTCCGAAACCTTACTTACTTACTTACTTAGTTGGCGCTACAACCGTATGTCGGTCTTGGCCTCATCTAAGAATTTGCGCCAGCCATTTCTATCTTTCGCTTGCTGGCGCCAGTTGGAAATTCCAAGCTTCGTCAGGTTGTCCTCTACTTGGTCTTTCCAACGAAGATGCGGTCGTCCTCTTCTGCTTTGACCGCTGCTGGGTACCGAATCGAATGTTTTCTTCACTGGAGCATCGTCTTTCATGCGCTGAACATGACCAAGCCAGCGAAGCCGCTCGATTTTAATGCGCTTGACTATGTTGATGTCAGCGTACAGCTCATACAGTTCATCACTCCACCGTATTCGGTATTCGCCATTGACGCAGATTGGTCCGTAGATCTTACGAAGAATCTTTCTCTCGAATGCTCCTAAAGTCTTTTCATCTAAACTGCTCAGCGTCCAGGTTTGTGATGCGTAAAGTAGGACGGGCATGATGAGCGATTTATAGAGCGTGATTTTTGTTCGTCGAGAGAGGGCTCTGCTTCTCAATTGCCTACTGAGCCCAAAGTAACACCTGTTGGCAAAAGTTATTCTTCGTTTGATCTCAATGCTGATGTCGTTGGTTGAATTAATGCTGGATCCCAGATAAACGAAGTTCTTCACAACCTCGAAGGAGGTATTTTCAACGGTAACGTGGGTTCCAAGACGCTGGGACTGTTTGTTTGTTGACATCAAGTATTTCGTCTTATCTGCATTCACTGACAGACCCATTCGACTTGACTCTCTTTCTAATCTGGAAAATGCTGCAATGATATCGATGTCATCAGCATACGCAAGCAGCATAACACTCTTGTAGAATATTGTTCCACTACGTCTCAGATCAGCAGCTCGGATGATCTTTTCCATCATTAGGTTGAAAAAGTCGCACGATAAGGAATCACCTTGTATGAAATCTCGTTTGGTAACAGGAGGTGGGGAGAGGTCCTTCCCGATTTTAACTGCGCTGCTGGTGTTGCTCAGTTTCATCCTGCAAAGTCGTATTAGTTTTGCAGGAATACTAAATTCAGACATGGTGGAGTACAGGTGCTTCCTTATTGGGCTGTCGAAGGCGGCTTTGTAGTCGACAAAAATATGGTGGGTGTCGACTTGTTTTTCTTGAGTCTTCTCCAAGATTTGTCGTAGCGTGAAAATCTGGTCAATGGTGGACTTTCCAGGTCTGAAGCCACACTGATAAGGTCCGATCAGTTCATTTACAATGGGCTTCAATCTTTCACATAAAACGCTCAACAGGATCTTATATGCGATATTAAGAAGGCTTATCCCACGGTAATTGGCACAGATAGTGGGATCGCCTTTCTTGTGGATTGGGCAGAGCACACTGAGATTCCAATCGTTCGGAATGCATTCTTCCGACCATATTCTGCATAGAAGCTCGTGAATGCATTTAAGTAGAGCTTCGCCTCCGTTCTTAAACAACTCAGCAGGCAAGCCATCAGCTCCCGCGGCTTTGTTATTTTTAAGCCAAGCTATAGCTGTCAGAACTTCATCATAGTCGGTCAGCGGAACCTCAACGCTGTCATCCAAAATTGGGGTTTCCGGAATATCATCTCTATTGGCGGGATTGTTGTCAGCGTCGCCATTAAGAAGCTTAGAGAAGTGTTCCCTCCATAACGTCAGTGTGCTCTGGACATCTGTCACTAGATTTCCGTTTTCATCCTTGCAGGAAGAGGCCCCCGTTTTAAAACCATCGGCAAGGCGTCTTATTTTTTGGAAAAATTTTCGGGCCTCATTCCTGTCACCATACATCTCAATCTTCTCTTGCTCGCGCTTTTCTGCCTCTCTTTTTTTCCGCCTGAAAATATGACTCTCTTCCCTCCTCTTTTCTTTATATCGCTCCTTAGCAGCGCGCGTTACAACCGACTGCAGGGTGGCTTTGTAGGCGGCGTCTTTCTCTGCAGTGGCGTCGCGACACTCCTGGTCGTACCGCTGGTTTCGGCGAGGGCGTTGGTAGCCAATCACCTCTTCAGCAGCCGCACGCATGGAGTTGGAAATGTGTGTCCACTGCGCGCATATATCATCGATTGGAGGAGTTCCGAAACCGCTGTGTTTAATTTGGTGTTTAATTTGGTGTCAATAAAAATATTGAGTTCCGAAACCGCTGTGTTTTATTTGGTGTCCGTTTCCGCAGGAAACGTATAGAAATTTTTGCAATGAACCCTGGATCTGGCGAGCAAAACCTCGGCCGGAAAACAGGTCGTTACAAATGTCTACTTTTCATTTATGAAAAAAAAATTGCACATGTTTGCACAATTGTTAACAATGTTCAATTTTATTTTGCAACCCACAAAAATGATGCACATAAAGCGTTTCTAATATGCATATATCATTGCATACTTTTAAGGATTTTACATTATTTCATCGCTCATATAAAATGAAAAAAGCGAAAGATACTAAAATGAGAAAAATACAATTAACTTTTTTATTTTTTAAGATCTGAAAAAGAATTTTTACCAATATTGCAACAGTATCAAAAGTTACAGAACTTTTTCAAAAAACTACTTTTTTGACAACTCTGCATCGTATCAATAAAAAGCTATTATTTTCATATATGTATGAACAGTCTCTGTGCTATCAAAAAATACTAAATAAAAATTGTTTTCATTTGTTTTTTTTATATATGGCTGCGTTTTTCTAAAGCACTATTTCTATGTATTTTTCTAACTTAAGGTCGACTTTCAAAATGAGTCCCGGATAGTTGCGAATTCTGCTTTCAAAAAAATGTTAGACTGAACATTTCTGAACACAATGCAAAAAGAAATGGCTGCATATACTTGCATACTTGCCTTCTATAACGATTAATATTAGGAAACCTATGATTTTTTTCATGTCCCGCTTGCAGTTTCTTGATATGGTATTTTTTTTCTTCTTGTAAATATATGTATAGAAATAAATATATAAATTAATACATAAATAAATACGCAATAAGACAATATATTCTAATACCATATTATGTGTATCCATGACAGGTAAAAATAAAATTAAACATATTTTTTTCTTAACAAATAATAAATTTTTATTATTATGTGTGCATCAGGCAAAAAAAAATATCAAAAATGGCACAGCTACAAAAGTTTGAAGTATTGCATATCCTTAAAATGCGTAACAGGTAGTGGAAAATTTCATAATGATCTTTTTCGAATATATCTTAAAGTTTTATTATATATCTTTCCTAAATTTTTACCTTTTTTAGAAAGCCTAGGTCCGACCTAGTAAATCGACCATTTTTCATCATGGAAAGTAAAAATAATGATATTCTCCTAACCAAGGCTGCCACTAAAAAAATTTTAGTTACTAATCTCATCTAAAAAAGTTACCAAATTGAACAAAAAACTATCAAAGCAAAATAATGCTTTAATACTGTTTTCTGGCTGCAAGAAAAATTTTATATCTAGAAATTGCAATCTACATTGAAAATCGAACACTTATTAGGAAATTGGCAATATATCCGAAGAATTGCCATGTACATAAAAATCCGCAAGAGGAAGACCAAGAAAGTCAATGGATGCAAGTTCCACATGCACAAAGAAAAAAAACTATTAGATTCTACGGAAGCACTCTCTACCGAAGAACTGGCAACAGCATTAACATTTAAATACAACAAGGAAAAAGCAAAAATAAAAGGCGACATATCCAATGCAGTTTCTGTTGCTAGTTCAATTCGACTAAAATGGATTGAAGACAGCATTTCCACTTCACCGACTACATATCCTGTAAAATATGCCGCTGAGGAAGTTTTGTCTTTGTTCATGCATATATTCTGTACTCCGAAACTCTTTGAAGTGACATAACGTGGGTATAATTCCAATTCGCATGATCTACACCTCATATATAAGGCCGAAAATGGAGTACAATTCGCACATTTGGGCAGGGGCTTCAAGATCTTATTTGGAGCTTCTGGATCGAATTCAACGTCGTGCGATATATTTGATAAGGGATGAAAGTATTTCATCCTCGCTCAACTCTCTTGAGCATCGACGGAATGTTGGTTGCCTAAGCCTACTGTATAGGTATTACCATGGGAAGTGTTCAAGGGAAATACATGGCCTGACGCCACCAGCTCGTGTGTTTCCCAGGTCCACTCGGGCAGCTGTCCAAGCCCATACTTTTACCATTGCATCGATGCCCAATAGAACATCGCATTACCGTGATAATTCGTTATTTAGTCGCACGGTTAAGTTGTGGAATAGTCTCCCTGCGAGCGTGTTTCCTGGCAGTTTTGAGCTGTGCAAATTTAAAACAAATATTCACCGACACTACTCCATCTATCCACCCTCCAACTAACTTTCACCCATCTTCCGAATCAACACAATGCTTACGCATTTATAGGGGGCATCCCCTGAGCGTTGGTTCAGTCCATGGCAGAATAACCAGGTAGATGCAATTCGGAGAGCAGAAAACGAGAAAGCAAAACATTGGCATAACTATAATGTCACTATTGACAATTAATGTTTATTTTTTTCAGCCATAGGGATGTATAATTTACTTGTAACCGTATAAATCAATTGAGTACCCAGATTTTATGTATGATATGTAAACAAACTAAACAAAAATCTTAAAAATTTCATAAAATGACCCGTGTTTTAAGATATAATACATAATTAATTGTAGTTTGACCTTAAATGAAGCAAATGAAAGTTTACTTTTAATATAATTTTCATTCGACTACTTATTTCGATTGTGTAGTAACCCATTTATTTGTGTAGCTATGTACGGCTGATTTAAACTGTCAAAATATATTTTGACAAGCGAAATTGCTGTTTGAAAACAACAAAGTGAAATCGAAGATTGTTTGCTAGTTTCATCGTGCTGGTACGGAAGCTAACAACTAATAAACTGTTTTCAAATTATCGCGACGGGAGGAAGTTATAGGCAGTCCAGAAAATCCATTGTCAAAACTGAATAACTTAGTAAGTAAAAATTGATACCATTTTCAAAACAGCTTATTTTGACGTTATAATTACGCCTTTGTTATTGTTTTGTTGTCATAGAGAGCATATTTCTACTGCATCTACCTGGTTATTCTGTCATGGTTCAGTCTAAAAAAAAAAAAATACATATAGTAACATCACAGGAGCGAAGAAAGCAACTGTTCCGAAGAAGCACAGGAACCCAAAAATAAGGACTATAAAAAATTCAGATACTTGAATCAAACATAATTAAAAGTTTTTCTTTAGTTTTCTTCTGAAAGCAAAATCATATGGGGGAAAACTTCATTTGTACAGTTTTTAACACCCTTCGAAGTGTAAAAAAGGAATTCGACAGGGTCGATCCATTCAAATCAATTTTTGCACAAAAGGAACTGTAGCATTTTTCTAGTCACAGCAAAATCATCGATATTTCTCAATTCGTTCAGAAGTTATTTTTTTTTGCAACGAGAAATGCCAGATCGAGCCACTGTGCGTCGCCTATTAGGGTTTGCCACGTCACAGTATCGAGTGAAAAACATACTTGCACAAACATACGTGTCACTTGTCACATGTTGCCAATAATAAATGTTACCAACATTAAATTTACAAACAATAAAAATAAAACAGTTACAGCAACAGCAACACAAATATGTCAACAACACGTCGCCTTAACAAATACAAAAAAAAAAAATACCAAAATAAAACCAATAAAGTGGGCAATGTTGTGATTGTAAATGGGTGAATTTGTGTGTATGTGTGTTTGTGTGTGTGCTCGAACAGACGTGCGTATGAGTTACAATCGTCTAGGTATTGGTATTGCATGCATTGATCTTAATTAAGTAAAGGTGTGAAAAAGTGTCACCGACCAGACCCGCACCGAAAAAGAACTTTAACTGAGGTGAAATGGTCTGTGGCAGGTTAACTTTAGGAGGGGGAAAATGTTAAGTAAAAGAAAAAGTTTACGGTAAAATGACAGAGTAAAAAGCACTCTCAACTTGACTTCGGCTAAAATCAGTCGGCAGACGATTATTTTAGGTCGTTCTCTGCTTATGCTATCCTTTCAGGTTTTGTTGTCAAGCCATAAAACGTGCTCGAGACTCTTAATTGCTATTTCAGAATGCATGGTAGGAGGAGTGGGGAAAAGTAACAAGAGGAGGCTAAGCATTCTTTCTTGTGTTAGAAATGCCTTTCGGAGTCTTTAGAGATCCTTTTGAGGGTTACCTTAAAAAAAAAGAAAGAAGGTTAAAGCTGAGTGGGAATTTATTAGGCTTAATATGAGCGGTTTTTTGATGGTCGTAACTATTCCCCCACTTTCTGTGTGTACCTACGCTTACAAAAGGACTCTTGACAAATTGTCAACAATTTAACATTTGGCAATATTTGCTCTGTTTCTTGTTTTCTTTGAATTGGTTCATATTAATAAATTAAACTAAAGCTGTAAGGATATAAAAGTGAGAAATTTAAAGAAGTTTGTAGAAATAAGATTAATGTCCAATGTTATTTAGAAATATTCACATAAAAAAATTAAAAATATTTTGTTATTTAATGTTAGTATTTATAAATGAAATTTCGTAATGTTTTTAAGTAAGAAAGTGGCATTTTTTCTGTCTTGTTTATAAAATCCTAAGAATTGTAATAGCCTTTTTTTCATAGCTGAATATTTATATAATTTATATCGACTTCTTTGTTATATCGTCGTTACAAAAGTGAACTTGCGAATCTGAAAAATTTCATTTTTAATTTTCCATAGAATTTTCATTAGAATTGAAAAATTTAATTTTTCAGATTCGCAAGTTCACTTTTGTAACGACGATATGTGGTGGCTTTAATGTAAATCTATTGTTAAGAAATTGTACTTTATTATAAAAAATTACTTGTTAAAATTAAAAATATTTTTTTATACATAAAAATTTCTGTAGAAACTTTTCAATTTAAAAAACTAATAAAGTTCAGTTCAGAAAAGAATTCCATGAAACACTAACGTTTTCTGCTCAATTCTTAACATTGGTGTCAGAAGTGGCTCTAAGAACACGATGGTAAAACACATTGGCGATCTACTCGACGTTGAACTGGGGACTTTCTGCAACCGGAAGGAAGGCTGAAAAGATTTTACGGATGCAGCAGTTTCTTGAGGAGAAAAGTGAGAATCTGGAAGAATACCATTTCAGCCATGAGAACTGCCTTAAAGAATTTTCTGAATGGAATCCTGATTTGATATCTGCTATGTTTGGTGAGTTGATATGTCAGAACCGGAAACTATGCCTGAAAGTTGATGCCTTGGTAAGTGCTTCGGATTATTATGAGGAAAAGTTCACATCGCTGCAAAACGCGGTTGACAAAAAAATTCATGATTTGGAAGAGCTGACCATTGGCACCGAAGAACGTCTTCAGCAACAAATTGATTCAAGTCCATGCAGCGTTACGGTAAAGGTTCCTGCATATGATGGTGAACTTCCTGGTCGGTCTTTTAAAGACAATTTGAAGCTGCGTCAGCTCTTAATGGATGGCAAGATGAAGTCAATGTTGTTCATCTGATTGTTTCATTACGAGGACGGGCTGCGGATTTAGTGCAGACTTTTCCAGATGAAAAGATGAAAATGGTGCATTTAAGTCAGTTATCCAGCAGAGTTAAAAATGTTGGCGAATCGCTTCAGGAACTATATACCGATGTTAAGCGTTTTAGATTTCTTGGATATTCAGAGTTTTCTAGGGATCTTTTGGATAGCATGGTTGTCAATGCTTTCATAAGAGTCATTCCTGATTCTGATGTCGAGCAAGCGGTGTTGTTGAGTGAGATGAAAGCATGCTGCATTGGCATATGCTATGGCTGGGGAGAATTCCAAGAAAGTTTCGCGAATGGAGCACAAAGTTCGAGGGGTAAATGAAGAGGATATTATAGAAAATAGAGCGGCAATAATGAGAGCGGGTGGGGATTTTCAGAAACGTTTTCCATGCTGAAGTTGCGGTGAGTACGGTCACTTAAGAAAAAACTACAAAAAGATATATCCAAAGTGAAATGAGATCGAGCTAATGGAACGGGTCAGCCATTAGTTTCGACAGTACAGACCCAAGAACTTTAGATTACGTCGGACCAAGTCAATCAGAGTCTCCTCTCCTATTGGTAGTTGCAGCCACACGCTGATGTTGCGAGTACCGAGCATCTCAGAAATCATTAAAGCCGGCCTAGATCGTGCCCTTCAACAACAGCGCGAATGCTGCATCCACTCTTTGCAAGCATTTGGGAAACCGAAACTCTTCCCGAAGACTAGCTAGAGGGCCTCCTTGTGACAATACCTAAGAAAAGTGACCTCAGCCAATGCCGCAATTACAGAGGAATCACGCTCCTCTCAACTACATACATCGAAGGTGTTAACAAGAGTCCTCCTGAACCTCATAAATGAAATACTTGACTCCACAAAGCGAAAACAACAAGAAAGTTCGTGCGTAGACCAGATAAACACACTGCGTATCATTGTTGAACATTCTGTGGAGTGTTGCACAGCACTGCTTTTTATATTCATCGACTACACCACTGCCTTCGACAGCATTAGAAGAGACTGCATCTGGGATTCCCTTAAAAAACGAGGTATATCCCCAAAAATTTTCCGTCCGATAAAAGCTCAATACGATGGGTTAAAATGTAGGATACCGCATAATGGCGTAATATTATCGACCCTCGATACCGTGTCTGGTGCGCGACAAGGATGCCTCATGTCCCCGATCCCATTTTTTATTGTTCTTGACGACACACTCACAAAATCTCTTGACCAATCCAACCGCGGCATTAGATGGACCTTCACCAGCCACCTAGAGGACTTGCACTATGCTGATGACATATCTCTGATCTCAACAAAAGATTCCGATATGCAAGACGAAGTCAACGACCTACTACTGCTATAGTAGTATGCTGCCCGGCTAGTATGCCGGGGCACACTAAACATCAATAAGAATGCTGTATATATCAGAAAATTTTGAACGTCATGCATTGATGTTTCAAACGGAAACGTCTCGCATGTGTTTTGTTCGAAGGTCAATTTACACTTTTACAAATTCACACAACGATCATAAAAAAATTCATTGAATTGGGTCAAGACAACGTCTACAATAACTATAACGTTAATTATGAATATATAGATAAGGAAATAGATTAAAACATAGATTTATTTATATTATTTTGGAATAGTTTGAAATATTTGATAAATTTTTTGACAGAATTATTTTTTAAGCTACAGTGGCTCACAACGAAAGTCGGGCAGGCATTTCTTAGCACTTTCGCATTGAGTTCAGAAATGAAAATATATGAAGAATATTGCAATATATAATTTATTCAAAACGTTATTTTTTTTTTAAATCGAAACAAACCTATAAAAACGAGCTCACATTGAAAGTCGGGCAAGTAAAGAAAAAATATAAATTGTGGTCCTTAAACCGTTATTCCTGCTTACAACTTTTTACTACTGTTGTAATAACTTCAGTCAAACGCAAAACTTAAAAAAATAAACATTTTTCGAAAAGTGAATAAACACTGGCGGAAAGGCAGAGCGTGATAGATTATTATTTGAAAGGAAATTCCGAGCGACAAATTTCACAAATCGCCTTAAAAAGTAAATCAACAGTGCACGATGTAATCAAGCATTATATACTAGATAAGAGAATATGCAATAAAGAACGTACAGTAGCTAAAAATAAACAACTCCAAGGATGAAAGGTATTTTTTAAAAGAAATAATAAAAAAACCATTTTTATTTGCTCTAAAACTAGAGTTCATGTTAAAACTCAATTTGAAAAAGAGTGTACACTCAGAAACAGTTTAAAGAGTTTTGAGAAAAAAATGTTTACATTGAAAAGTAGCACGAAAAAAGCACTGTATTAGAAAGAAAAATGTAATATAACGCCCCAATTTCGTGCATGAGCAGATGATCAAAGACTTTCTATTCTGAAGCAAGGTTAATAAAACAGAAAACATTAGGATCTTTAGCACTTTTGAACAATAAAATTTTAGTACAGGTTTTGTTTACCGATGAGAGTTTATTTAATTTATACGGTTCAGATGGAAAGCGAAAAACGAATGAAGAATTTTGCAATAAAAATTCTAAACATACGATTAAGCATGGTAGAGGATCAGTCATGGTTTGAGGCTGCGTCTGATGTTTGAAGGATTAATTTTATTGAATGTATAATGGACAAAAATATGTTCCTTGACATTCTCATGGCGCAAGTAAAAGAAAGTTTGGGTAAATAAGGAATTGCAGACAATTCCAACAACAATTACAAAAAAAGTACACAATTCTTGGTAAAGAATTGTGTACTTAATATTTGTCCAAATGTCATAAAAACAACCTCACAAGGCCCAGATTAAAATGTTATAGAACATCTGTGAGATGAACTTGAACCCTGAGTGCAGTATCAGAGATGGGCAACTAAAGATCCAATCCTAAAAAAAAGTATCCTAAGTGAAGAGTGGCATCAAATTGGAGCTGAAGTTTTTAAGAATTCGGTTGTTCCCATTTCAAAAAGGATGCAGGCAGTCATATAAGAAAAAGGATTGGCAACAAAATATTAAATTCTTAGTTTTAGCATTAAATTCCTTATCTGTCCGACTTTGAATGTGAGCTCATTTGTGAAGCTTTGGTTTGATTTAATTTTTTTTTACCGTTATGTTCTAATTTTTTAACTATGTCTCTGTTTAATTTTTCTCACCAATAAAGAACGTTTTGAAAAAAATATTTACTCCAAGATTCTTCCTACATTTTTATTTCTGAAACCAATGCGAAAGTGCTATGAAATGCCTGCCCGACTTTCGTTGTGAGCCACTGTATATTTAAAAAGTTTTCACAGAAATTCGTTTTAAGCTATAGAACATTGTAAAAAATATAACAACATTTAAGCAAATTAATTTTATAAAAAAAAATAGTAGTGGATTTTTATTGATAAAAAAAACCGTTTCTGTCAAAAAGGAGCAATTTTTCCGATAACCCGAGAAACAATTTCATATTTTGTGTCAATAAAGGATCTGATATGTGTTTAGTGCCGGTGTCGGCAAATGTCCGACCTCTGCACCGAAAGAAGTGCTCGTTCTGGAACTCCTTGGGCAATCACAATGTACGAACGAAGACCGATTCGGGCACTCGTCAGTTTATTGTACCCAAATATAGTCGCTAGTTTTTGAGCAATTTATTGACATAATACAGACTTACTAATTATTGGGTATGTTTCGGGTAGCTTTCAATAATAAAATTGAGTCTATACAAGAATGATAGAATTAGAGATTGCGCTTTGCGCAGGTCCGTTACTTCTGCTAATCGAGTTTGACAACCAGCTGTTCAGTTGAACACGTCACAATATTTTATTTCTTTGAGAAAAGTATTGCGATCGGTTGTGTTTTATTTAATTGTGTTTATATCGAAGTATATTTGCGAGTTTTTATCTTAAAATTTTAAAAATGAAATGTGCAGCTGCTAACTGCTGAAAATATTTTTCAGAAACCTGATGTTTGCAATAAATACAAAAATTAAACCAAGAAATTGTAGAAAACGCACACAAACGAAAACTAAAAATACAAAAATATATATTAACTTAACAAAATTTATTTCATTATTTAAAAACTTGGAATTATCATTTATTTTTCCTTTCAATTCACATGTAAATTAATGGAAATAAAACATTTGGGAATGTTGAAACTACATCAATTAAACTCGTAATAAACATTTTTATAAAATCCAACTCGAAAAATAATGCTCACTGAAGTTCGTTTCTCAGACAATTTTTTTTTGACTAAGCTGCTTACTGGCTGCAATAAAATAATAGTAAAAATAATGATTGCAAAGGAGTACTAAATAAATTTACCTTCTTTTAGTTCCAATAAATTGCTTCTTACTTATTTTATTTTGTTGTACTCTTTTTCTTGTGTTTAGCGCAATCTTTGTATTCTATCATTCTTGTCTGATACTAGGCACTTTTATGCCTGAGTAATTTGGTACGGAACAAATTGTTTCTCGGGATGCTATTCCATTAGAACCAAAAATCCACCAGCGCACTATAGGAAATTTTTCCGATTTTCTCGCCAAAAGGCGAAATCAGATAGTATCAACTTGAAACTTTGAATAGGGGGATTTTCAGGGTTATTGATTTGAAATTTTTGTATCAATAACTGAAAATTCAAACCGGAGCTAAAATGGTGACCAAATTACCAAAAAGACATCATATTTTTATGAAATTAGCTATAAGTTGGTTTTTAGGGTTGAAGCACCCTAAGCATTGTACTAAGCAATTCACAAGGCCTAATTGTAATTTTTTTCGTTTATTTTAATAAACACATTAATTATGTTAAGAAATTATATTACATAAATATTTGTTAATTTATGTGGTAGAAATATGATATACAACGATTACGGGATGCTCACATGTGTCGTATTTTGGAGAACTTTGATATACGACACAAGACATAATCAGCCCCATCACTGAGTCCCATCGTAGTACGATATCGTCGAATCTACGTCCTAGAAAATTTTGAAATAAAATTTAGAAGAAATAACCACTTTTACTAAATGAATTTTTATCAAAATTTGCTCTGACAACCAAAACACGTTGGCGCTACACATGGCGCTACGAATGAACTCAGTGATAACTTTTTCGTAGTTTCTACGATGTCGTACTACGACGGTACTCAGTGATAGGGCTGATTATATCTTGTGTCGTATATCAAAGTTCTCCAAAATACGACACATGTGAGCATTCCCTAATCGTTGTATGTCATATTTCTACCACATAAATTAACAAATATTTATATAATATAATTTCTAAATATAATTAATGTGTTTATTAAAATAAACAAAAAAAAATTATATATATTTTGGTATTTTTATTTCTTACTAGCAAATACCCGCTGCTTCGCCTGCTATAAAAATATTAAATACCATGTAAAAATTTTAAATCTTAAAATTAAAGCATTTAATTGTATTAAATCAAATGCAAAATATAAAAATTTTTGTGTTTGTTTTGTTTCATTGTGAAAAAATGGTATAAATATTAAAAAATGACTTTATTTAAATTGAATAACTTATTTAAACGGTAATTGTTACGATGACATAAATTTAACTGGTTTTTTTTACTTTTGAAAATGTCCTACAAAATTAGGGCTAAAAGTTTTAAAATTTATTATCAAAAATGTAAAATCCATTATAATCATATCAAGCTTTTGGCGATATCTCAAAAAGTATAGACTTTCTCAATGCATAACACTGCATTTTTGTTTAATTGTGGGCGATAATGGGGGTGGTATGGCAAAATTTTTTCACTTAAACCATCTCATACTCGAAACAAAAAGACTTTCAGAATTTCAGCTCAATTTAGCTTAAACCTAGTGCGCTTTGCTTTACTCCAAACTTATCCCACGCTTGGAGATAAACTATCAGAAATTATAGGCCGTAAAAATCTCTTCCAGATGCAGATTGCATCAACAAATCCTGAATTTTTGCAATCGGATTTAAAATAAAGCTGTGTTTTTATGCATAATTTTGATTTTTTTTTTTTTTGTTATTTCGTAGGTGTTTATCCTATAATTAATTTTTCAGATTTCATGTGTTAGCAATTCAAAAAATTCTGACAATGAATCAATGAAAGCAATCAAAATCTCTCTAACGATATCTTGATAGTAATCTTGATTTTAGTGAAAAATGCGTAAAAAAAAAATTCACGGAAAACAGCATTATCTTTAATCCGATTAACTTTTTCAGTACTATTATTTCTGACCTTTTTTTAACAACCACACCGTCTGAAATTTTTAAGAAAAACATGATTTTTGGAGATTATTTCAAAATGGCTTAACTCACTGGCGGTTATCGTGACAGCCAAAATATTTTGGGAATCGTTATAAAAAAGAACAATGTTCACTTTTTGTTGGTGGCAATGGTTTTTTTTATTGAGGCATCTTAATATTCATGCATTACCTTTGAAGATATAACATTTTACATTCCGCAAAATTTTTACGGTTCACACTTTTACGAAATGTTTATGAGATCGGGTAAGTTTATTCATTTCACACATTTCCCTAACAATGACAAAATGTAGTATAACCACAATTTTATTTAAACAACATAACATAATATCTTTATTATTAAAGTTTTGAGCAAAGTTTATTAAGCCAACGTAATTGCATCTTCAACGTACTAATTGCTGTTGCTAGCTTACATGCTTGCTAAGCAACTGCTACACCTTGTTTATTTTGGAACAAATTTTAGTTAACCAAACAGTAGTTACAGTTGAATAGTATTTATTAATTAAAATAATAACAAAGCCATTTACATAATTGTCAAAAATAAAATTATCGACCACACGCATAACTGATTTTAGCTCAATCACATGGGCCACAAAAGAACTTAATTAGTAATTAATTTTTCACACATACGAACAAAATTGAACAAATAAAAATAATTGAAAATTTCTAGAAATTGAAAAAATTGCAACGAAGAATTAAATACATATTAATAAGGTCACATAGGCTAAAGTTTTCTTGATAGTATTTTTCGTTTTTAATAAGTTTTGTAATTTTTTAAAGTTAGCAATTTTACATAGATATACAATTATTGTTTTGAATAATATATATAACAAAAAGTATAGATAAACACAAGAAGATACATAAATATAATGGAATTTTAAAGCAATAATGAACTGGTTTGGAAAATTAAATAACAATCAAAAAGTTTTATTATGTATATTATTTTGATATTAGTTAACTGAGGCCGCTGATTTAAAAAAAATCTAAAAGATATATTTATTTTACAACTTTTATTTACTGCATGGAAATTGTTGGTGAATTAACATTTTTTTAGACGTGCAAAATCGAGAAATTCGTGTAAAAAAGTTTGTTGCTGTTCCGCGAGTGTATTTTCTCAAAACAGTAAAAATTAGAGGTAGTGGAGTAGGTTTTCACAGTCTTCAAATTTGCTCTACAATGTGTAAAAGCAGCATAAACAAATTCCATGTTACTTATCTTTGAATTTCCAGATTTTTCAATATATTGCTTTCATTACCACTGGGTAAGCCTTACAGCTTAAGAGACACTGCAATAATAATAACATTAATATTTCATGAACTGCCTGCAACTATGCTATGATTATTTCTAATTAGGTAAATGCTTAATATGTAGGTTGCCACCTGATAATTCAATGAAATATTTCTGACACATGTAAGCACACTGTAGAATGACAACTCAAAACACCTCCAACGATACTGCAAGTTTCAACAATGTTTTATACAATGTTTTTTTGTTAACCTCTAAGCTATAGATTTAACCTGCATGCTGGCATTAAATAAATCCTTCAAAGCGACACTTATGCTTGAATTAATTATCAAAATATGTTCAAATTATTTCATAGTTTGCGGTGACACAGTTTCAGAAATTTCTAAAATTACTAACATATTGATGCATTTATAAAGATTATACCTATATATACATACATACATACATATACAAAGAATTAGAGTGCAGCTTGCGGCTAATTTGATGGTCTATGCCTTTGAACACAACAAATCTTTGAAGCCAACCAACAACGACGACGACCAGCACCCATCCAGCCACCCGCTGTATTTACCGCGTAACCTTATCGCTCTCCTAACATAAATTCCTAAAACACATGACAGCCACACAAAAACAACAACCACAAATGTCGCCTGGTATTAAATACTCCAGGCTAAAAATCCGGCCTTATAGCCATGTCCTCATTTTATGCCTCTTGCATAAACGCCACATTAAATGCGCCGCAAAAATCCTTTTACTCTATTAATTTATTACGAACGAGCTAGACGACGACGACAACGAGGAGCTAGCTAGAATGTAGTGGAAAATGCATAAAATGTTGAAACAAACAATGACCAAAAATAACAAAAATGAACATAAATTTAAAAAAAAAACCAGTACAGTAACGTGCTTAACGCAATGCAAGAACGTTACGTATTTCGCCGGCACGTTCGCAAAGTCATTTTTATAAACGTTAACGAGACATTGTTGATGCAGATATATAAAAGTAGCAGAAATCGAGGAGCGTACAAAAGTGGAGCAAAGCAGAGAGAGTGAGAGAATAGCATAAATTGTTGAAAATTTAGAGGAAAAATATGTAGTGGCATGGAAAAGCCATATACAAAATAGAAGCAAAATAAAAAAGTAACAGTCATTCGGTAAAATAAAGTAGTAAAAACTGTGTGAGAGTAAAACTTGTAGTGCATAAATGTCACAGCAAATGCTTTTGAGAAGTTTAAAAAGCATCAATGCAAGAAGCGAAACTTAAAGTTTATACTTTTTATATACTTACTTTAAATTTACACCTCTTTTTTCAATCTTAAATTTTGGACGTTATAATAGATGATTTGCCATCATGATGATTTTTTTCAACATCTTACAGTTTATAATGCCATCAAAATTCAAGTTCTCTTTTTTACCTTATTTAGTTCAAATCAGGGAACGAAAATAAACTCTAACGTATCGTTCGTTATGGTAGTAAAGCGTTGATTTGGGAGAACTGAACATTTATGTTGTGTAGCATTTATTACCAAGGTCATTATTCGGTTGCGTTCAAGTTTGCATACTTGAATATAAACATCATTGTTCCGTAGTATAAGCTACACTAAATAACCTTATGAAAAGCGTTATCTGAGAGACTGAGAAAGTAGAGAGAAAAACATTTTATCTTTGTTCAAGCACATGCTGCGTATCAAGGGCGCGTTTAGTTTTGGAGGTAGCATACATTTGCAGGGTGCTCTTTTTTTAGTATGAATAATCAAAGCATTTTTTTAGCTATTCAGCTTATTTATTTTTATACTGTTTCTAACACCCATAAAAAGGCGTGTCAGGTTTAGAAAAGTATATTATATATTCTTGATCAGCATCACTAGCTGGGCCGATTTAGCCGTTTCCGTCTGTTTATCTGCTTGTCGACACGACTCTTTTTTTAACACAGCTGCTAAGAAAATCTCAGTTTATTTTATTAGTGCGCGTTATCACTTTATGGCTGGAGAATTCAGAAAATAAAATATTAAATTTTCTTTGTTACATGTAAGTAAGTTCACTTACATATATAATTTTTTTATAGAATTTAAGACTACTGTTTAATGTTTATGGAATTGTGTTTTAATTGTACATGCTAAGGTCATGAAATCACGCATTCCTTCGAACAGCCATATATGGCTTCTGACGGAAATGAAACTACTTTTTTGTAGAAAGTTTTGTTTGTGTATCTAGTTATTCCATTTTAAACAAACTCAGAAAAAAGTTCAATTTAGAAATAAAAAACAAAGGTATTTATTTTAAAATCTGAAATTTCGTTAGTTTTAAGGGTATTTTTTCTTTAAACAATATTCATTTATTGCATCTATTTCGCATTTATTTAAAAAAATAAGAATTTGGATTCAAAAGTAAAATTTTATTTGTTTTGTTTTTTATATTGATTTTAAAAATGAATTACACACTCAGACTAAAATAAAAAAAAAATTATTTTTTTCAAATTTTTTTTGCAAATGGAAATTATTCTTTCAGAAAGAAAGAAATTTTCTTTAAAGGAATAAACTATTTCTTTGTTTTGTTATTTATTTTTTTATTTTAAAGAAAAGTTTCCATTTAAAACAAAAAAAAATTGCGCTAAAACAAACAAAATTTTTTTTTAATATTGAGTAGATGTTCTTTGATTTTAGTATGCTTCTTTTCTCAGTGTATAAATCCATCAAAAAATTTTTAGCTGGATCATAAACCGTGTAGTAGTGGGTTAAGATTCTATCTAAAAATAAAGATGAAGTTCGAAAATTAGCGGCTCGGGTAGAAACAACGCCTAACTCCCATACAAAATCACTTTATAAAAAGTTTTTTCTCTTAAAAAGTCTCAAAATTTATTTAAATGACTTGAAATTTTTACATTCATATGTTTCGATAATTAAAACTGACCATATTCATCACTTAAATATTACCATATTACATTACTATTATTGTAATGTAAAACAATCTTTATATATACTTATACTTACTTATAGTACTTAGGTTTTTATAATTAATATTAGAATAGAGAACATCTAAATGGTTTAAAGTTATCTGACTGACACTTCAACGTCTCTTAAGTCCTTTCAATGGCTAGGCTAAGCCGAAATAGTATTTTTTAGGTTAATACTCTTATCATAACGGTCCTAAAAAGATGAAAAACCATACCTTTGATTTTTACCTGCGCTACTTACTCTTAATTTTATTATCATTTTAAAATCATTTTAAAATTTAAAAAATCCTCTTAATTTTATTGTCATTTTTTTGTCATAAAAAGTAAAAAAAAACATTAATTTGATTTCTGTACGGTTGGTTTTTCTTACAAAATAGGACAAAAACAAAATCAAACTGACTTTAATGTCAAATATCTCTCCAAATTTATTTTTGTCATGTTGGTACATTGTTTTTTATAGAACCAAATTAATTAAAAAAAAAACCGTTGCAAAACAATATTAAAAATTGCTTTCAGTCGTGTCCAATATATTGGACAAAATCACAGAAAGAGTTTATTTATACTTTAGCGCTCGGCCCTTCCTGTTCAGCAGGATCCGAGTGCAGCCCCTTGTGAATTTTACTATATTAGTGCGAACTAACACAAATAAGATGATTGCTGAACTGTCATGGAGTTATACCGCACAGTGGTTCCATCCCGTATTCATGTAGGAATAAAATAGAAGGATTCTTCATTGACCAATAAAATTATGCGTGTAAGTTATAATTAGAAAACAAACAAACCCGCCCCAAACCGCGCCTACTTTCCATGTAACACAAAAACTATGAACGCTACATACTTTTGTTGTAGATATAGTAAAACAGCTCTTTAAAAAAAGTATACGAGTTTATTTATTCTTTTCTTCGTTTAAGGTAGGTTCGCAGCCAATTATTTTAAATGTTAATATTAACTTTAAGATTGTAAGCAAAATACAATTTCAATTCATAAGGATTTACATTTTTTAATTTAAGCTGTATCAAAACAACTCTGCAAAAATAATATTAGCATTTATTTACCCTTTGGTTTCTTTAAAGCAGGTTCGCAGCCAATTTTTTAATTTTAATATCACCTTAAAGGCTTAAGGATTATAACAAAATTGTAACAAAAATTATTACGAGAAAACTATTTAATTCCGCGTTCACACTACTGTGCAACTCTTCCTGATTATCAATGCTATGAATAGAGAATAATGATGCAATAAAACAAAAACAATTCGACAGTGTTAGAATCAGTGTTGAAGTTTCTATCCGATAGAATCCATTCTTATGGATTCTTAACTTATACTGAAAAACATATCTACTTTTTTTAGCCTTAATGCAAAGTTTGATTCTTTTTTCGAAGAAATTTTATAAATTTATATTAATTTATAATATAATAACGTACATAAATTCTTCACTTAAAATATAATATTTCCTACATTAGAAAAATCCTCAAACATTTTAAGAAACAGATTTAATAAAAATTAAGAGATGTTTTTAATTGTAATTCTGAGAGTGAAAAATGTTTGAAATTCTTCTAACGTAATTTAAAAAAAAAAACTATTATCTGCTAGTGTGGTAGGCGGTTGCAGTGAGTACATATTAGAATTTTTTTATGCATTTATTATTTTTGTCACTTCAAATTTAATATTAAATATACCCCGTGTCTGTATATAAATATTACGATTCATCTGACGATGAGGGAATTTTTGCAAAAATAGAGTTAAATATCCAAGAGTTGGCTGAAAATACCTATTTACATTATATATATAACTAGCTGAAACCCGGCGCGTTGCTGCCCCGCCCCGTTTCCAAACACCCATCAAATGTTAACATTGTACATAGCATGTTTAAATTGTGGTTAAATACTAAATCTGTGCTACCTATAATTCCAAAGCTATTCGATAAATCATAAAGTAACTTAATCATAAAATCCATTACTTTTGATTGGAAAGAGATATTGGGGTAATTTTTTCACATAAATTACTTTTAAGACTTGAATTTTTTGTAAAAGATATAAAAACAACATTTTGAAAAAAAAAAATTTCGCTCAAAAAATCAAAAACCTTGTTGTTTTGATGACAAAAACATTAAAATAATTTTTGCGCTTAGCTGGAAGAATTTTTGCAAATAAATGCTATGTCATATGAAAGTTAGTCAGATGTGCAATTTTTAATTGATTTAATTTTTACAACAAAAACATTTTTTGAGTAATTTTTTGAGTAAAAAGTCAATATTTTGGACCTTTCTTGACATAATTATAAAACATAGTTTCACTGACTAAAAGGTACAGTTCAACCCATTTTTGTAAAGTATATTTATTGAACTTTTGAACAAAAAAAGTTTGAATCAAATATATTAATGAACAGAGGAGATATTTGCATCCAAAGACCAAACTTTGATTTTCATGGCGTTTTTTCTCATTCTTTGGTAACGATTTTTTATGAAAAAGTCGTTGTACTGAAAATTTCTACAATTTTGAGTGTATGTGAGTGTTTTTGATGCCAAAATAACAGAAATTTTTTAAATTAAAAAAAAAACTCCGATAAAAAATTATTATAATAACAAAATTGCCGTTAGTTGAAAAAGTTCGGAGGGGGCGTGGCAAAAAATAAGTATTTAACATTTTAAGTTAGAATAAATTTAATATGTGCACCTAGTTTGGGCAAAATCCGTTGGGCCGTTTAGATTTGTAAAAAGGCCAAACAAACAAACAAACAGAAAATGATTTTTATTACTATAGATTGTCAATTGTATGAAAAAATAGATTTTTAGTCATAAATTTTGATTATTTGAGATATAGGCTTTGGCAGCAAATGTTGTAAATTTGATTGGAAAGAGATATTGGGGTAATTTTCACATAAATTATTTTTGACTTTTTGTAAAAAATATAAAAACAACATTTTGGAACAAATAAATTTCGCGAAAAAAATCAGAAAGGGTACCCTTGTTGTTTTGATGACAAAACCAGTAAAATAATTTTTGCGCTTAGCTGGAAGAATTTTTGCAAATAAATGCTATGTCATATGAAAGGTACGCCGATGTGCAATTTTTAATTGATTTCATTGTATGATGCCAGGCATAGTACCCTAAAATTTCCGTTTAAATCGGTCGACCCGCTTTTGCAGTTAGTGGTTACTTCAAGAGTGGTTACATAAGACTTGTATTCCTCGGCAGACGTTGTTCGGCCCCAGACCGCCTTAATGCCATATACGAAAATGTCAAGAAATGCCAAAAATATTCACCATTTTCAGTATAACTGCCAAAAGTAACCATATGAATTAAATTACCAAATTTTAGTCAAATACAATCAAAACTGTTTGAAATATAGAATTTTTGTTGTTTTGTAAGCGGTAAAATGGGGTGCGGCAAAATTATTTCCCTTAAACCATCTCGTACACGAATCAAATCGACTGCCAAAATTTTATCTCAATTTAGCTAAAGCCTGGCGCACTTTGCTTCACTCTACGCTGACCCCCCTAAAAGTCAGTTTCACTAAAGTGGGACAGGCCTATTTTTAGTGCACTTGCCGAGAGTAACGATATGAGCTAAATTACAACATTTTTGTCTAATACAACCCAAACCGTTGAAATAAAATGTTTTCATTGGTTTCTGGGCGGTAAAAGGGGGCGTGGAAACCAATTTTTAGTACATTTGCTGACAGTAACCGTACAAACTAAGCCAACATTTAAGCTCAATCAACCAGTAGTAAATTTTAATGATTTCTCAAAAAGTGGGTGTGGCTATATAGCGATTACGCCCCTTTTTAGTACAGTTGCCGAAAGTAACCATACAAACTTAGGTATCACATGTTAGTCTCATACGGCCAAAATTGCTTGAAATATAGTATTTACACTGATATGTGGGCGCAAAAAGTGGGCGTGGAAACCAATTTTTTGTACAGTTACTGCCAGTAACTGCACAAACCAAAGTACCAAATTTAAGTCTTATACGACCAAAACCGTCTGAAATAAACCATTTTCATTTATTTGTGGGCGGTAAAAGGGGGCGTGGAAACCCATTTTTAGTACAGTTGTCGATAGTAACCCTACATACTAAATTACAAAGTTTTAGCCTTATACGACCAAAACCGACTAAAATATAACATTTTTATTGATTTGGGGGCGGTAAAAGGGGGTGTGGCAAAATTTTTTCCTCAACCATCTCGTACCTGAAACAAATCGACTGCCAAAATTTCAGGTCAATCGGTCCAGTAGTTTTGGAGGCTATAGGCATCAGACACACATCGTTTTGCTTTTTATATATATAGATATTGATTTGTGGGCGGTAAAAGTGGGCGTGAAAACATTTATATATAGTGTTTGCCTCTTGGAGCACCTACACAGCAAGTTTAACTGTAAAAATGTGTAGAACTCCGGAATTGCCATGATTTCGAAAAAGTGGGCGTATTTATATGACAACCACGCCCATTTTTTGTCCACTTACCGACAGTAACCATCTGAACAAAATTACCAAGTCTTAGTTTTTTACGATTGAAACCGTCTGATATATATTCTTTTTTTGTTTGTGATCGATGGAGCAAATTTGGCTTGTATGGGAGGTACCACGCCCCCTTCTCCAATCGTTACAAAACCTCACAGGAACACTCTCAAGATGTGGCTTTATTTTCCCTGAAAATTTCATAAAGATCGGTTCAGCAGTTTTGGAGTCTATACGTGATATAGCCACATACCCACCCACATACCCACCCACATACCCACCCACATACCCACCCACATACCCACATACCCACATACCCACATACATACATCCATTTTTATATATATAGATTTTATACATATGAAAAAGTGTTGGCAACACTAATTCTGAGACACAAAATGAGAGAGAATAGCCTTCGTAAAAAATATTGTATGCCGAATGTGTTGAGTAGAGAGTATGCAAACATAATTATAATGTAGTGTATGCCATGCTGTCGAACGATACAGAATAATAATATTTATGTTCGTCTCCACTCACATATACGCAACCGAACGGAAATTCATGCCATGTGAGGCACATTAAAATATCGTTCAGTTTATTTTCGTTCACTGGTTCAAATATAAATTCATTCCGACATCTGTTTGAGAAAAAAAAGCTTTTCAGAAAAATAAAGAAAAATTTCATCATAAAAAGTAAAAAAAAAAACAAATCTTTAAAGTAGCAAAATTTAAACTTAAGAGTAAAAAAATTAAAAAAATTTAAAGCTTTTCATTTATAAAAGTTGAAAGAACATATAAAAAACTTTTTTATGTAGAATTATACACTCTTTTCTGGTATAAAAAGTTAGTATTTTAAGCATTTTTGGATGAAAATTTAATCTTAAAAAATTAATATAGTAAAAATAAACATTGTTAAAAAATTAGATCTGAAAGTAAAAAAATAAAGAGAATTTACAGTGTTTTCAACTGTAAAAGTTGAAATAACATATTAGAAACTTAAAAAAAAATAAAAAATAAACTTTTTAATAACAAAAATATGCCAAAAAAGTAAGCGCTGTATAAAAAAAACGAAAGTAAAAAAAAACAATTCAGAAATTTAAAAAAAAATTTCAACCAAACGAAGCTGAAAAACTCAACCAAAATAGTTAAAAAAGCATCTTTTAAAGATAAAAAATTCGACTGTAAGGTTGAAATTCATCCTTAACACTTTAAGTTTAAGATTAAAATAATATTTTAACTTTAAAAAAATATAAACTCAGACAAAATTGTTAAAATTTTCAATTATTAAAATGAAATTTCGACCATCAGCTTGAATGAATTTTTCAACAAACAAAGAACCAACCAAACTCAACCAAAAGAGTTTAAAAAGTATAAATTAAAAGTTTTACCTTAAGATCGAATTAATTTTTTAACATAAAATAAATCAAAAACAACCAAATAATCGAAAAAGTAAAATTTTGTAGCTATTTTTTTAACAAATAAATAATCTACCAAATAATCGGAAAAGTAAAATTTAAAATAATGAAAAAATCTATAACGTAAGCATCTGTTCAGTTTCATGTGAAATTCCATTCAAATCTCCATACAACAAGTGATAACTGCGAAACAAGCGTGGAGAATTTCACAAAATGTTCGTCAGAGCTGTACTCTGTTCCGCTTCGTGAAGTTATTGCAGCATGTCTATGAGCAACAATTTTCCAAGACAATTTAATTGTACTGCCTATTTATTTTGAAGTGCAAAGAGAGAGATCATATGAAATCTCCCAACTTATTCTCTAAGTCTCTCTGAGAAACGTTGCCAAAGGAATTCCTCGCAACAAACTTTAAGTCAGAAATTTCATGCAACAAACAAATAGATGTTGCCAGCGAAATTTCACTCTAACGAACAGAGTACTAGGCTTCAGGATAAAACAATTTTTTTACTAAAGAGATGAAAAAGTAAAAAATTTTAAAATTAAAAACATTTGGCTTTTTGGCCAAACTTATACAATAGATATGGTTTTCAGCAAAAAAGTTGGAAAGTTAAACTTTTTAAGTAGAAAAAATTAGATTTCAACCCTTAAAATTTTAGTTAGATGAAAAATTTAGAGTTGAATATCAAGCCGTATATTTTTCTCTATTCTAAAATTAAGTTTTCGAAATCAACAATAAGCTTAAATACTAAAATTCTTCGAATGAAATATTAAAACTTTCAACATTTTTTTTCTCGCAATCACCATTAGATTGTAATCAAGCCCAGGTACATGAAGTCTGCATCAAATGCAATTTTTTAAATTTTCGATTTTGTGTTATTTTTTGATTCTATTATTTTATAACGTACTTTATTTTATAAGTGAGCTAGTGCTGGTATTATTATTAATTATACAATAAATTCAAGTAATATTATAATATATATCTTATAACTTTTTTTATTTTCATTTTATGCTTGCTCGAAAAATAAATCTATGCAGATTTAAGATTTAAGACTTAAGGCTTAAGATTGAAGAGTAAAGATTTAAGAATTTAGATTTTTGATTTAAGTTATTCTATATATATATAATATTATATTTATATATCTATTATATACAAAAATATATATTTTAAATCTTAATTCTCAAAATATAAAATCTTAAATATGTAGATAGTTTTATCGAAAGTTAAGTCCTCAATTAACACTCATTAATCTAAAATCTTGAAACTTAAATCCTTAATTGAAAATCATAAATATTAAATACTGAAACAAAAATCCAAATACATAAATATTGAGTATTTGAATTTATGTCTTCAGATTCAAATTTAATTTGAAAATTCAAATTTAACTCTCTATCTTTCAAACTATAAACTTTTTTCATTAAATAAAACAAAGAAGTTTAATCTATTTTATTCTTGCATGAGTAAATATTTTCTCTTTACACTAGGCAACAGAAATAATTTTTATTTTGCATAACTTTATTTGTCTTCACAAATATCGTTAAGCTTTTAAACGAGTTGCTTAAAGTTCACGTAAAAAGTTCTGCTTTAAGTTCTCACACACACTCATATGTACTTGAGTTTCGCTGCCATTTTATGGTAGATATTTTATTGCTGATTATTTCATGCCATGCTATTGCATTTTTGGGAAAATTGCTGTTTTTGTTGCTCATGTTTTTGTTAACATTATTTACAATTTTTACCTCTTGCGGTTTATTTGAGATTCCATCGATACACTCATAAGCAATATACACCGACACACATGAAATTTTCACTTCCGCTTGAGTGGAAAATATGCAAAATTATGAAACACAAAAATGTGACTGCATGCTTGTATTTATGGAAAATATTATCACAAACATAATGCATCGTATGTTCTCGTCGTGTATGTGTTTGACATATATAAACATTTATAAATGGCACATATTTACATATACATAGGCAGCAGTGGGCTTGTGTGAATATACTTAAAAATAAACAGTGGCGCAACTATAGTTTTTTTTTAAACATGTTTTTAAAATATAATATTTCATTCAACAGAAGGTCCATAAAACCGCTAAGCAAGCACCCTGAAAGCTACCACCACTGTGTGTGTATAGCACATTACTCATTTTAAACATACCGTTAACGACGCAAATTTATTTATGTGCTTGCTTTAAAGTACATTTTAAAGTGCATTCCTTTAGTGATAACGGTTTTATAGAGTTTTTTGCTTAAATATTCCTAAAAATTCTGTTTATTTCATAGGCCAACTTTTTTTCTTCTGTCATAAACATAAAAAAACGATAAAAAATAACTTTTATTTTAATGTTGTGCAAGCAAGACCCGGGTAAAAAACTTACTCTTATTTAAACGGATCTTAAGGAAAAATTTATTTGAACTAGTAACAACATAGACTTAACCACTAACAAAAAGTCAAAAGTATTAAGAAAAAATAACAAAAATACTCGTTTCCGATGTATTTGTGAATGCTTAATCCGAATCCAATCTCAACATCACTCATATAACGTCAATATATACTATCCGAAAAATGTAAAAAAGTGGTGGTTTGCTATTTATGAGGTAATACAACAAGTAAAGGTGATTTTTAGCCATAAATCCTGATGGCAGTTCCCTTCTTTCCCTTCAAACCCAATTTTACACTAAATCGATACATTGTTTTTCTCCGAAATATAGTTAGTTGGAATTTTTTAGTTTACCGTAGTATATTTTTGCAATATTCTCTCCATATGCATTAATTTCTCCCATTAAAATAATATTTGATTAATAATCGCACCTAGCTTTTAATTCATTATTCGAAAAGTAACAAAAGTAGCGCCACTTAAGTTTCAATATCTCCACAACTAGTGAACCAAATGTTTTACAGTTTTATATGTACTATCGAAAAAAGAGTTGAATGGTATTGGCGGCGCCATCTATATGCTACATTAGGTAAGGTTAGTGTTTCTGCCTCAAATGAGACACACTTAGGCCATGAAGTCCATTGTGGTACCAAGGGTTAATTTTCTTTTCTCTTTTTAATCTATTTGTTAGTCCCGGGAAAAAATGAACCATGTATTAATTTAAACACAGTTTTTAAGGGAGCAACTAGTACTTTCAACAACCATAACAGTTTTTATGGCGTCTTTACCAAAACTTGTTCTATAACGAAAAAACGTGTTTTTAATTTTTTCGGATAAAATCTTTAAAATTTTGTACATGGTAGAGATTTCTAATGTTTACATTGTATGCATTATTCGCGGAGTACTTAAAATGTTTTAATCTTTTCATTATAATTTTTTTATAAAAGCAAGCATTCAACAGATTAATCAAATTACCGGATGTGTTATGACTTGAATCAAGCAAAAATAAAGTTTATTAATGTTGGAAAGAGGTCCTCAAATCTGATTGCAGTCATCGCAAATATGTTAAATATGTTCTCATCTATTTACATAAAAATGGATCCTGATTTGTTCGGATGCTTAAAATTTGGAAACGAATGGACCACATTGGATACTATCTTCTACGGGTTTGCTTTTAATTGCTACGCGAAGGTTTAGGGAAAAATAAAATGTTGCCACACCCTCTTCAACCGCCCACAAATCAATGAAAATGCTATATTTAAGACGGTTTTGGTCGTATTAAACTCAAATTTGGTATTTAAGTTCGAAAGATTCGTAACTATACTAAAAGTGGGAGTGGTAATTTTATAGATACGCTTACTTTTAAGAAATGATCAATGAACTTCGAAACTACTGGTCCGATTGAACTCAAATTTTGGCAATGGATTTGCTTTGAGTACGAGATGGTTTCAGAAAAAAATTGTCACACCCCTTTTTACCGCCCACAGTTATATAAAAAATTTTCGATATCAAATAGCTTTAGATTTATGGGTCGCACAGCCTCGGAATTCGGTATTCGACCACAATTTACCCGTGCCGTTTCACTGACGACATTTTATGAGACTTGGACAAGGGGGAGTGGCACCTCCCAAACAACAGTTATAGAGTTATAGGTTGCACAGCGTCAGAGTTCAGTATTAGTTCGGTAACTATACTAAAAGTGGGAGTGGTAATTTTATAGATACGCTTACTTTTAAGAAAAGATCAATGGACTTCGAAACTACTGGTCCGATTGAACTCAAATTTTGGCAATGGATTTGTTTCGAGTACGAGATGGTTTCAGAAAAAATTGCCACACCCCTTTTTACCGCCCACAATTATATAAAAAAATTTCGCTATCAAATAGCTTTAGATTTATGGGTCGCACAGCCTCGGAATTCGGTATTCGACCACAATTTACCCGTGCCGTTTCACTGACGACATTTTATGAGACTTGGACAAGGGGGAGTGGCACCTCCCAAACAACAGTTATAGAGTTATAGGTTGCACAGCGTCAGAGTTCAGTATTCGACTTAAATTTACAAATGCAGTTTTATTGATTTCATTTTATGAGCGTTGGACAAGGGGGCGTTGTCCGTCCCATACAACCTAAATTTGTAACATCGGATAACTTTGAAGTTATATGTCGCACAGCTTCCGAATTCAGTATTCGACTTCAATTTACACATACAGTTCTACTGATACCATTTTATGGCGTTTGTCAAGGTGCGTGGCACCTCCCATTTAACCCAAATTTGCTATATCGAATAGCTGTGGAAGTATAGGTCGACCAGAGTCAAAATTCAGTATTCCACCGAAACTTACATTTTAAGTTTCATTGATAACATTTATGAGCGTTGGACTAGGGGGAGTGGCACTTCATATACAACCCAAATTTGTGGTATCGAATTGCTTTTGAGTTATAGATCGCACAGTCTTGGAATTCAGCATTCGACCTAATTCGAGTAAATTTACACATGCAGTATTATTTATTTCATTTTATGAGCTTGACTTGATTTTAAATACGAATTCTAGTTGTTTGATAGTTTAAAATCGTTTATTGAGCTTTAGATCAATAAACTGTTTAACTAATTGTTCTAACTTTGACTTAAAGCTCAATAAACGATTTTAAACTATCAAACATATAAAATTTGTATTTAAATCAATTAAAATTATCATAATAAAAAACAAGATCATTTAGAAAAAACTTTAATCAAATGGTAGAGTACGACCAAACAGAATCAAGCTGAAAATATATCAGCAAAAATCTAAACCAACAAGTTGAAACCAACCTGAATCCATATCTCAAAGCAGAATCTGCATACTTAATAATTTTCCGAACTTGCTCAGGGAAATTGGGTGTGGGGTTGCTTGAGAAATAGATAACGAGTGACATTACATCATTAAGGATGTATGCAGATATTATAATATATATAAAAATTCTAAAATTTGAAAAAAATTTTGTGTATCAAAACGAATGAGTAATGTTTAATTGTGTCTATTTATCTTTTATCCCATTTTAATATTCACCTTAACTCACCATTTCACCTTTTGTATAATTAAAAGATAATTTAATTAAAATTTCATTATAACAATTCTAATTTATTAAAAGAATAAAATTTAAAATTATTTTAAAGACTATAACTAAGATAAGTTCGTTAATCAATATGAAGTATTTAGCTATAATATTTAAAATATTTAAATTAACCGGTATGTAAACATATAATCAAGGTAAGTACTAATTAAGACAAAAAAATAATCAAGGTAAGAAGTTAACATAACTGAGATCAATATTGAATTAATATATAATATAATCACGATAAGTATAAATTGACAGGTATAACAAATATGTTAATGTTCATAAGATTAGAATATGTATAGTGAATTTAAAATTATTAAAACAACATTACTAAATTAGCTATTAAAAATTATTGAATTATTAAACCATAAATGATTTTATTATTAAAATAATGTTATTTTTAATTTAATTTATTTTTAATTTAATTTTTATAATTATATGTAATTATTATAGGGTATTTTTTTATTTTAGTTTAATAATAATTTATTCTAAATTCGGTTTTATTATTTTTTTTTTGTTAGTTTACTTAAAAGTATATTATTTTATTTTTTATGCATATTTATCATTATCTTTAGTTTTAATATATTAATTATATTATGAACTATTATTTGAGTGTTTTTAAGAAAATATGGCTTGATATGTATTTATGTGTCTTAAATATTCAGATATATAACTGTATTTGTATATATAACTGTATATGTAATTCGCAACTCACAAACACATATACTATTCTTTTAATATTTAAAATTTAAATTTAATTTGTGTTAACTCAAAATTTCTTATATAAAAATAATATAAATAAAACCAAAACCTGTTGTCCCGACGGTGATATAAAAGATGTCATCAAAAAGGGGTTGGGCTGTTGATAATATTATAGCTGGCCGGCGAAATATTAGATGCTGATGATGGTGTGGTATAGCATGATTACTGGACTCACGGAACATCAAAGAAGTGGATGTATTTACTCCTGCTGCTGGTGAAGCTGCTGTTGTGGGTATTGTTGTTGTTAGCTGTTGATACTGCGAGCTGGGTAGCAGAATTTATTAAGGTAGTAGCGGTGTTGAATGTAGCTTTAGTGGATGCTGGTAGTGATGGTGTTGGTCAGGGCACTACATGCGCAACTGGCACAGATTGCTGTTGTAATTATTGTTGCTGCTAGTTGTTGACGTAACTGGCTGGCTGACAGAAATTATTGTGGCAGATGCGTCGCCGAGCGTGATTTTAGTGGGTGATAGCACTGATGATGTTGGCGAGGGTACTGTTGGCACAGATTAATGTTGTAGTTATCGTCGCTGCGCACGCTGCAGTAAAGCGGAGCTCTGTAAGTCCAGCGGTTGATGGTACAACACCGAATTGGGGTACCGTAATATAGCTGAACCGCTGGTGGTGGAACTCAGTGTGTGCTACTGACACGGGTGTTTGAGTGTCCAATCACCAAAAGTTTAATGTTCACCCGCACTCGGTAATTTTTTTTCATATATATATAAAAATTATATTCTTCAAATGAAAATTTTTCTCCGACTGACAAGAATTTGAAAATTTTCAAAAACTTAAATTTCAAAACAACAAAGATAACTAAAAAAATTTTAAAAAAATTGAAGTAGAAAACTGCTCAGTAGAAGAGCATACTTATCACCCTCGCAAAATCGTGCCTATGAGCACTTATTAAAATTGTTTATCATTACATTTTGTATAAGAAGTCGATACCTTATTTTAGAAGTCGATCAAAAATTGGGATATTTTTAATTTTTTATCTCTGTTCTTAACTATGGTTTAATTTTCTGAAAACAAAATTGAATTTATAATAAGGCAATAAAAATATTTTTTTATACAACCTAAATGTACTGTACCAAAAATTAATGAGGGTACTAAGTGGCCAAGTACAAGAATAAAAATAATATTTGATGTACACGGATCTAGGGTTAAGAACCGAATAAACAATAAACAATGTTAGTTACTTTTCTATATTAATAAAATAATCTTCATTGTTTTCAAAAATTGCATTTACGGTTTTTTTCGATTGTGTAAATTTAAATTAAGCTTACGCCTTGGTTTTTATAAATTTTTTTAAAGCATATGTGTCTTTTTCATTTTATATGGTAAGCAAAAATCACACGAAATGCATATCAAAAATCAATTACAAAAATATTTTAAAGCTATACTCGTTTTTTGCAATTAGACGATAAGTGGCAACACTGGATAGCTTCAAAATTGAAACTTAGTTGAAGTTCAGTACCTGTCAAACTGTAAAACTAAGAAAGCCACCGATTTGTATTTAAATGATCTTCAATAGGAGTATTCACGATTCAGTGTACTTGCCATTGCAGTTGAGTACTTGTGCAGTTGAGTAGTTATGTTTTCGTGAACACACCACAATAGCGGGGTTCACATGGTCCTACATGTTGTCACGCATTACGTCACGTTGTCGTATTTGACCGTTCGAACGCTCGATACAGCCGACTGATAAAATGCTATCATTATATGAAACATTTCAAATTCAAGTCCATCACACGTGATAACAACAATGTAGGATAACGTGCCAACATGTAGGATCATGTGAACTCCGCTTATATCACTATTTCTAACACGGGGGTTACACGAGACAGTACTGTTAAGACAGTGAAAAATACGTATTAGCTGTCAAACTTTGTGTCTGGGAATAAGAGTCCAGACAGTTGGTAAAACAGTTGGCAAGACAATAGAGAAAATTGTAAAAAATTTATATTTTATGATGAAATTTTTGTTAAAACTACGAGCATGCCAAAGTATTGTAAATTTCCAATTAATTCTATTAAATTTTATCATCTTCTGTCATTTAATAAGCTAAATATCATTCTACTGTCCTAGATACTGTCTCGCCAACTGTCTACAAAAAAGTTAAGACAGTAGAGCAGACAGTAGCAGACAGCTGCAAAAGTGAGTGTGTGTAAGTAAAAATTTGTGAATGTGTTGCGACTGTCTTAACAGTACTGTCTCGTGTAACCCCCGTGTAAAGCTGCCAAATTTTTTAACGCACACAAGTGCACTCACTACTGCTCAAGTTTAATGGTCTAGTTAGCCTCGCATGTAGATAAGAGCAGCTAGCACAGAGCCAAATAAATGGTGATTATGCAACACATATAGCGAAATTAAAATGCAGCAGTGCCATTATGTAACATTATTCCTAAAATAACAGCTGATCACTGCCACTGCCACTGACGCTGCCACTGCCGCATTGTAATTTCGCTAATAGTCAGAATAAAACAATAAAAAATAATACAACGATTTAATTTTAATAAATTTATCGCACTTAGTTAAACAATTTTACAACTTCACTTCTGTTTTTCAGAATCGTCAAATACATAGAAGAATACACAGAAATCAAAATGAATAGATCTTCTATGTTTATCTATGTAGTCAGAGATGCATTTCTGTTTTCATCTGAGCATTGCCATGTTGTACATAAGCAGATTCCATTAAACTTATTATTTAGGCGCTGGGGGAATGAGCTGAGCAATTGTTGATGATTCGAATGTCCAAATAATGAACTCCGCAAGTTTATATGTAGAATGGTATTTATTGTAGGTGTAAATTTACAGCCGAGTTTGGAGATTATTAAGAAAGTTTTATAATGATTATATTTTAAGTATTTAAGAATAATTTCACCAAATAATAGTTAAGTTTAAGTAGATTTAAGTAGATCAAAATATATAAATGTAAGTGTTTAATAATAATACCAGATTGTAGAGAGCAGGCGATTAAAAGATGTTGATGGCTTCCCAGCTGAACACACAAGAGACGGAAGTCTCGGTGGTTAAAATGCATGATGGCACGTAAAGGTCGGACCGTACCGTGGTGGGTTTGTTTAATAAGCTGTTGTTCATCCAGGGGTGAAACGAGCACAGGTTTGACGACGTCAACATAGCGCCCGCCTTGCACTAGTGCAATTTTACAATAAGCTCTGCAAAAGTTGTAAGGCCTTGATAGCCGCTCCGACATGTTCACGAGGATCGCTACTCAGATGAGCGTTCACGACGTTTCGAGGAGTAATCTTTAAGCCACGTGGATGTTCTGATTGAGGTCGTGTATGGCGCATTTGCGCACGATGGCGTCCTTTGGGCGGGGTTGCTTTTCTGTTGCGACGAACTGGCGGCTGATTTTTGGTCGGCCTGGCAGGTTCTGGTGATGATGCGGATTCGCTTGAAGATGCGGAGTCACGCCGCTGACACACGGTCTTTTTGGATTGCAGCGACAATCGTTCTGGCCTGAATTGATGTAGCAATGAGTGATGGACGTCGCCACAGATCTTACATACAGCCTTAGAGGTGCACTTTCCAAGCATGTGGGACCTGGCAAGACAATTGGAGCAATGTTCATACTTCCGAACCGTCTGACGCCGCTGAAGAGTAGACATGCTCAGAAATTGTTCACAGAATCGTATCGAATGCCTTCCTTTGCAGAGTCGACATTGGTACAAACTAAGAAGAGATTAAAGAAATAATTAGAAATAAATGCAGCTATACACATGGGTAGAGTAATAAATCAGATGTTAAAGTTGAACTGTTGTGTATGTGGGGAATATTTGAGAATGACTGAGATGGGAGTTTATTGAGAGGGAAGGACGCAGAGTTTAATGACTGGTCGAGTGACGATACCAGTTTGAGTACGAACGTCAGCGACCCGTACCCGATGGTCTGGTCCTTGATAAGTCTTTACGATACGACCAAGTCTCCACTCAGTCGGGGGTAACAGCTCATCTTTTATGACTACAAGGTCCTCTTCGCTAATGTTTCGTTCTGGATATTTCCATTTGTACCGCTTGTGCAACTCGCTCAAATATTCCTCCTTCCAGCGGCGACTGAATTGGTGGTGGAGAATTTTGACCTTTTCCCATCGGTTAATGAGAGACCAACGATCATCATTAAATTCTGGGATCGCCAGTAAGGGAGCGCCTCGAAGGAAATGTGCCGGGGTCAATGGCAATAATTGTGAAGGGTCTTCACTGATTGGAGAGAGTGGCCGCGAATTGAGAACGGCTTCGATGCGGGCCAGGAGTGTCGAGAACTCTTCAAAGGTAAATTTATGGCCTTGAGATACCTTTTTGAAATGAACTTTGAAGCTTTTGACTGCCGCTTCCCACAGGCCGCCCATGTGAGGGGCGCTCGGGGGTATGAACGACCATGTGAAGCCATGCATACAGTATTTATGGGATATATCTGCAGCTGAGTGTTTGAGAAACAATTCAAATTCTTTGGTCAGGGTACGGTTCGCACCAACAAAGTTGCGGCCATTGTCTGAGACAATTTTTTTTGGTAAGCCGCGTCGACCAACGAATCGTGCGAAAGCTGCATTAAATGCCTCAGAAGTGAGATCCGACACCAATTCGAGGTGAATTGCTTTTGTTGAGAAACAAATGAACACACTTACGTAACCTTTCACAATTGGGGCCTTTCGAAGTGTAGAGGATTTTACTTCAAATGGGCCGGCAAAATCAACTCCGGTTACCGTAAATGGAGGTGTAAAATTTACTCGATCGGGAGGTAGTGCAGCCATTAGTTGCGTGTGCACTTTTTGTTTATGTATTGTACACACTTTACACTGGCGTATACAGTACTTTACTTTATTTTTTAGCTTTGGAATATAAAATTCCTGCCGCACCATACGAAGCATGAGTCTATGTTCGGCGTGTAGTAAAGTGTTATGGAGAAAGTTGAGTAAGAGGTGACAAAGGCGTGATTTGTCGGACAAGATGACTGGATGTCTTTCATTGTAATTGAGAATTAAATCCGCATTTGCCAAACGTCCGTTTACTCGCAATACTCCCTCTTTATCTATGAATGGACATAAAGTCAGGAGCGAACTTTTGTTTGGGATGGGAACTGAACTCTTTAACTTACTATATTCTTCAGAAAAATACAAAATTTGTGATTGCACAATTAAATGCAACTTTACGAACTTAATTTCATCTTGGGATACTTCTCCCGAGTTTTTTGTGACTTGAGCTCTTTGTTTTGCTAAACATTTGTGTGCAAATCGAAACATGTAGGCAATTACTCGGAGGGCACGAGGGTATGTTGAGAAGCGATTCAGTATATCATCGTCAGGGGTATATGTATACAAAACTTCCACTTTTCTAGTCTCGGGAACGACTATAGGAGTTATCTGGAATTTGGGCCAATGATCAGCAGCTTTACGAAGCCAATGTGGACCATCCCACCAAAGCGAGTTTGTTGCTAGATCCTGGGGTGAACAACCTCGAGTTCCCAGATCTGCAGGATTTTCGACGGAAGGTACATGCTTCCAGGTTGAATTTTGGACATTCTTCAAAATTTCGGTAACTCGGTTAGCCACGTACGTTTTCCAGCTGTAGGGTGGTTTTCCAAGCCAGGCCAAAACAATAGACGAATCCGACCATAAAAAGAGTTCATGAGTAGGTAACTCCAGCTGGCGAACGACGTGGTTAACGAGCTTTGAAAGAAGCACGGCTGCGCACAGTTCTAAACGGGGCAAACTGATTGTTTGGATTGGAGCGACTTTACTCTTCGAAACCAGCAAATATGAAGTGATCTTTGCGTTTGGTTCTTCATTGCGAATGTACAAGGCGGCACAATAAGCCTTTTCAGAGGAATCGCAAAACCCATGTATTTGGATTCGGTTGGTTGGAGAAAATCCAATCCATCTAGGAATATTAATTTTTTCAATAGCTGGTAGACTTTCGACCAACGTATTCCATTTTAGCAGAGACAATGGTTTTACGCAGTCATCCCAATCAGACCCTTCCAGCCAAAGTTGCTGTAAAAGGACCTTCGCTTGAATTATGATTGGGGCTAGCCATCCCATGGGGTCGAACAGTGCTGCTACAGCTGATAAAATCTGTCTTTTGGTGGCAGATATGGACGGGGTTGTGGGTTTAATATCGTAACAAAAGGAATCGCTGAGAGCGTTCCATCTAATACCAAGCGTTTTTGTGGAGCTGGTGTCATAAAATTTTAGAAAATCTTCATCGAGTAGGTCCTCAGGAGGTAGAGAACTTAAAAGATCTGGGTGATTTGCATTCAACTTTTTTAGAGGAAATCCGGCGGAATTCAGTGCACTTCGAAGCTGATTTTGAGCGAGAAGAGCTGAAGGAATGTCATGTCCACCTGATAAAACATCGTCAACGTAAGTTTCACGTTTGAGAATTGGTGAAACAAGTGGATAAATATCTTTACAATCCTCAGCCAGCTGGTGGAGAGTACGGATTGCTAGATAAGGGGCACAATTGACTCCGAATGTCACGGTATTTAAAACGAAGTCTTCCAATGAACCATTCGGGCGCGTGCGAAAGAGTATTCGTTGAAAATGGCGATCGTCTTCATGAACCGTAATCTGACGATACATTTTTTGTATGTCACCATTGAAGACAAACTGATAAAATCGCCAGTTGAGTATGACACTGATCAGGTCGGATTGCAATGCTGGACCAACGCATAGCACATCGTTAAGAGAAAGTCCGCTTTGTGAGGGGTTTGACGCATTGAACACCACCCGGACCTTTGTGGAAGTGCTTTCTGGTTTGACGACCGCATGATGCGGTAAATAGAAAGATAAATACTTCTCATCACGGACAATCTCTGTAGGGTGCGTTTTATTCATATGCGATAAAGTCAGGTATTCAGAGAGCACCTCATTATATTGATGTTGTAAATCGGGTTTTTTGTTCAAGGTGTACTCCATTCGGTTGTACTGTTTGAGAGCTATGTGTCGAGATGCACCTAGCTTTAGTTGGGAAAAATTTGGTTTGAATGGCAGCCTGACTTTGTATCGCCCATCAGACTGACGAGACGTTGTTTTCTGAAAGAACTCTTCGCAGTAGCGTTCTTCCTCGGACATAGTGGAGGCGCTTGGGATTTCTTCAACTTCCCAGAATTTCCGCAGCATCTCACTGAGCGATGGTTCATTTTCATGAACCACGTGAGTGGAGAATGAGAAAGTTTGTGTGCTGATGGGGCCGCTGAGGAACCATCCAAACACTGTTTGTTGGGCCAACAAACTACCGAAAACATTTAATCGCATGCCATTAAGCATGATCTTCGGGATGATATCGCTTCCGATAATCATATCAATGTGAGCAGGAGAATAAAAATTGGGATCGACGAGATCTAAGTCGGCGATTTCTTCAAATGAAGGTTTTGCTAATGGGTGAGATGGCATAAAATTGGTCAGTTTTGGTAGAACGAGTGCTTTGACTTGGAGATTGAAATTACGAGATTTTGTGACCAAATTGAATGTGCACATTTTATTTGACGACCCAAGCAGTTGACCACCCATCCCAGAAATATGTGTGGAGACCTTGGTTGTTTGTAAAGATAACCGATTTTGAACCTTCTCAGCGAGGAAAGTTTTCTGGGATCCCTGATCAATGAGGGCTCGAAGTGTGAAAGTTTCGCCCAGGTGTTGAATGTATACGATTGCTGTAGGCAACACGATTCTTTCCTCACTTGATGAAAAATGCGCGTGTATATGTGTGCTTTCTACCGGCTGAGAGCTTGATGCGTTTGAATCGAGTGATGATTCTAAGTGCATTAATGCTATTTGGGAGGCTTTGGACGTAGATGGCTTCGAATCATCAACTGGATGATCTACTTGATCTAGATGTAGCATCGAGTGGTGTTGCTGCTTACAGCAGAAACATCGAAAAGAACTTGTGCATTCTCTTTTGGTGTGAGAATACGATAGACAATTACAGCAGATTTTGTTTTGAGACACAAAATCGATTCTCTCTGGTACTGAGAAATTATTAAATTCTGGGCAGTGTCTAAGAGCATGATTTTTGTGACACTTTTTACATAAAAAATTACTTGTAGTGGGTGCTCTTTGAATGTGGAATGCATTCACTTGCACTCTATTGGGATTGAAATTTTGGGATGTCCTGTTTTGGGAAAAGGGCGTACTTTGCATATTCTGCCGACTTTGATTCTCGGGCTTATTTTGAGAATAATTGAAATTCGGCCTGATTTGGGAAATGTTCGGAATAGTGCCTCGACTCTTTGAACTCTTGATACTGTTTATTCTTTCTACGACTTGATACCGAGCTGTGAGAAATTCATCCATTTTATGCCAGGTCGGTAATACCTGCCGGGTTTTTTGTGAATCTTCCCATAGTGCAAGGGTATCTTCTGGAAGTTTGGTTGAACATAAATATATTAAAATTGGGTCCCAGTTGTCTACACAAATTCCTTGAGATGTAAGCATTGAGAGGCAATCATTGACCGATGATTGTATTCTCTGAATTGAACTGCTGTTTTCTGCAGATGCTGCTGGAATGCTGAACAATGTTTTAAGCTGGTTGTCCACCAGAATGCGCTTGTTTTCGAAACGAGATCGAAGGGCTTCCCAGGCCAGAGAGAAATTTTCGTCGCAAAGTTGGTATCGTTTCACGATACCTCCCGCGGAGCCGCGGGTTTTGTTACGAAGGTGGTACAATTTTTGAGCTTGAGTCAGCTTAGGGTGTTTGATATAGACTGCTGTAAACATGTCTCTAAACGATGGCCACTCTTCATAACTACCATAGAACACTTCTGTATCACAGGGCGGAACTTTTATGCAAGCACTTCCTACAGAGTTATTTAGAGATACGTTCTGAGCAAGAGGAGCTGCAGACACTGTTTCGGGATGTTGTTCATCTCCAGATATTTTTTGGAGATCCCAAATTTGAGATTTACAAAGGTGATAAGCTTCAACGCAAACACTAAATTTGGCTTTTGTGGATTCCTTGAAATCTTTGGTCGTATCTGTGTCTTCTGCTATCATCACATTTTCATATGCTGATGACAGTCGCTGCCATCTATCTTCTAAATCAAACAGCTTAACTCTTAAGAGCGTGCTCGTTATGTCGTCAGCAGGAGTTGCTTCGAACGCAGAGCAAAACGTGATTAGATAATCAGAAGCAAATATAAATTTCATTGAGACACTCATATTGATGTTGGGATAAACTTCTAACTCCAGGGGGCGACAGAAGTTTTCAAAGCTTTTCGAAAGTTTTTACAGACGCCAACAAATACTTCGGTTGTGGGGAATTTGTTAGCCAAACTAAAAACTCGAACTTTTTTCACAATTATCGAGAAGACAGTTCGAGAGATTTTCCACTTAGTAAATTCAGTTTAATTTGTTTAAAAACGAGAGTGTTTTTAAATTATCGACTAAATAGTTCGAGAAGAAGAAACGATTATCGAATATTGTTGAGAAATATTTCGACAATATTTTTAAATGTTCCAAGAAAAATTATCGAATATTGTTGAGAAATATTTTCGAAAAATTGTTAAATGCTCCAAGAAAATTATTGAATATTGTTGAGAAATATTTCAAAAAATTTTTAAATGTTCCAAGAAAAATTATCGAATATTGTTGAGAAATATTTCAAAAATTTTTAAATGATCCAAGAAAATTATCGAATATTGTTGAGAAATATTTCGAAAAATTGTTAAATGCTCCAAGAAAATTATCGAATATTGTTGAGAAATATTTCAAAAATTTTTTAATGTTCCAAGAAAAATTATCGAATATTGTTGAGAAATATTTCGAAAATGTTTAAATGTTCCAAGAAAAATTATCGAATATTGTTGAGAAATATTTCAAAAATTTTTAAATGATCCAAGAAAATTATCGAATATTGTTGAGAAATATTTCAAAATATTTAAATGATCCAAGAAAATTATCGAATATTGTTGAGAAATATTTCGAAAATTGTTAAATGCTCCAAGAAAATTATCGAATATTGTTGAGAAATATTTCAAAAATTTTTTAATGTTCCAAGAAAAATTATCGAATATTGTTGAGAAATATTTCGAAAATGTTTAAATGTTCCAAGAAAAATTATCGAATATTGTTGAGAAATATTTCAAAAATTTTTAAATGATCCAAGAAAATTATCGAATATTGTTGAGAAATATTTCAAAATTTTTTAAATGATCCAAGAAAATTATCGAATATTGTTGAGAAATATTTCGAAAAATTGTTAAATGCTCCAAGAAAATTATCGAATATTGTTGAGAAATATTTCGAAAAATTTTTAAATGTTCCAAGAAAAATTATCGAATATTGTTGAGAAATATTTCGAAAATTTTTAAATGATCCAAGAAAATTATCGAATATTGTTGAGAAATATTTCAAAATTTTTTAAATGATCCAAGAAAATTATCGAATATTGTTGAGAAATATTTCGAAAAATTGTTAAATGCTCCAAGAAAATTATCGAATATTGTTGAGAAATATTTCGAAAAATTTTTAAATGTTCCAAGAAAAATTATCGAATATTGTTGAGAAATATTTCGAAAATTTTTTTAAATGATCCAAGAAAATTATCGAATATTGTTGAGAAATATTTCGAAAAAAATTTTAAAGTTCCAAACGCCAACACTTCGGAAGTGTTAGACTTGTTCAGAAAAGTAAACGAGAGAATTTTTAAATTATCGACAAAATAGTTCGAGAAAAGAAAATTATCGAATATTATTGAGAAATATTTCGAAAAAAATTTTTAAAGTTCCAAACGCCAACACTTCGGATGTGTTAGACTTGTTCAGAAAAGTAAACGAGAGAATTTTTAAATTATCGACAAAATAGTTCGAGAAAAGAAAATTATCGAATATTATTGAGAAATATTTCGAAAAAAAATTTTTAAAGTTCCAAACGCCAACACTTCGGATGTGTTAGACTTGTTCAGAAAGGTAAACGAGAGAATTTTTAAATTATCGACAAAATAGTTCGAGAAAAGAAAAAGTTTTCGAATATTGTAGAGAAATATTTCGAAAAAATTTTGAAGTTCCAAACGCCAACACTTCGGATGTGTTAGACTTGTTCAGAAAAGTAAACGAGAGAATTTTTAAATTATCGACAAAATAGTTCGAGAAAAGAAAATTATCGAATATTATTGAGAAATATTCCGAAAAAAATTTTTAAAGTTCCAAACGCCAACACTTCGGATGTGTTAGACTTGTTCAGAAAAGTAAACGAGAGAATTTTTAAATTATCGACAAAATAGTTCGAGAAAAGAAAAAGTTTTCGAATATTGTAGAGAAATATTTCGAAAAAATTTTGAAAATGTTCCAAACGCCAACACTTCGGAAGTGTTAGACTTGTTCAGAAAAGTAAACGAGAGAATTTTT